>VZSZ01001112.1:787509-943258 GCA_013398815.1 Ibidorhyncha struthersii
CCGAGCGGCCCAAGCGCCGGCCGGTGCCGCGGCCCTTCGCCTCCGTGCCGGGGGAGGCGGGCGGCCGGGGGCGCCGCGGGGAGCGGGCGGGTGTCCGGCGGCGGGCTGCCGTGCGGGGACACCCTCGGAGCTGGCGGGAGCAGTGAGCTGGAGGCGCGGCAGAGGGTGCTCTCCCATTGCCGCGCTCGGCGCAAGGGCGGCTTTGCAGCGGGGCTGAGAATTTTTTTGAAGGAATTGTATCTCTTCTTTAAGCTGGGGAGAAAAAGGCATCATCAGCAGCGTGCACAAGTGGTATAAAGAAAGAGGGACTTTATGGTGCTGCTTGGTCACAGCACAGTGGGATACTGGGAAAGAATCAACAGGGTACTTGTTTACTGATGCACGAAACCCCTTTGGCCCAGAGCCCAATAGCTGTGTTGGAGAAGTTGAACACTCACCTTCCCTGGTTTAAATGGGTCAGCAGTGGGATTGCAGATTGCCATGACTTCTTGTCCAAACTCCAGAAAACAATGATATATTTAGGAAGGCGGGGGAGGGAGGGGGGAACAATGAGGTATTGTGATTAATAGGAAAAAAAAAGAATATGCAGAGCTGACTACTTAATGACACCTTTGGATCAGTTTTATTAATAATGCTTCTTACAGTCTGCACGTGATCGTGGATTATGACTCTCTTAAGAGACACTGAAGTGTCTCTTTTTGTGTTGCAAAGACTGAGGGTACTTGAGTTTATTACTTGGCAGGGGGCAGCAGCATGAGGCCTGGGAAGCAAATAGGAAGTGAAAATTACCCGTTTAGTTTTGATGCTGTTCTGAGTCTTCGACAGTTATTAATGTCAACATAGGCTGATCTTAGCTCAGATAGCATCTTATGTGCTGAAAGATAGTACTCTTACCCTGGTAGATATGTAGTTCTTCTGGCTGTGAGAACAGTCTCTCTGATAGCTTATGGAAAATGTTCTGAACTAGTCTGGTTATTTTTATCAAAGAAGTGTGTTTCTTTAAGAGTAAACCAAACTGCATCATACTGAAAAATGTTCTGAGCCTGTAACTGTGTTCAAAATGAAAACAAAAGCTGCTTGAAAATGGAAACCTCTCTTGACTGATTCACGTGGCTAATGAGGTTTGTGACAACAGAACTGTGTGCAGTTTTACTATGTTGAGGTGACATTATCTCTGACCCGAAAGTGCAGTTCAAGTTGAGGGTGTGCTATCCTCTGGATTTGTGTGCTGCTCTGTGTAACGAATGGTGGTAGAGGACCAGCCTGTGTTTTCAGAGAAACAGTCTTGGTTTCTTGATGGTCTGCGTCAAGGCTCCACGAGAAAGAGGTGCCTGTTGTGGAGACAAGAGAAAGAAATAATGGTAATGTGCTCAGCTCTTGAAACACAGGTTTGCCAGCTGCTCCTGCCACAAGAAGTTGTTTTCCTGGTGGGACATTCAGAGGCCTGATATGTCATCCTGTTTTCCTGTGCCTCTTGAGGCCTCAATAAAATGGTGTTGGCCTGGTCTTTAAATGCATCTGGCTGTAGGTAACAGGATGGTGAGGTGCACTAGAGTAGTTCGCACTTTTTCAGTTCCGCTTTGCTTACCTGTCTGAAGACTTTGTTGGATGTTATTGTATTAAGTGAGATGCATTTAAAATTTTTCTGTGCTATCCTGATAGGAAATACACTTCAGCTTTCATTTTAAAGGAACTGAGTGTTAATTATAAGACTTAAAGAGCTATATTGTAGCACGAAAGTGCCTGCCTGTAAGTTTATCTGGCTGTGATATCATTATTAACCTCTCTGATACAGACCAGTATGTCTGTCCTGCGTAGAAACTTCTGAAGTCACCACAAGAAAATCATGGGCTTTTCAGCAGTAAAGTTTGGAACAAAATTCCTGTCTTCAGGTGAGTGTTAGCTTCTGCTAGGTGCAGCCTGACTGTATTCCCCTGGGGAATCATTTCACACTCTTTTGTTTCCCTAGAAAATTTATAGTTCCCAAATGTGCTGCTCAGTTCTGTGTGCATGCAAACCATGCTGACTCATATGCTGAACTGTTTGTAGCCTTGCTCCATGTAAACACAAGCACACTTCTAAAATATTTAATTTGTAATGTCCTCTGTGGAGAGCTATCCCACAGCTCCTGGCATAATTCCCAGAAGCAGCAGATTCTGGGGTACTGGGAGTTTCAAAGGCCATTGGTGCCCGGCGGGATAACCGTCTGAACTAGTTTAGTGTAGTTTATCCTGGCACTGGGACAGTTCAAACTGAACAGGTATTTAATCTTGCTTAAAGCAAGTCTGCTTTGAACAATACTTGGTATGTGTATAAACGATTTGGAGCCTGTTGGGACATGGCTGTCAGGAGATCTACGTGGTAGGGAAATCTTTGTTATGGCAAGTAAACTTTGGTGGAGATGTAACTCCTAGCAATTTTTAAAAGAACCTTATCTGTATGCAGTTGTAGTAAAATCAGGAATAAGCTATTAAAATATTTGTTTTCTTAGTTCCTCTGTGGCAAATAACAGCACTAATTGTTTTGTGAATGAGCTGAGTTTATATCCACACGTTAAATGCTTGTTATAAAGAACTTCTCAGAAAGATGGACACTCATCCTCCCATTGATGCACACAAATACCCTGATAGGTCTTTTAACTGAAAATAAACTGCAACGTATGATTTGACTACAAAGAAGGGGTGTGGAACCAAAGAATGATTTCCAAGTACACTTACTTTGTCTGTACCTGGTAAGTACGGCATTGGAATGTTAAGATGAATACCTTCTCCTTTAAAGCAATAATTAGTTTAGTGGAGACTAATTCAGGAGGAACTAGAGTTCCTTGATTTTTTGTGTGTTTTTTATTTGGTTTGGGGTTTGTTTTTTGTTTAATTTATTATTGTGATCTTGGTTGAAAGAGTAATCCGTTATGGTAAGTATGGAGAGTAATTTGGGAGAGGTTCAGTGCAGGTTATGGATGGTCCAGATCATTCACTTCTCACTTGCTCATGTAGGTTGACTGTCAGTGTATATTACCTGTAGTTGTTAAAAAACATGTTTGCTGAACTGTGCTAAGCTTCGCTGACGTCATAACTCATTCCAACCTCCTGCACTCCTGCACCTGTTTTGAGCTTCCATTCTTTTTTCATTTTCTTTGTTCTTTGAGAACAAGACTTCAGAGATACTGGAGCAGCAGAGTGCACTCAAAGCTGGATAAATCAGGGTAGCAGAACTGGTTCAGAACTCTGGAGAAAAAGCTCCTGGTGCAGGTGGGGCTCTAGAGTGCATACTGATGTCCCTTGGGGATACAAGCCATCACTCCTTCTGCCACAACATGGCAGCACTTGCAGTTGCTCCTAGCGTCACTGCAGCTGGAAGAGCAAATCTGTGCCCTTACCTTTACAGATGGTAGGATTTGAAGGTAACATGCCTGCTACTGCTTTGCCTGCAGGAAGGGCACTTAGCATAATAGTATTTTGGTACCAGAAGCATCTTTTCTGGGAGGCTATACTTGTTTTCCTTCTTTATTCAGTACGGATATTCCATTTATATGGGCAATTTCTCAGAAATATGGCTTAATTCACAAATGGATTTGACTACTAAGTCTTTATCAGAAGTCTCAAACTGAACTGTACAGATGTGGAAATTTGTTGCTTAGGTGTGCTGAGAGGTGTACTTACCGTTGACAGAGTCCCATTCATTACAAGACAGAATCTTGCAACCCGTATTTCAAAATCCTCCTTTCTATGATGGCTATTAGTGGCATTTTTCTTTGTAAAAGCAAAGGAGGTTAAAAATTGTGCCTGCATCTGTTATTGTTGCTATGACAGTTGTCTTTGTCCAGTTTTAACTATCATATTCTGAATAGCTCTTAACTGGGTTTGTAACATTAATGGCTACGTGCAGAGGAAGTAGAAGAGGAAATCTTTCAGTGCCCTCTTCTCTTAGTCAAAAAAATGTTTCTTTTGAGTTATACTGTTTTTAATCAAGATGCAGCGGGTTGAAACATTCCATTACTTTGTTTTGGTGCCTAGCATAATTAGGAGTGGTACAGTTATGGTATAAAGTAGCAGCCAGTTTGTTAGCACTATTTAATCATGGTTTGTCTTGAGCAAGACAGATGGTACCACTGATATTATTCTTCTGAGACCTGAAAACTGGGAAGATCACTTGAAATAAGGTGATGCAATTTTTGTGCAAAGTCATGTACAAAATTGTGTTGTCTTCAGATGGCAATTGTGAAACAAGCGAGCGCTCCTTGCAACATGCTATCGGTCATTGCATAAGCAGCAGCAAATAAGGACTATCCTGCTGTCTAGGTGTAAGCAGTAGCATGTATTTTCTTCAGGTGCCAACTTACTTTTACACCAATGTGCAACACTTGTGTTAAAAAAAATAAAATGCTGTAGAATAGCCTATGTTTATTCAAATCCTCCTATCTAGCACACTGAACATCTTTCTCTGAAGTGGATAGCTGACTTCTGCATAGTCAGTGTCTATATTAAGAGTTTGTATATGGCTGTCTTCCTGATACTATCTGGAAAATACTGTCACGAGAGAAGTTTTTTTTATATGTTAAATGGCAACATGTTGGTCTGAGTAATGCATAGTTAGAAACTGTTGGTGGTAAAGTAGCAGCAGTTTGGAAAGCTCTGTGACCGTAATCCAGACCTGTTTTAAGCGATAACTTCTAACACAGAATCTTGTACGGTTTAGTCCAGTTGGAGGGCCAGCTGTCTATTTTGGAAATCAGACTGCAGCCTTTTAAGATGAAAGCCATATTTTTGTGAATATGAACTCTTTTGTATCTGCTCACAGTGCCTTGTCTGAGGGAAGGAGCAGCTGTAGTGCATTCGCCAGACCTGCGTTTGGCTGTTGCTGCCATTGTGTTGTGTGTAAACATGTACCATTATTTTGGATCACATAGCAGCCTGTTCAAAAGGGTCTTGCATTCCCCAGCTGTTCCGCAACTTTTCCATCCCTGAGCTTGCCAGCTGCTTAATACAGGCAACTGTAGCTGCATTTGTTTCTCTGGTGTTAAGTATTAGTGGAGATAAAATTGACTTCTTGTTAAATGCTAGGTGCTGCGAGCCCCTGTCCTGCTTCTAATGGACTTAAACCAAAAGTAGGCTATTCTTACTTCATCAAGTCTGTCAGAAGTTTTCTTTGCCACTAGTTGGTCAGATTGCATTAAAATAATTTAGTAACTGTGTTTAGTAACTAAAATAATTTAGTAACTGTGGTAAGCCCAAAAGAACTGGGGTATGAAAAAGTGCCCCTTAAAGCCATGTCAGCAGCTCTTTTGTTTCCCCGCTTCTGTGTACAATGTTCAGTTTAAAAGGCATCCTCTGCTCTCTTGTCAGCCAACGCTTTCATTTACTGATTCTTGAAACGAGTTTTATTTCTGTGGCAGCACTGCTTAGATCGGAAGTTGAGGAGAGAACAGGGCCTCTGAAATGCCTTGTGTCTGCAGTGAGTGCTCAGTCCAGGTAAGGAACCGTAGACCAAGCCCTGCCTTCTGGATTTTTCCATCCAGCCTGCTCCCTCTGCCATGAAAAGGATAGGAAACATCCAGAAAACATCTTGTGTGGCTGAACTCCTCTTTTCTGCGGCAGCGTATCCATAACTATCTCCCCGGAGATACAGAAGTTAAAAAGCAGACTGTCTTCATGGGGTGAACTTCAATGAAAGTTTTGAACAGAGTAAATTCAAGCACCTTTGGAAAAGGGAGATAATTCTGTTAAAGGCTAAAGTTGTTTTTCTAAACACTTAGTCTGTTCTACAATGTCAGTTTGAAACTTTGGGTGAGAAGAAGCATGTACTTGGTTGCTGCAAGAGATTGTTGAAGATAGTGATAAAGCTAAGTTTTCAGAGACTTGAGCTGGTTTCGTTAACTAGTATTCCATACAAGGGGATGAATCAGGCATTTGCTTGAAAACATATTTAATGCAGTTTGCAGTTAAAGAATGTAAATTTGAATTTTCCTGGCTGTGTGAATCTTTTCATGGTGAAGGAGGCTGGAAGGGAATGACTTGTGCATTCTCGCTGTTGGTAGCAGAAAAGGCTGCCTCTGCCCCAGACTACTAGTTACCTATTGTAACTGGTCTGAAAACCCTGTTATTCAGAGAGGAAATTTTCAGGTGAGTGTAGATATATTTCTTGTTCCCTATTTTTTTTTCTTTCACCAGGCCTACTGTATCCTAGCTTGTTGTAGCTTTCATGTTCATGTTAAACATCAATACTACCTAAATTATGCTAATAAGAGGATGAATCTGGCTTAATAATAGAGCATTGCTCTGTAAAAATGAAACAAAACCATAAGAAGTCTCTTGATTTAAGGTAGCATATTTCAGGATCTGTTTTTTGTATCTTCAAAGAGCTGAGAGTTTGAACTTTTCCATTCTGATGCTAGTGTCTTAAAAGAAGTTGAAACACTGACAGTCTTTGTCTAGACACTTGCTCTTGTCTTCTGGAAAATTATTCTTTCGGACTTAGTGTTGGAGTACTAAATCAGTATTTGTCTGAAATCGTAGCAGAAATACAGGCTTATAAGTGATCATATTAGATACATAGTTACGTTAGATAAGCAAAATTATAGATATTAGCTTAAAAAGTGTAGTTAATACAGAAAATTTAGAAATGAATGTGTGTTCTGGATTTAGTAACTACATGTATGAATGGTTCTTTAGAAAGCAGGTAACAGGGGTTCTCATCTAGAACAGCAGACTAGACATGCTTCAAAAATAGGGGAAGACAACTGGGTGTGATACTGAGGGCAGGGAAGGATGGGTGGGGAATGGAGAAGAAACATCTGTCACAGAGAAGGTCAGGGAGAGTGTCTTAATTTTTTCTTTTTTTCTTTTTATATTTTTAAGGGGCGCTGATTAATTCATAAACTCCTTTGGAGTGAGTCTAGGGAATGGACATAGAGGAGATTGGGAGCAGTGGAATTTGAAAAGCATGAAAGTAAGGAGGCGTTGGTTTGTCCTCAGTTGAGCAGAGGAGGAAGACAGTATCTGATTAATAGGACCTTTAAAGGTCATTAAAAAGTCAAGTGATAAGACTTTAAATGGCAGTAAATCGCTACACATATTTAAAAGCAATGGGGGAAAAAGAAGGGGTTACCCCCTCACCCACCTCCAGAAACTGTTCTTAACTAAGTTGGTGGAAGTTCTGGAAAGGCATAAAAATAGACCATTGAAGAAAGCTTTTTGTTAGTTTTTTTTTTCTTTCTTTTAAATCAAAGGTCCTGCCAATGTTGTTAACTTGGCTTAAATTTGCTCCATCCCCTACAGGGGAAAATATTTATTTTAAAGTTTCCTCTAAACTTAAATTGGCTTCCCAGCCAGTCTCAAGACATGTCTATGTAATGCATTCCAACTCCAGGAAAACTGACAACTGTAAGGCTTAGTGGAGGAGGAGGAGAAGACCCTGTGGATTGCACAGAAGAGCAACATTTCCAGCAGCAGGGAAGTTGCTGTTCTGAAAACGTAACTTGAATTAATCCCTTCAACCTTTGTTTCCTTTTGCTGTTGTTAATGATTTCCCTTGCACAGCTAGTGGTAAGTGCTGCTTTCCCTGCCTCGCTTCCATGACTCTTCCACTGGTCTCTGAAACTATAAATTACAGTATGTGTTAATTTAAAAACAGAAATAGAGCAGCAGCAGCTAGAGCTGCTTCCCCAAGCTGCAGGTTGATATGTGATGAGAGTTGTCACCTCTAATTTTGGCAATTTAAGTTGTTTCCTTCCAGGTTGGTCATTGCAGCTCTTACTGTGGGTTGTCCTGCACACTGGCAAGCTTGGGTGCCTGTTATCTCCCAGGTTGCGCAGATCATGACTCTGCCCTGTATATACCTGATCAGCCATGCATGTGGCACCCCAGAGCCTGTTTACATACAATCGTCTCTATCACTGGAGAGATTCAAGGGTTTGAAAGAAGCTTACTTAAGGAAAAGTTGCCATAATGAATAAAATTACCAAAAGAAAGCAAAGTATATTTACTGAGGCAGTATCTGTTATTAAGGATCTGTCTTAGATAGGCTCCTGCTGTTAGGGTTGCCTGTTACAGTTACTTGTGTTCTGGCTGCTGTGCCTTGTTTGTGTGCTGCATGTGAGGCTGCACTCTCATCTGTAATTGGCATTTAGGTGTTACCTGCTAAAAATTAGCTGTTTCTTCTAACTTACTCCACAGGACTGCTTAGCTCATGTATTCCTGATTAGATCACACTGTTGGCTTTAGGCTTAAATTACTTTAGTTAGTCTGTCATTTGTAGTTTAAAGCATGTAGTGTGACAAATATTACTTCAAAGGAGTTTGTACAAAACTTGATCCTTGCAAAGCTTAGAGCAAAGACTCCCCAGAACTCTATAAACACCCTGACCATGTGATTGCACCAAACCTCTTCTGGATGCCTTCCCCAGTGCCTGTCTTCTTCCCTTCTGTTATATTGTAGAGTATCAATAGTTTACAGACAAAGGATTTGTTTTTTTCTTAATTACACTTGTTTGTCTTGTTTCCATAATATTTGGTGCATGCTTGAGTTTACAACTTGCATGCAAATACCTATTTTTGTATTGTTTTTGTGGGCTGGCAACAAAGTAATTCTGGGTTCCTACTGCAAGCAAAAGCCTGGAGTATGGAAATAAGTTGTTTATATGGATTCCTGGTATGGAATGCAAGTTTAATTCTTGTAGCTTGAAATTAAATTATGTTAAATAAAATTAACTTTGAATTTAAGTGGCACTGAAGCCAGCTAACTTCCTAGGACTTACATTAATAAAAGTTAACTATAACATAACTAACTACTGCTAGGTATGCATGTCAGGTTCTTAAAACTTGTGGTTTAAGAGGGGAATACTTGGCTAATACTTCTGTAATAAACTTCATGTCTGAAATGCACTGTGTAGCATACCCTGCTGGGATAGTACACCCACAGACAACTTGAAGGGATTTGTGTAGGCAGGGAGATGGCAGATGAAACATTCCAGGTGAGAGATAAATTTCCATTCCCTGGTTTCGGAACCCAGTCTGCCTTCCAGTAGGGAGCTAGGGGGCTGTGAAAAAGAAGTTACCAGTGATTTTGCTTAATCTGACCTACGATTGGAGTCTTTGCCTAATAGCCTTTTAAGAGAAATCTTTAAAGCAGTGTTTGGTTGGACATGATCTTTCTGGGCTCCCAGGAGGTGCTTGCCAGCAACAAACTGCTGAAATCAAAAGCAAAACCCCAAAAGGCCCATCCATATATGTGAGTGAAGAAAGGAAGCTGAAGACCAGGGTGGTTTTGTGCTGGACTTCAGCCCGGACAAAAGATCTTTCCAAATGCAATAAAGAGAGGGGGCACCTTAAATGCTGTCTTTCAGAATTGTGATTACTGGTGAATCATAGGATAGTTTGGGTTGGAAGGGACCTTTAAAGGTCATCTAGTCCTACCTCCCCTGCAATGAACAGGGGCATCTTCAACTAGGTTGCACAGAGCCCCATCCAACCTGACCCTGAATGTTTCCAGGGACGGGACATCTACCACCTCTCTGGGCAACCTAGGCCAGTGTTTCACCACCCTCAGTGTAAAGAATTCCTTATTATCTAGTCTAAATCTTCCCTCTTTCAGTTTAAAGCCATTACCCCTTGTCCTATTGTAACAGGCCCCGCTGAAAAGTTTGTCCCCATCTTTCTTGCGGGCCCCCTTAAAGTACTGAAAGGCCACAATAACGTCTCCCTGGAGCCTTATTTTCTGCAGTCTGAACAACCCCAACTTTCTCAGCCTGTCCCCATAGGAGAGATGCTCCAGCCCTCTGATCATTTTTGTGGCCCTCCTCTGGACCTGCTCCAACAGGTCCACGTCTTTCCTGTGCTGAGGACTCCAGAGCCGGACACAGTACTCCAGGTGGGGTCTCACCAGAGTGGAATAGAAGGGTGAGAATCACCTCCCTTGACCTGCTGGCCATGCTTCTTTCAATGCAGCCCAGGATACGGTTGGCCATCTGGGCTGTGAGCACACATTGCTGGTTCACATCCTGCTTGTCATCCACCAGTACCCCCAAGTCCTTCCCGGCAGGGCTGCTCTCAATCCCTTCATCCCCTAGCCTGTATTGGTACAGGGGGCTGCCCCAACCCAGGTGCAGGACTCGAGGCACTTGGCCTTGTTGAACCTCTTGAGGGGAACATGGGCCCACTTTTCAAGCCTGTCCAGGTCCCTCTGGATGGCATCCCGTCCCTCAGGTGTGTCAGCTGCACTACTCAGCTGGATGTCGTCTGCAAACTCACTGAGGGTGCACTCAGTCCCACTCTCTATGTCATCTGTGAAGATATTGAACAGTTCTGGTCCCCATATGGACCTCTGAGGCACACCACTTGTCACCGATCTCCATCTGGACATTGAGCTGTTGACCACTACCTCTGGATGTGACCATCCAATCAACTTCTCATCTGCTGAACATTCCACCCATCAAATCCATACCTCTCCAATTTAGAGAGAAGGATGTTGTGAGGGACTGTGTCAAAGGCCTTACAGAAGTCCAGATAGATGACACCTGTAGCTCTTTTGTCCACTGATGTAGTCACTCCATCGTAGAAGGCCACTAGATTGGTCAGGCAGGACTTGCCCTTGGTGAAGCCATGCTGGTTGTCTCAAATCACCTCCCTGTCCTCCGTGTGCCTTAGAATAGCTTCAAGGAGGATCTGTTCTGTAATCTTCCCAGGCACAGAAGCAAGGCTGACAGGTCGGTAGTTCCCAGCATCCTCCTTTCTACCCTTTTTAAAAATGGATGCAAAGTTTCCCTTTTTTCCAGTCACCGGGGATTTCACCAGACTGTCACGAGTTTTCAGCCATCATGGAGAGTGGCTTGGCAACTACATCAGCCATTTCCCTCAGGACTCTGGGATGCATCTCTTCAGGTCCCGTAGATTTCTGTATGTTCAGCTTCCTCAGGTGGTCACGAACCTGATCTTCTCTTGCAGTAGGAGGGACTTTTCTCCCCCAGTCCCTGGCTTGCGGTCCATCGACTTGAGAGATGTGGGGAGTGAGGTTGTCATTGAAGAATGAGGCAAAAAAATTGTTGAGCACCTCAGCCTTCACATCTGTTGTTACCAGTTTGACAGTCTTGCTCATCAACTAGATGATCTTTAAGGTCCCTTCCAACCTAAACCATTCTATGATCTGTCAGCTCTGTTCTGCTCCCTTGTCCCTGAGAGCAGTTTCCCAGGGGGCCCTATTGACTAACTCCTTGAAGAACTGGAATTTTGCTTTCCTAAAATTCAGGGTCCTGACTTCACTCTTCTCAGGACTGCAGATTCCACCAGTGCATGATCACTGCAGCCCAGGCTGCCTCCAATCTTGATGTCACCAATTAGCTCACTTGCATTGGTGACCATCAGGTCCAGTGTTGCCACTGCTGTGGTGGGGCTGTCTGCCACCTGGCTTAAGAAGTTATCTTCCATGCACTCCAGGAGTCTCTTGGATTGCCTACAGCTCACTGTGCTATAGGCACATGAAATTCTGAGAGTAACATATGAATGTACTTTCATGATGCAATAGTAGACAGTATCCTTCTAATAAAACACATGCTACTTAATTACATGTTTCTTATGCAAAGACTGACATGAGATTTTATAATCATGCCAGTCTCTGCTGAAACAAAGCAAGTAATCTTGGTGTTACAGAGGTTAGTTTCTTAAGGAAGCCCTGAAAAAACTTTTTCCATGAACAAGTTGGTATGAATTGGCATTCTTTCTTGCATAGGAAACCACAAATTATTATTGTGGAAAACTTCTAGCTCTTGTAAAACAGTCATTAGTTTTGTGTATTAAAGTTGTTCAGAATGTTCTAGGTTTTTTGGGTTTTTTTTTTTTTTTTGGTGTGGCATCTAGAGAGCTGCTGTAAGATACGCTACTCTTTTGATCCATAGAAGATCACTTGCTCAAATGTTTCCAGTCACTTGTATTCACTGTGTGTGCTACTGGGGCTTGGATACTTGTCAAATACCTACAAGTCGAGACCATCTTTATTCCTCAGTTAGTTTTACTCCCTCAAGTCTCTAAATATGACAGTTGTAGCAACTGAACATGATCCCTGTCTTAAATACAGCAGTGTGTTTGAGTTGCCTTGTTAGGGTTTCTCAAACTGGTGTACTTGAAATTGCCTGTGGTGGTTGGGTAGCTCCTGGATCAGCGCCACTCAGTGTACACACATGGATGCATGCACATGCGTCCATGCACACATACATAGCTATAGGTGCTTGTGCATGCTCCTTAGCAACACTGGACCAACACTTGTGTGCAATGTCAATGTGACTTGTATACCACTGGTGTGTGATACGTGTGCTACAGGCTGGGAGGTTCAGGTGACTTGAAAAATTACTTGTATCACTTCACTGAGACTATGTTGAACTTCCCTCTTTTTCTTTATGCCAGTCTCTTTCTTTATGATGTGGTCTTCCTAATCTATATATATATTATTTTTTTAAAAAATCTCTATTCTGGATTTCAAATGATCGGTTTTGCAGACTTCACCTAAGGTCAACCTCTTTTTCTTAACTGAGAACTGCATCCTGAATTTGTTCCTTTCAAATACACCATCAAGAGTATAACTCAAATTACACAGCACATTCTTCTTGTTTTTCTTTTTAATGAAAGAAGAGAGAACAATAGGTGGAGATGTAGCAAATTACATAAGCTGGCAGTGATAAAAGTGATTTTTTTTTTTTTTTCTTTGCAGGGCAGGCTACTTGTTTGAAACAGATTTATCACATCAACTTCTGTAATGTTTTATACTTTCTGCTATTTTGGAGTGTTAGCTGGGCTCTCAAGTACTGGAACGTTACTGCTGCTATTTAAGGCAGGACATCTGTCATGATGTGTCTAGAGTCTGATTTCCCCAAGCCTGAACAATTCTTGCCTTTATACTATACCTATGTAGCTGTTGCTCTTTCTACAACCTGAAAATACTGCAAATAAATAAAGCTACAGAGAGGTTAAATAACTGTCTGAAAGTCTGTGATTTCTGAGAGCAGGAACTTGCCAGTAGCTATGTCTTGTGTTGTCTGGACAATGCTTTGGCAGAGTTTTAAGAATTCACTAAACTAGACCAAATTAACTTTCCTTTCTGTTCAGTTTCCTTTCTGTACTGCAAGGGTGTGCGCAAAATAAATTCACACTTCTCACAAACGGTGTTAACAGTGTCTCCTACTGCACACACCGAGGCTTCTGTGATCCAGCCCTAGCAGCATCCTGTTGGTGTGCCACCCTCAGCTTGCTTCCGGAAACCATGGCTTGCATACCGACTTCCTTGGGCTTTGAGACTTTTCGCTTGCGGTAACCTCAGTGTTGGCTGCCCTCTCAGTCGTGGTTTATGTCCCAACAGCTGTTCAGTTTGCACGCCTTTATTGTAAATGCTATTTACAATATTATTACAATATTATTGGATATTCCCTGTACAGGACAATGACGTTACTCTGTGGAGTCTCAGAAGTAATTTCCAGAAGGGGTAGACTTTGCAGAGTAAACCAGAGAAATGATTTCCCTTCTCCCCCTGAAACCCTACTCTGAAAACTTTGTTTTAGAGAAAATTATAATGAGCTTTGAAACCTGTATTGCCGTTTTCAGGCCAACTCTTTATGTGTGTGTGGCTTTGCAATATACCATTTTGGGGATGAAGTTTTATGAGTCTTAACAGCTCCCTACTCCTCCCATTTCCCCCTTTCCTTCCTGCTGCCAGCTGTATGCCTGTGCTGATTATTTTGGGGTGGCTGTCATCCGCTCCTTCAACTTTGTAAGCTGCTTTGTCTCTGGTTTTGGTTGCTGGATCAGCACATCAGTGTTCTGCTGTGTTAGTGAACCAAGGACGCTCTCAGACCTCCAGTGCATGTGGGAGCCAGTGCAGTGGTGATCAACCCAGCTGGGAGTGAGGACGGAGAAGGAAGTGAATGCTGGTGGCAGAAGGCTCCTTGATCAGCTACTGACTTTAGAGCCTTGGTCTTCATGCTGGTGGGGCAAGGTGAGTCAGAGTCAGACTAGACAAAAAATATGTGCTCTTCACGGTTCATTTCATCTAACATGGATCCATGTATGAACGTAGGTTTTCCTATTGCACATCTCAGCTATGACTGACAAATTAAAAGCTTTCAAATTTAATGCTGAAGTAGTGTTTATTTGAAGTTTAAGATGCTGGAATTGGATTTTTTCACCTTTGTGTTTGTGGCTCCTTTTCCACATTATTTTTTTAAAAGTTATTTGTTTAAAGGAAACTTTACACTTTTTCAGGGAAGATCACAGCTGGGAAAGGCCAGAAGCTATTGCAGTTGTGTAGTGTTGCTTGGCTATGTTGGACTGTAACTGTGTGTGACTGTTATTAATCTAAAATTGCAGATCCCCTACTTGTTCATCAGATTGTAAAGATGCTATGAGAGCATCTAGCGTCTTTTAAAGACAACATTAGCTGCTGTATTTCGGAGTTACAATAGTCATGGTGACAGCATGTCTATTCTGTACTGGGGAGTAAATTAAAGAGAATGGGGAAGAAATGCTAGGGATGAAGGAGATTTGAAATAACTATACTTGGATCAATACAAACAACATAGGAAGTTTTGGGAAGCTTTGTTAAACTTGGGCTGAGTACTTAAAAGTTTACGAGAGAGTAATATGTGCTATTGAAGCTGATGGCTTTGGCTTGTGATCATCAGTGAAGGCCTGCTTTTCCACCTAGTTTTGCAATTCGGGATTTGCTTTGGCACAAAGAAGACAAGTGTCTTGTTTGAGTTAGCGGAATACAAGTGTCTGGATGGAAACATTTCCAGCAGTGGTCTGATTCCTAGCCTTTTCTGTAACTGCTCAATAGTGCCACCAATGCATATTTGGCAACAAAAGTTATGACAACCTGCATAAACTCCAGGATTTTTTAATGTCTCAAAAACATTTGAATATAGGGTAAAAGCCAGTCATTTGTAAACATTGGCTTGAAACAAAGTAACTGGATTTAACAGGACAGCTTGGTGGATTGTTAGTTCCAAGTGTGCTGACTTCCTAGGAACTGCCAGCTGAGTTTAACAAAAGTATTGCTTCTGCCTGCTGAATTTGTAGCATCACTGGTGCAGCTTGGTAAGCTGATTGCCAGTGACTGGCCCTGTACACCTATGTCACAGTACAGGAGTCTTGTCGCCTAAGGCATCATCTTCCAGACCAAGATCTCCAGATTATTGCTAGGCTTTGTTTACAAAGGACACCTGAGCTGGCTCTTACTGGCTGCTGCAGGTGTTGAATTGCCTCAGTGTTTGAGAAAAGGCAGTGCTGTACTATCAGTACATTCTCCAGGATAGTTCATATATACATTTTTGACCAAAATAAAAAAGGCTTTATCTTCTTTCACATCTTAACAAAACTTTTTCTTGTTATAGAGTAAATTGAAGTATTTGAGTTAAAGTGGAAAAAAAACCAAACCGACAAACTTATTTGATTTCTCACTTCTTCTGGTATTTTCTGTTGCACAAAGGGAAGACTCATGGTTGTGTTAAGCTCTAGGCTTGGGAGGGTGTTCTGTGTTACAGGTGGATGAAATCAATTTCAGAGCCATCTGGCAATGAGCAGGGTGTGACTGCTTGACTGCCTTGAACTGTACTTTTGTATGAACAAACCTCTGCCACAGGTCTCATTTTGAGAAGCATCCTGAAAAGATTCTCTTTTTTTTATTATTTTTTTTTTTACATTATTGTTTGGTGATCTTATTGTCCAAAATATTACATAATGCAGATCTGAGATGAAGACTCAAAGTTAAGGTAGTATCTCCATAGCAAAGTCCATATTGTTCAGAGATGTTTCAGTCTTAATTGTTAACAGAGCTGCAAGGTTTGTTAGCTGAGCACTGCTTACAGCACTCTAGTTGTTCAAGTGCTATTTCTGACGTCTCACAGCCCCAACATATTTAACTTTATGGCTGTGACATGGAGGACCCTTATCCTAAAATGTGCTGCTAGAACTTAGTTAGGACTACTTGGATTATTGTCACAAATATTACTTTATATTTTCTCCAGATTTAATTGCGCCATATATTTGATTCATTCTATTTAAATAGTGTGCTCAAATTAAAGGAAAGGCAAGAAAACAAACTTACTTTGAGCAAATCTGCTATTATTTGGTTGTTCATGGCAACCTGAGTATCATGGTTTGGGTTTTTTAATCCTCTCAATAGCTTCTGTATTGAGTGCTATTGTTTAGAACAAGCATGTATTTGTGTGTGCACCTGATTCACAACAATCACTCTTATGTTCCAGTTGTCCTAGGTGCTTGAGAGTCTTGCTTCATCTTGTCTGCTGCCTTTGCCTCATTTCTGTTTCTTTCTTGTATGGCACTATCCATTTCCAAAACCTTGGGGAGGGGTTTTTGACTACAGCTCTCGCTGTCATATGTAAGTCAGTCTTCACTGAGCAATTATGGAACAAGACTGAAGTGAGCTATCTCAGTTGTTGTTGAGGAATCTGAGATGCTTTGAGGCATTGCAGATCAGAAGATTATTATAGTTCTGTAAGAGTTCCTCTGTTCTCCAGTGTAACATAATGTTGTCACTAACAGGTTTGAGCATTTTTGAAAATTCACATAGGTGAACAGAAGTGCAATAGGCTACATTAATCCAGTATGTCCCTAATTATGTTGTCTTGTTAGAAAAATATCTTTTTTAAACTTTAGGAATCCTTACATTTATTGAATTTAATGAAATTAATTTCATTAATGAGGGTGATGTGTTCAGTCATGCTGTCACAAGATGCTTAAGCCCAGGAGATAAACCTAAAGACAGGGAATGTGTCTTGAATACATTAAGACATGATCTGAATAGGCCAGTGCATGACCTACTGGTTAATGACCATGCAGCATTACTCATGTCCTTCTGCCTTGTCTGAGAGAGCTAAATGTTTAATATTCCTTCCATTTCTGAATTTGGCCTTTCTGGAGACTGTAATTAGTTGTGACTGTTATCTTTGGTAGAATATTCAACTGTTTCTACTTTGGATTTTATAGTCTGTTTCTGTCATTAGTCTGTTCTTGGGTGTTTGGGTGTTTTTCTTTGGGTTTTTTTTGGCTGTATGTTCCTAACTTGCTAGGAAGTCTTAACTGCTTGACACTCAGGCCATGTCCAGTTCATCCACATAGCCCCAACAGCCTGTGTTGTGTTCTGGGAGCTGGATGATGCGCTTGTGCATTTTAGCATGATGTATAATAACCTGACCAGGAGAGATGACTGTGGAAAAAAGAAGAGGGAAATATAAGATTCTGAGTTAGGTGACCTCTTGCTAGTTTTAGGGAAAGAGCTGCTGGAAAGCAGGTATACTTTTAAGGGTCTGCTTCTCTATTTTTGCGTCTCTCAAGAGCTGCACAGCTTTAATTCTCATTTAAAACTTCTGGGGTTACTCTGCTGCTCCTGGTTTTATCCAGATATGCAAAGCAATTTTGCCATTGCTGTGCTGACCCACAGAACTTGTAGCAATTGCTAGTCTAGCTTGGGCAGGAAATGCCAGTGTATCACTACTATCTCTGCCAAACCGAAGTTTGATTCCTCCTTTGTAGAGATGTAAAAGGAGCATGTGCTAACGCTCCTGCACAAAGCAAATCTTACAGTAAAGCTGAATGTAACTGAAAATTAGAGTTACCTGCCAGATTTTATAGTGTGTGATATGTGATGGATCACATGGAGACCAACTTAATGGAAACTTGGTCTATTGTACTGCTGCAGACTTTGAAATCAACCCTAATTGCCCAATTCAAGTGAGAAGGCTTTTATTCAGCAAAGACTTCAAACGCAATTTGTCCTTTCCTCCCTCCCCCACTTTTTATTCGTATAGGACATTCCTAGACTTCCCACTTCCACCTTGGCTGGGCAAGCACTTTGAATTGCCAACCACTCTAGCACTTCTACCTGTGCCTGACCTCCACCAAGTCGTCTTCTTCAGCCACATTTGCAGTATCTTTGTTTTCTGGCTAAAAGAAAGCATGCACATCTTATATGTATTCCATTTTTTGGTTTGTGCACTGCTGAATAATTTTGCTAGAGTGGGGCAGCGGTGTGAGGTTGGAAGGAGGGGGTAAATTATGTGAATGATATTGTCTCAGCAAATTTTGTCTCTACAGGTAAAGGCCCAATGAGGGCCAAAAATAGAAGCTCTTGCAGAATAATTTGAAAAAACTGATGTTCGATATTGGACAATTATTACATATAGAACTGTCTTTTTAAAGATGTGTCTTTTTTTTTAAATCCTTAAAGTGAAGAAATGGACGCCTGTCTCTGTTATCCATTTTGTCAGTGCTGGCAAGTTCGAAACTGCATCTGTTGCTTGTGATGAGCTGGAATTCCAGTGGTGACACTGCTGTCCGCTCCCTTGCTACCTGCTGCTTTCTGTGCTTGATGCAGCAAGTCTGTTCCTCTGCAGTTCCGTGGTAAACAGTTGTGATAACTGCCACTTCTAAGCACATAAGTAGTTCAGAATCTTTAAAGCAGTGAATGTATTACGCTACTAATGGCTTTGGACTAACTAAATTAAATAGAAACTGAACAGTTCCTCATTTAAAATGTGCTCAAGATCTTGTTTGTAAACCCTTATAGAGACGAATGATGCGTCTGATTTTCAGTATTTCTCCTATATTTAAGTGCTGAGCAAGACAGTAAAGTATCAAAATTGCCAAAAGCAGGTGAAAGATGATTTGTTTTGGAGAAAGGGAATGCACTCCAGCTTGAAAGAATGATTCTCTATACCTTAGTGATTGGTATTAACACTGAAACTTCATGTACTTTGAATGCCATAGACTTAAGTTACCATAAGGAGGTAAAATGGCAGCAAAATGAGTTGGAGAAGCAAGAGAAACTAGGCAAATCAAATAAAAGTTACTTTGTGGCAATGAAGTCTTGAATGTATGGGTTTTTTTGAAGAGAAGTTAAGAACAGTAATCTGCAGCATAGTCAAATGTGTCTTCTGAAGGAAAAAATCTGCTACTATTATGAAATCAGAACACTCAGATGTCTCTGAGCCTGAAGAAATGTTTCAAAAAATTCATTTTGAGAACTTGGAATCTAATGAGCATACATGGAAATCTGCTCCATAGTACTTATTAGGTTGGTAGAAGTCATTGGTTTAAGTCTTACTACTCGACAGGTATAAGAACATTATAATTTGGTTTTGCAGCCCTTTCAGAAGATGTCCTAAATAACTGATGCCCTTGCCAAAGGAGCTAAGAGAAACACTATTGGAACCAGCTCTGATGTCACATTTTAGTTGTATAGGAGCTTATTAAATAATGAAACCTTTAAATTTAAGATCATATTTTACTTTGGCTAAGATTGGCATTTATTTAATTACAGGTGTGCTCTACTTCTAGGGGGTTTTATGAGAAAATTTTGAAAGCTGAAAATGTTGTTGCTCAGATCCGTGGTTGAGCAGTTTACTTGCAGTTTACTGCAAGTCTCATTAGACATCCGTGTTTGCCTATGTTAGGATACAAGTTCAAGATGGACTACTGTGACTTGAATCAATGGCAGCTGGTTTACAAATATAAAAGGAATCTTCTGTTTGCCAGGTGTATCTTAGACAAAGCTGCTGAAGTTATTTGAATATACAGTCAGTGAAACCTGTACACAGTGTCCTGTGTAGAATTTAGGCTATTTGTCACTGGGATACCTACACTCGTACTGTCTACAGCATGTGGCAATTGCTGTACTTCACTGTTTTTAAATTGGATTTGGGGGATGAACTAGTTTATGCAGTTAGTACTTGGCTTTTATTTTGGTATATCTAGTTGATATGTAAAAGACGAGGAAGGAATTCAAACTGAAGATTAGGCAGTGAGTGTGCCTAAGAGAGCTCAAGCAATATGATTTGCCCTCTGAACTCATGACTGAAGCTCTAACTGTAGTACATGTTTCTGGCCACTGTTTCTGTCCTGGGGCACTCTGTCAGAAGCGATTCCCACCCCTGTTACTTGCACACTCACATATGTCAAGAGGTAACTCTCTCAATAAGAGTGCACATTGCAAATATGCACAGTGCTGATTTATAACCGAGGTCTGGCTGAGCAGAGCTGTGCAAGTGCAGGTTAGAAGTCACTCGGATAATGTAAATCTGGAACACTTGGATCTGCCAGCTGTCTGATACATGAAGTGGGTGTTTTACAGCACATACTCTCTAAACTGCAAGGAAGAGATCAAAAACAATAGTTGATTCCTAGACTTGCTGTAAACCCAGTTTTAATGTTTGTTTGTATTGTGTAGTTGATGCGTGTTTTTTTCCTGCTTTTTTTAGCCTGTAGGTAGGGAAGGTCCCTTGAAGTTAGATGAAATTCAAAGGTGATGCAAATAGTTACTTTTTGCATTCATTGAGGTTCTTAGCCTTCCACATTCAATGTAGAGGGTTACCTAGCTGAGAGGTTACCTTGCCTTTCTGCGATGTATCTAGCTTTTCAAAAACTTGCTACCAGCCTAAAAAAACCTACCTCACTCTCAACCATTTGAAGTGAAACATGGCCATCTAAAACTCAATTAAAAAAAGAAATCAGATTTACCCTTTATATTGTAGCCCTTTGTGTATGTTTCAGAAAATGTACTTACCTGCTGCTGGCTAACTGGCAAACTGAACATCTGCCCTAAGCATGTAAGTTACGAATTTGCGTGGAGTTGGGGAAAAGCAAGAAGGCACACCTCTGTGCAGGGCAGGACCGAACTGGTGTCTCTGCACTGCAGTTTCTCAAGTGTCTGAAACAGGGAGGTCTGCTCTTGTTCAGATGTCTTCACCAGCTGTGAGGCAGGAGGAGGGGAGTGTTGACTGAGCTTGCCAGCAATGATAAGCCCTCCAGGTGGTTATCACAGTAAACATGCTGTGAGAATCACAGTCCTGCTTTCCCAGGAGTTACATGAGGCAAAGATGTACTTCTGTCACTTGTTCTGTTGGAAGCTTCTTGCTGCTAGCAGCTAAATGACATGCAAAGCCATCAAACTATGGCTCTTCCAGCATTACTGGTGTTCTGGCTTATGGTATTTGCTTCCATTTTCAAAACTGATTTTGTCAGCATAGACAGACTGCTTCACTCTGAAAATGTAAAATCTTATCACAAGTGCTTCTTGTGTTGTCATAAATGTACAGAACTTTCCTCTACAATAAGAGCTGCGTATCATGCTTGTTTTTTTCCCCTCCACTGTTTATTCAATAATGTGCCAAACAGCATAGGTATCTTCTGAACAGATTTACCCAAAACTGGCAAATTGAATGGTAATGATGTTGCTTCCGTTAAATTCAGACTCTTGTATTCTACATATGCTAGTCATGGCTGTATTACTAACGTGGCTGCTATTGGCTACATGAAGTACACCACAAAATTGCTCTGATCTTAGACCTCGGCTATAATTTGAGACAGCTACCTTAAAACAAAAGAACCTAAGTCGGTAAATAAAATATAAGCAACATAAACTTTTTAATAGCAGAGACAGTTAGAAAGCAACTATGCAAATCCCACAGGACTAGATAATCTGTACCATAATTATGTAGTCCACTAAGTGAGTAAAATTTCCAAAGCTTAGCTCATGAATAAGACCAGATTGTTTGTGATGTGATTTCATAAAACAAACAAGGAGACTAAAGGCTCCAGAGGCTACTTAAGGTTTTGCAGATGGGTTAATGGCTACTACTTAATTGTTTAAAGTATGCGTGAGGAGATACATGGCAGTTGTAGAAAGAATGCCTAAGAAAGAAACTTATTGTTAGATGTGCGCTGAATTTCTTTACCGATATAACTGTGTTTCCAACAGGTCACTTTTATAATCTTCTGTTTGAAATAGCCTGTAAATGTTGGGTGAGGCTTTTGCTACTTATTCTGCTAGATAATATATGTTGCTAGATGTTTTCTGTCTGTTGTATTCTAATTGTTCTGATAAAGTGAACATTTGCTGTGACGTTTCTGGTTCTGCTTTGGTAATATTAACACATACCTGTTCTGATCCCATACATCCTATCTAATTCTGCCACCTAAGACAGCTGTACCAATAGAAGAGCTGGGAAGAAAACAACACTTGCAGCAGTCTAGAAAGAAATGCTCCCCAGAACACAGGTGTTGGAGGAGAGATAGCTGAGAAGAGGTGTTCAGCCACGGAGTTGGTGAACTTTCTAATGGATTGTCTTTCCTGGCCTTTGAGGTAGCCAGCCCCAAACATCAACAGAGGTACACTTGCTGTGCTGAAGAACATAGGAAGCTGTAGCATCCCTTTGGCTTGCCTTAGGAATGGTTTGGGCCTCCTCCCTTTCTTGAGAGAAGAGAAATGAGATTCAGCTTTTGAGGATGTCTTATCTAGGGAATGTCCTGAAGACTATGTCTTGCTTTTTCCTTGCATACTTTGGATACAGGAATTTGCACTTGTTCATATAAATCTGTTGTGTGATAGTCCACACCCAAATACAGAAGGAATCACAGAAACAGTAGCAAGTGGTGATCTTATTGAGCATGCAGACTTGTAGAAGGGAAGACCCCTTCAGTGCCTGTTCCATGTTACTTCTGTAGTACTGGAGCTGCCTGTAAAACGGAGGCTTGTCCTGGAGCTTCCTGGCTCAACACGAATCCCTCTGTAAGTTTCATAAGTCTCTGACTCCAAGTCGCTAGACAACTTAGAAATTTGGGTGATGGGAGCCACAGAATTGTCCCAAATGGGTATTCAGTGGAAAAAATTCTGTTCCTTAGGCACATAATCTAAAAAATTGCTCCAGTGAGTTAACATGAATCTCAGTGCCTTTTTAACTCTTAGTTATTCACCCTCACCAGACCCCTGTGAAATAGGAGAGTTCTTTCCATTTTGAATGATGGACTGGGAGCTGGATTATGGGGGCTAGCTACTGTGTTCTCACCCACATGTACCAGCTTCCCCCTTTGCACCCCTCTGCTTTTCTGACCCTGTACCGAATCATCTGTGTTTAATGCATAAGGAAGCAATTGAATTATTTTTATGGTTGCTGGTCTGAAATGAGTCAGTGCAGGCTCAAATATGTTGTGGAGCAGGGAAAGGATAGACTCACACAGCCAGGGAGAGGAGTGGGAATCTGGCAGCCAGCAGCTGGCTGAGATTGCCGTGGAGCCACAGACCAACCCCGGTGACTTCTTCAAGGTCACAGAAGCTTCTGTCAGCAAGAAATTGAAACCATTTCTCTCATGTTATAGGGTGCTGACCGCAGGTCTGTCACATGCAATAACTGTTAGGAAGTAGCTTTAGATTTATTCTACTTGAATTTATTGTTTGCTTGCAAATATTGACATATGAACTAATAGATGCTTTCTAGTGTATGCCAAAATCCAAATGTATTGAGCTGGTCATAACTGTACATCTTCACGTGTAAGCTGGGTGCATTCCATGAGGAATACATAGTTAACTTCAGGTAACTTTCCCTTAGAAATCTGATTTTTGGATAGACAGTGATCTGTTTATATTGAAGGGCTACTGCCTTTTAATAAAGATAGCTCAGGAATTAGTGTCTGAAGCAAATCCTTGTGTGTATTATATTGCCAACTCAGTAAAAAATCAGTCAGTAAACAGTTGCCTGATAACACGTAATCTGCAGCGTGACACTTTATCAATGGTCTAATACAAAATTTAGAATGGAGTATTTCCCTAATCCAGGACACACAAATTTCTTAACAGATGCAACATTTTGAGCTGTGTTCCTTATCATTAAGGCAGTGCTGAAGGTAAAGGTCCGAGGGTAGAGCTTAGGTCATGTATTGTAACATCAGTTTCTGTGCCTTATTTTATGTTTGGATTCATTTGGGAAGGAACGAACTAGGAAACTTCTTTGAGTGAAGAGTTTAGAGCTCATTATGAAGCTGTCCGCTTCACTCCTGTGTTTTTACAGTTTCTTTAGAAAAAGGACTATCCCCAAAAAATTCCGGACATGATTATAGGTAATGTATGTGCATTTTATTTGAAGGGCTTTCTCCTGGTTCTGGCAACTTTTGTCAAGCTACCATTTGACTTAATTTCTGTGGCTTTTTTTTTTTTTCTAATTTGTTTCTTGAAACTAAAGAAAGCTTGTTGCAGGATTTGTTTTTTTTTGTTGTTTTTTTTGTTGTTTTTTTAAAAAGGGGCAATATTGGAGAAATCTGTCTCCAGCAATCTAATATATTGTCTGATGTTCTTCTAGGAACAAACGCATCATGTGGATTTTTATGTAGGAGGATTTTTAGACTTTTAATGGTTGGGTGTTAGCCACAAGCTTCATGTGACATGGCAAATGTGGAACATCTGTGTACTGATGCACATCACTGTTCTAAAAGTCATTCCCACCACCACATGCATTGAATTAAATACAAGAATTCAGACAAAAAATAGTTGGAAGAACACATTCTGTCAAATGCAATGGCAAGGATCTGTTGTGCAAGCTGTCAGAGCTCACTCACACACTTCTCCATGCACTTCTTATTCAGCGGTATGTCTAATGTGCTCTATGCATTAACTGTTGCCCCCTTTGGACTGGGAGAGTAGTATCGTGCTTTCCTAGTCAGTGTCAAACTATTTTCTGGGTAGAAATTACAGTTTAGCATAAGGGATTTCTCGATATAGTTCCTTGTCTGAGTTATGTATGGGCTTTATGTGAGGTAAGTAGCTGGCTGTGTTGGCATACTTGAATTGGAAATGAAGTGTGGCTGAGTGGCTTTGACCAGGATCTCTCATATTAAAACATGAATCTTATTCGTAATTCTGCCTGAAATGACCTTACTTAGCAACTGATATCCTGAGTGCTACTGTTTAACTCCATGCTATAACTAGAGTAATAGTTTTTCGCTATAGAATGACTGTGATGTAGAAAAGAAAAGCAATTCTTATATGTAAGATTTGACCTTTAGGATTCTGGACCAGTAGCTAGGAATCCTGGTTCTTCTAGACTGTTTACCAAATTGCATGAAAGGTGCTGTACTTCATTACGACTGATATACTTGGTGGTATGACCTCGGTCTGACAAGAGAGGCTGCCAGGTGTAGATTGCAGGATACAGTACATCCAAATAGCAGACTTCAGGATGCAGGTCACATCTTATGTTGAGGTGGAATTCATTGTTGGGGTGGCAAGAAGCTCACTGCTCTGCAGAAAATAAGTGTGGTAGATACTGATAGTAGTCTTCCTAATGACTTGCCTGTATTTCGGAAGTGGCCTGAAACTTTAGATGTTTAGGTTTGAAAACCTACTTAGGTTTTGGTTTTTTTAAAGTAATGCAATGCTATTCTTTCAGATTTTGTCACTACAGGTAAGGATTTATTGAATTCTGGTACTCACAGCTAGAAACCAGTCTTAACCTTGAAAGTAAGGACTGAGTTTTTATCTTTACAGACTTGAATCCAGGAGCACAAACATAAAGAACCTCCTTTAGCTGATCCGAACTTAGTTTCAAACATCTATCTCTCAAATGAATTCTGAGTACTTCCTTCATACGTTTAAATTATGATGGTTGTTTTCATGCTGTGCTGAACTTTTCGAACTTAGTATTTGTGAAGCTTCTAATACCTTGTTCAAAAGAGGTTTCAGTTTATAAGAGCTTCTGCCCTAGAGCACATGTAAAAGCTCTTGTTCCAACATAGCTACATACGCTTGCATTTCAGAGGCAGTGTGTACAGACATTGGAAAGCTTTGACACTTTGAAAATGTCACTTCACTTGGAAACAGCTTCTGAATGATGCCCTGCATTTAAAGGAGGCATAAGAAATGGTCTGAAATAAAGGGAACGTCTCTGGGATTTGTTGTCCAGAGTCAGGTGCTTAGGACAGGTGCTTAGGGAGTGGACAGAAATAGTATACAAGCCCTAAATAATTTGGGCATCCATTTTAATTGTCCTGTTCAGCAATGCTCTCTTTGAATTTGCTAGACTTTCATTAAATAGTTTTTATCATAAAACTATAGTTGGCTCATAACAAAATGCAGGTTCTTTAATTGTTAAAGTTGGGACACACACACACACATTTTTGTTTGGATTTTAAGTTGATAGTTTTGAAATTAACTTAATTTTTATTTTGGTTTTCTTTTCAAAAGCTGTTAGTCAAAACCAACCAGCCACTCTCCCACCCGACTTTGCCTGGGCTCTCTAAGAAACCACCCCCTCAGCTGACTCTGTGAGCCCTGTGTCTTTAGTGAGGGAGGCCAGCAGACTTCGTCTTGAGTACTGGCTACAATAAGTACATCTGAGTCAGCAGCTCTGTCCCCGTGCCCTCTGACGGTCTGATACAGAACCTGGGCTGATCTAATTGTGATCTATTTGGTACAGGACTTGCCCAAGCTGAGTGTTTCTATTTGAAATGTTTTTTAATTGAGCTTTGTAAAGCTGTAGTTAGGAAACAATTCTGTATGTCCGGAATGTTTAGGTGTAAAATTAAGCTGGTGTTCAAAGCAGCTGAAAGTAGCTTTGATGTAAATTACTTTATGTAGACACAGCAATAGCTTCACATCCTTAGAACAATTTAAGTAATGTGGCTTCTTTTACACATGCTCCAGTTTTGTTAAACAATTGAGAGTAATCCCGTGAGGCCCTTCTGACTTCGGTCTGTTTTATGGCATGAAAATGTCCTTCAGAGTGCTCGGAAAATAATTTGATATTTTTTCTAAGGCTTTGAAGGGATGTCTCATGTCTTGAGTCTTTGTTACACTAGAGGTCAGTGTATGACGGGAGCTTCTGTTAGGTGGTATAGAGTTTCTTGAAGAATCCTATTTCATCAAATTTGAAACCAGATTCTAAGAGAAACTGTAGCCTACTACTGTGGAAAAAACTTAACATTAACATGTCTTATGACTTTCTTGGCTAAAGGGCTTTTTTGAGCTTCCTGCTTTTAATTCTCCTTGCTTAAAGAGTATTTGGCAAGTATCAATAGCATCACTTTAATGTGGTAAGCATGAATATGCACACACAATTGTTCCAACGTGCACCTCAAACATTAATCTTGCATTGCAATAACATGACTTTTTGGTTCAGATACATTTCTATATGCCATGCTATTTATAGGAGTCATCCTTAACTTGTGCACTATACTTAATAAGGACATGGTGGGAGAATTGCACATACACCTGTTATTACATGTGTAGATGTCAACTTCCTGGGCACTGAGCTGGTAACTTTCAGGTGAATGGCTTCTCTTTTGGGTGTTGAGGGAAGTATAGTCAGGCATGATTCTATCATGACACTTGTAGAGATTGTCACCTCGGCAGGTTGTCTTCAGTTCTCCAGAAAAGTAATTTCTTTAAACATCTGGCATGTTCAAAAGCAGATTGTTTCTGGAAACATAGTTGAGCAGGGGGACTAGAACAGATGGTCAAACTACAACAGTGGTATGTGAGGTCAAATGGGAGAGAAATTCACTGAAGGAGGGTCCGGCAGACTGGAGCAGATTACATCACAATTTAAGTAAGATGGTGGAATAGGAAAAAATAACAGCAGGGTGCATTTGAGCTCTTGAATGTGTTTTCTAAGAGAACTGGCTACAAACAAAAGTGCCTGTATCCTGTTACTCTTGTGTAGGGTTCTTCCAAAATGCTTGGAAAACAAGAAAAATAAGAACATGGGATGTTAAGAGTTTACAGGCTAGCAACAATGTAGAGGATAAGTGCAGGCATAGAGCAGAATTTTGCTGTTCTAAGTGATTTTCTGAGTGTTCAAGAGAGACCTGGACTAATGAAGGTCTTTGTGGCCTTTCTTTTTGGTGGGGTGAAGTGGGAGAGAACACTGTAAATGCATAACCAGCAGTCTGAAAATCTCCTTTGCACTTGGCTGCTGCCCAGTATGTTTTGTTACATGCCTCTGGAGCATTAAGAAGGATGACACCTCAGTTGAGATAGTGTGAAGGAGGTGTTAGACTCTGGTTTAATTGAACACTCTGTGAGGATTCCTGGCTTCACAGGAGAGCTGTTGCACTCCTCTACCTCTTTCCCAGGTTTTTCCAGGCTGCATTTTTTTTTTTTTATGCTCTGTAAGAAATGAAGATGTACCCAGCGTGTGCAGAATGGGGCCTTATCAAAACGTCTCTAAGTTTTGTGGTGTCAGGCTTCATTGGGTTGGTTTTGAAGAGGCTGAGAAGATGATGGTTTTGCAGAACTGATGCGATACAAGTCATAAAGCAACAAACAAAACATCCTAAAAATTTCTTTCCTTTTCCTGTCTTTTTGACATTGGAGGGATGCAACCTTAATTTTTTTCACTGAACCTCTTTAAAGTCTGTTCTGCATGTAAGAGCTCCAGAGCTACGAAGCTTATGTTAGAGAAGAAAAGCTGTTGTAGCTGTCCTGTAGCTAGCCTAGTGAATAACCTGATGGATCACTGCAGGTTCTTGCAGAACAGCTATATTTCTGTCTGCTGTGTACATAGTGACAGTCTTTCCTGGTTCAGCTGTCAGGTGTTAAATTCGTCCAAATATTAATGTTATCTGCATCCAGAAGAGCCTTTGTCTAGAAAAACTGTAAGTCTGATTATTCTCCTGGATCAAAAATGATGAATCTTTGTGGCTTAGCAAAAGCGATTACCCGCTAGCCCCTCTTTCTAGTTCGTATTAAGTATCCAAATGATATTTTGATGTCTTGTCTTTCCTTCATGATGTACTGATTCCAGGATCTATCTATTGTGTAATAAAGCAGAGTCCATCAAAAAGGCAAAAATAAATGTTTGGAGTGTCTTTTCCTGCTTTTGTTCTAACCTCTTAAAATGCAGGAGTTATCAGATATGCAGTTCAAGTGGCTTGCCAGAGACTTCTCAGATGAACTGGAGAGAGGGTGCAAAAAATTGCATCCAAGGTCAGTCTTTAAAAGGTTGGAATTCAATTGCCAGCTCTCACATTTTCATTTCAATCTCAAATGTTCCCTGGTGGGTGCTCTGTATTTCTTTGGCCTTGTGTTTGTCTCATTGTGTGTTCTTGCCAAAACTTCTTGTAAGACTTCCGACACTAACAAAGATGTGTAGAGTATAGTGGCATAGGCAAATATAAAAAAGGAAAAATAACTCTTTCAAGGTAGTTCAACTCACACCAGGCATTGAAGGTTCCTTTACAAGGATAGACTTTGACAGGCTTCGAAGCTGCAGGCCTTCAAAACTGCAGCACTGCAGTCTTCTCTGTCTTGTTCCAATACACGAATGTAGCATTTGCCAAAAAAGAAGAAATAATGAGATATGCTAGTGAGGTAGTGGCAGTGTACACCAGGTTTAATGCGTGCTGCGTATTATGTCACCACTTCCAACCTCAGCTTCTGTTTCCAAGAAACCCGTGAAGTAGTTGACCCAAACTATAGCTGGATTTCAAATCTTTCCTCTTCTGTCTTCTTAAAATGTTGGTACGTAAAGAGGTAGGAACAGTAAAATTAATCAAGTAGCCGTACAGTTAAGTAGCATGAAGGAATTTGGAAACTGAGCATTATGTGATGGTGGAGAAGTTAGTTTATCTTTCTTCCAATTACTGATTGCCGACCATCTCTTTTTCTTCAACTTTCCTACCAGACTGAAGTCCCCATTCATTTACCATCCCAAAGTACAGGGATGCTCATTTGAAGTGAAAGAAAGTTGGAAATGGGAAAACAACAGCATGTGGTTTACCACGTTCTAGGAACTTTAGGCTAGTTTCCTGCTTGAAATACATAGATAAATATGGATAGACCTGTCTTTGTTAAAATGTGTGAACAGCTGCATAACATTCGGTAGAAGACTGAATTGCTGCTTTATCTGTTCCCATAGACTCTAAGGTAGTCTACGTTTGGGGGTTTGCTTGTCTTATAAAATCAGAATTTTTCCCAACTTGGGCAAAATTCCTGTCTTATCTGTCTTTCTATCTTTTCAATGAATTATTTTTGTTTTGACCTCTTCACTAGATGCTGTTATTAGTGTCTGACACGTTCAGCAGCTGTAGTGGAAGCAGAACAGTGACATGCGTGCTCTTAACAGTTGTTGCTCTGGTCGCGTAGGACATCATGACTTCATTTTATGCCTCTTAATAGATTAAAAACCAAAGTTTAATAAAGCAGCTGTGAAAGTGAAAAGAGTATATTTGGCACCTAAAATATATATGCAGGTAAGCTGAACCTTACCCCGCAAGAGTAAAAGTGTTGGTTTAGATACCAGCTCTATTACAGGAGGGAGACAATAATCTGTTCAACAGCACAGACTGTTTCATGGAGTTCAGGTCTGCATTGGAGAATTCTTCACTGCTCTGTGGAAAAAAACAACTGTGTCGGTGGCACAGAATAGAGTAACAAGCCCACAGTTGTTGATTATTGTGGGTTTTTATGAGTTCAGGGGATTGGCATCCTTAAGGACAGTCTGGTGCTGGGGAAATTCAGCTAGTTTAAAACAACCTAACTTGGATACTACATCAACATGAATCTCTACATGGGCTAAATCACCCTGTGGGAAAGCAATGAGTGTTACAGACAGAGCCAGAGATGTTTTGTGTTTGCCAAAGAAGAAAATAGAAGCAGTTGTGCTTCAAGGTGCAAGGATCAAAAATCAGGCCGCGGGGCACATGTTGCCCACAGAGCTGGACTTGATAGATCAATTGCTCTCCACTGGAGAGGTCTCGAGTCTGTCTCCTGATTGCTGTGGTTTAGGAAGAGAGCTGGCTCTTCCAGTTGCATCCACTGATGTTTAAAATTGAAGATTTTGAGGATAATAGTCTTTTGGTAGATGCTGCTGTTTTGTTGCTGTCTTCAGTGCTGCTTGACCTTATTGAAAGGTGTAATCCAGACTACTTCCTGTGAAGTGGTTAAGTGAAAGCTCAGCATGTCTAGAGAAACTGGTAGCTCAAGTATGTCTCTCATGTTAAAGGCTCAGACTGTAGTAACTGAAGGGCCAAGTTCTTCAGGGTTCCTATCAAACTTGCAAGACCTCATTTTCCCTGTGAATATAGCTATAGTCCATCAATAGCTGGGCTTTGAAAAGTACTGTTGCTTGTGATGATGATCTGTCTTGTCTGTATCAATGGTCAAGGTAGCAATATACTCTAAACTGCTTCATTCCCTGTAGTCAGTCAGGTCATCCCCTTTGTGCAACTGCCTGGTAGTTCTGAAGTTGTTTTCATATCCTGGGACGTGCATTTGTGCTTCTTACCCATATATTTTTGTGTTTATTTCTTGTAGGAGGAAGACTGCCTTTTGGATTGTGAGCCACTTGGACATGGTGATGCAGATCTACCTAGAGAGTCAGGCCTGGATGGTTGGGAATTAAGGTGAGCCTATGCTGAAAAATGGATGTAGATGTGAACCATGAACTATGGGTTGTTGGGTTTTTTCTCTTTTCTGGAGTTGTTTGAACCAAATATTCAAAGAAGAATCCACATGTGCCTCCTAGTACGTATGTAGCATTAATAAATGCAGTGGTATAATAGTTAAGATCCTAGAGTTGGCTTTAGGACCTTCAGAAAAACTGGCTGGTATTTAAGTACCTAGGAAGTGCTAATGCTGCTTTAAGAAGAAATTTTATTCAATATGAAAATGACAATAAGAGTTCCCAAAACTTCATCTCAATATGCCCTGAGAGGCGAGAGGCAAGAGGCAGCTGAGATGGATCTCCTGTTCCAGCCTTTCTATCATTCCCTCTTCCAACTGTTGCATAACAAACTAGCTTCAGCCATTCTAGACTATGGACAATTCCTTCAAATTTAATATTTTAATTAATTACAGATCTGTATTCTACCTTTCGTGTTGCCCACTTTTCATTTTGCAGACTTTTATTTGCAGTTTAAATTTAGTTCTTTTTTTTTCAGTTCTTGGCTATGGGAAAGCATTTCTCTAAGCAAACACAAACCAAAAACAAAAGGGACCTTTTTTTGTATGTAAGTTTGTGTAGAAGGTTCTGTCAGTCCTGTAAAGGCAGAGCTCCCATAACTTGTGTAGTGTGTGGGATTAATCTTGCTCTTGCAGAATTGAGTGATTTTTGTGAGTGGAGAGATGTGATTTCTTTGACGTGATCAGGAAGATCTCACTGGTTTGTATCAGTAAAATAATATATAGATGATCTATCTTAACTTCCCTAAAACAGAACTGATGTCTAATTCTGGCCATACTGCCTGGAAAGAGCTGTCATCCTAATATTTCTCTCACCACATGTGGCCTGTTTTTTCTCGGAGGTATGGTAGGCACTGTTTCAGTTGTTGCTCCAAAACTATGTGAGAACTGTTTTCCTTGCAACTTGCCATAGCTTCTGAAGGTTGAGGGAACACAGTGCAAAGAGTGGAAATTTAAAATCAGCAAAATAAGCTTTTATTTAACTTTTTATTTAAAAAGAAAACTAAACACATGGGGGACTTGGGACAGTGCTTACTCTTACACATGCTAGAGAGCTTGAAAAGTTGGAAGGGCTTGCAGTGGAAAAGCAAAACCTAACCTTGATTCACAAAGATTTTGATTTGGAGCATAGTCATGGAAAAAAATGGATTGAATCTCAAAAATTCTGAATTAAAGCTTTTGTATAAAATCTCCTTAAAAAATGTTTGCAGCAAGCATGTTCACATCACAATTAGCTGTATACTTTCTGTCCAGTGAATAATTTAATGAAGATGAGCAGAAGTAACCTGCTCTTGCAAGACTAAAGCATGTCCTGAAAATTTAGTCCAAACAGTCCTGTGGATTTAGGTTTTTAAGGATAATAGGTACCTAAATAACTTCTTCCAGCAAAGGCTCAAGTAAGTCAAGCCTCCAGAGAATTTCTTGCTGAACTTGCTTCTTAGTATATACCATCATAAAATGGTTGTAACCTTCAGAAAATGATGCTGTCAAACCATGTGGACGGTTATTCTGGCTGTATTTTAAAAAAAAGAAAAACCTAAAATTCATGAGGATTATTTCAGTAGACAATTTAAACAATCAGAGATTGTTAATACTATACAATTTACAGACTTTAAGTAATTAAGGTAAAACATAGCTTGAGAAGGTCTGATAACTAAACCACAGGCTATTTGGATATATAATCTTCAGATGAACATGTTTAAGTTTTTCCACAGCATCTTGAAATATTATGCAGTATTTACTGTGCCCATAACTGGCTTATAATATATATATTCAGTAAGCAATTACAGAGTCGCCAGATTATCGGACCATAAAACAATAGAAGAAAATTAGTGATTTATGGAGGTCATGACCTAGCTCTCTACTTTGTTGCTGGAATTGCACCTGGGTAAGACTGTCCAGTTGACTTTAGAGGCTGGGAAATGTGAAGGGCATGATCAGATGAGTCACTTATACTCTCTTTTCATATTGTTACAGTAGACACAATTTATGAACAGGTATTTTGTTTTTTTTAATTTACAGTGTGTTGGCTTTGCTAGCAGCATACCATTTATCATGTACTGCCTGCACTGTGTAACTTCCACAAAAGACAGCAAAGCCAAGGCTTCATGTGCTGTCTTGCTGGACACTTTAGCAGCCCTGCTTATATATATGAAGAAACATGCAGTCTTCCTTCTATTCCTGGTTTATTTTTGATTGCAGAAATTTCAGGCAACTCTTGCTGTCTAGCGTAGCTTGCAAAACAGACAATTGTTTCATTTCTGCTGTCTAGGTTAGAATTGAAACATTGGGGATGTCATAGAATCATAGAATCATTAAGGTTGGAAGGGACCCTTAAGATCATCAAGTCCAACCATTAACCTAACCTGACAAAACCACTTCTAAACCATATTCCCAAGTACCACGTCTACCCTTTTTTTTAAACACCTCCAGGGATGGCGAATCCACCACCTCCCTGGGCAGCCTATTCCAATGCTGGATAACCCTTTCAGTGAAAATTTTTTTCCTAATATCCAACCTAAATCTCTCCTGGCTTAACTTGAACCTTGAACTTGAACCATGTCCAGTTTTTATAAATCCCCTGTCAGTGCAGCAATATCCTTTAGGCTAATGTCACATGTTGAACACCTGTACTTTGTTCTCTCTAACCTAGCCGGAAGCTTCATCCTCTCTCTTCTGAGGATAAAGGCAAAAACATTTATTTCCTATTTATTTTCTCAGATGTCAATAAGACTGTTCCTCTCTACTATGGTTTCTATTCAGCTACCTTTCTGAGTACTTTGTAACCTGAATTATTAACACTTGCACCGTTTTAAAAAATAATGCTATGCACAACCTCACAATCTCTTGCTGACACAGAAATTATTTGTTTTGCTGTTTTGAGAGGTATTTGCTTGAACTTCTGTGCTTTACTGCTGCAGAAACATAGTACTAGACCTTGCAAAAGCCAAGTTTACAGGGAATGTCATCCTATTGAAAGTGGTTTGCTCTTATACAATGTATGATAATACTTTTGTTACAGTGTGTTTGGCGTAGTACCTGTTGTGCCTAGTGTTGTCTGGCAATATTTCTTCTGCTCTGTTTCCCTGAGTGGAGCGTTGGAAGTGTTAGTGTTGGATTAGCCTGGCATCTTGTGTAAAGATCCTCAGTTATGCTTAAAAGTGTACCAGCTCTTCACCTCTTACCTTGTTGGTAAGGACTGGTCTTTTGCTAATTTCTCCATACAGTTCCTCTCAGGCTTTGGGATTGCAGTACTTAAAGGTATACTCAAAACTTCAATTTTTGTTGTCATAGATTTTTTTTTTGTTTGTTTAGAGCACTGGGAATTTTTAGTAAAGATGTTGCCAGGTGAGGAAGGGTGGAATAGGAGCAGGGCAAAAGCATCTTCCTTACTGCTGCATCTCTCTCCAAATTGATAATTATTGGCAAGAAAGGAAGTTATGCCCAATGTCACTCCCAGAACTTTAACATGCGCTTGGCCTGGGCTCTTGCCAACTGTCCTTAGCTATTTATTATGGTCAACAGAAGAGCATCCTGGTTATTTGAGAGTTGTAAACTTTGGATGAAACCACTAATCTATTCAGTCTGACATAATTTCTGACACTGTATGTTTCTTTCTGTAGTAAGGCTTTTGAGAAGCAGCCTGTCCATCTAGGTCATTTGTTCCTAATTTCCATTCAGTGAACGATTTCAATTTTTTTTCTAGGATCTGAATTACCCATGCCTCTTTCCAAAGCTTTTATTGCAGTGTCCTACTGGAAATGTCAGTAATTCTCATCTTCAGGAATATTTTGTTTCCCCCAAAGTGTAATGTCTCAAGAGTGTTGGTGTGAAGCCATGAAAAGCAAGAGAAGATCAAGAAATCTGAGAAGTGATGACTCAATTGTATTGCTTTTGCTAATTTCTTTGAATTGTGGATTCTGACTTCATTAGTGGCTCTATAAACCCTGGTGTTAGAGGCTTGCAACTGATACCTTTTCTAAAAACAGAGGGAGGGAGGAGAGGGAGTACTCGGTTTATTTCAACAACCACAAGCAACACTTCCAAAATACACTTGTGGTTGTATCGCAGAGTTATGAATCTTAGGTTATCTAGTGGTGACTAACATGGTGAGACAGTAGCCTAATATGTGCATGCTTTATTTAGAAAAGGTAGTTCTTATCGGAGACAAGGAACACAAGTGCTTCATTCTCTGTGCCTGCTGAATCCCCAAGTACAGATATCAAGTCTGTCAGCAGTTCATCCTGCAAGATACGGAAGCTTGCCTTTCAGTATCTGACTGCAAGTTCTTAAGGATTTTGCAGTACAGAAAAAAACAGACTCCTCTCCCCTATCCCCGTTCTCTTCTTCCAAATGTACTTTTTAGGCTGTCCTATGGTTTGATCAAAGTTAACAAAAGGTTGTGATATCTGTTATCAGATAGATTTTTCACGTACATTGTGGTGAATTTTTTAGCACTGTATTATCTCACTGGAGTGGTGGTTCACAAATAGATTGTAATAGCTTTCTAAATTCTTTAGGCAGGGCAGTCATTACATTTAAAGAATGCCACAGGTTAAGAAAAAAATGACTTTTTCCTCACTCCAGAGTTTAACCTGTAGAGTCCAGGTGTGTGTCTTCAGTGAGACAGCAATCTTTTACTGTTCTGTCCATTTAAAAATAAAATGGACGAGCAAATCCTTGCTACTGAACTAGGCAATCCTCAGTTTTGAGGGTATATGTAGTTTGCATTGAAGATAAGCTGGATTGGAGGGCATAGGCTTTGACACAAAATATGTGGCTTTATTCCCATGGACAGACAGTGCAGCCAAACTGGGGATTAGTGAAGTCTGTGGGACTGTCCTCCTTGATTTGCCACCTTCTCATCGATTCAGAGGGTAGGGAATTGTTTGGCCCTGTGGCAATAACACCAACCATAATATGCGCCTGATAGTGAAAGAACAAACAGGTTGTTCTCCCAGAAAGACAAAAAGTGTTTGTGTTGGGTTTTTCTTTTTTTCTTTTTTTTTTTTTAATTAAGAGAAATAAAAAATCCTCTGTGGGTCATTTTAGGCTCTCACAGAAACTTGAATATGCTAAACGAGTGTGGTTGCCGAGCTGAGCCAATAGGGATGGCCAGGCACAGGCAACACTTTTATCCCACGAGAGGGAGGAGGGGTGAATGAGCTAGAAGATATAAGCTGAAACAAAGCCATGCTGTCCTTCTGAGTCATTCGCATACACTGGATGGGTAAGGCTTCCTGCTTCCTGGGACACAGAAGTGGGGTCATGATTCTAACAATGGATACTGGTAAGCCACTTTCTATTGAATTTGTTTCTCTTTTTTTCTGGGAAGTCTCTCCTTCGCTGCCCCCTTCCCCCTGCAGCTGAAAAGAAGATATCTGTATACCGGGAAGCTGAACTATTAAATAAATACATGCTTACTCCAAACTTCCCAAGCTGAGTGCACTTTATTGTGCGTTACACTGGTTTTATTTCTTGATTGTGACTCATTGAAGCACATATCCTCTCTTGCAATGCAAGACCTTGGTATCAAAAGAGTGTCTGTTAATTTGTACTTCTGTCTTCATTGGGACAGAACTTGTGGTCTGAGAAGTGCATGATGCCTCACTCTCTTTGATAATAGAGTTGATAGTCTCTGGAAGATAACTGCTAGATCTTACACTAACTCTAAAGAGCTAGTGGTGAACTAATGTATTGGCTGTGGCTTCCTCTGTTTACAGAAATTTTGTATTGGGGAGGAAGAGGGAGAAACTGCTGCATTTCTGTGGTAGTCAGTTCTGCTTTGTGTGTTTATAGCCAAGGAAGTCTATGTGAAAAAAGCACACACAGGATTTTTTTTTTTTTTTCCCCAAATTAAATGTGAAAGTGAAATCTTTAACAGAGTTCCCTGTGTGATAGGGAGAATGAATGCAAACAGCAAGATGTAGAGTTGGTTTCTATAAAAGAAACAAGCAGTCACATCCCTGCTTCTTGAGAAGGGGGTGTGTTTCCATGTCATAACTTGCATCCTTCAAATTCCACAATAATAAAAAGACCTCGGATTTTAAATGGTTATGGATAGGGCATAAAGCACCAGTGGTTGTGCTCTGGCAGCATGCTCATGGCTGCTCTATCTATTACCAGTTACAAGCACACCTGCTGCATTTTTAAGAGCTCTGTTGAACTTTTGTCAGCAGTTGTTTCAGTGACTTTTTTTCCCTACAGTGTAGAAGCATAATGTGACAAGTTCTACAAGCCGTGTTCAAAGTGATAAACTAATTCGGGCAGATCTTGCTGGTCTGTTTTATCTGCTTGTCACATGCTCAGTTTATTCCATGATAATGACAAGCTCACTGTCCCCTGTGCATCTGAATTGATTCAGTTAGGCATTTGCTAGGGCCTAAAGGGAAAACTCTCTGTGTCTTCTTCCAGCTCTTTGACTTCTCTGAGACTTCCAGAAGGTGACCCAGCTGGGTTCTTCATGCACAATTTGGAGAAGATAGCAAACTACTTCATTTAACCCACCCACACTTAACTGAAGTTGCTTTGTCGTCATCTGTGTAGGCAGGATTGAAACCAGTGACTCTTTTTGTGTTCAGTGTATTTTACATGCTTTGCAAATCCATTAAAACCCAGGCCCTTTGACAGAGATGATAAAATTTAACGCAAGCTCAGACAGGTGTGGAGTGACATATGGCTGACAATTTTCCATTACATGGAGGATGATGATTTTTTGTGTTTTGACCCTCTCATTAGAGTTGTTTCTAGAAGAGCCAAATTTCAGGCCCTTCTTACATTAGTTTGAATATTGAGAATTAGCAATCCCCTTCTCTTCCCACTTGTACAAGAAGGACTGGTGCCTAGATGGTAGATTTCATGTCTGGTATTATAGGAGGATGCCCTGGTAACGTTCAGGATTTATGTGCTTGCGGGAGATAGGGATCCAGGCTTTGCCTGCAAGACACTTCCTCCCCTTTGAATTACCAGAGTTCCTGTGCTGCACTGGAGTAATTTATCTCTTTGTTTTGGAAAGACCGTGGAGATGTTAATAATATATGCTTTAAAAGAAAAATATCTTTTATTTGCATATACTGATGTACTTGTGTTGTGTGGTTTCTTTGCACCATGAGGTGAAACAGAAAGATAATGCTGCTCACCTGGATCCAAACCTGTATCTTTTCTAGAACATTGTCACTGTACTAGTTTCTCAGGAATTCCTGTGCTTTAGTAGTCCTAGTGGTAATTTTCAGAGTTACATTCATAGAATTATAGAATGGTTTGGGTTGGAAAGGACCTTGAAGATCATCTAGTTTCAACCCCACTGCCATGGCCAGGGACACCTTCCACTGGACCAGGTTGCTCAAAGCCCCATCCAGCCTGGCCTTGAACACCTTCAGGGATGGGGCATCCACAGCTTCTCTGGGCAACCTGTTCCAGTGTCTCACCACCCTGACAGTAAAGAATTTCTTCCTAATATCTAATTTAAATCTACCGTCTTTCAGTTTAAAACTGTTACCCCTTGTCCTATTGCTACACTCCCTGATAAAGAGTCCCTCCCCATCTTTTCTGTAGGCCCCCTTTTAAGTACTGGAAGGCTGCTATCAGGTCTCACCAAAGCCTTCTCTTCTCCCAACTCTCTCAGCCTGTCCTCATAGGAGAGGTGCTCCATCCCTCTGATCATCTTTGTGGCCCTCCTCTGAACTCGCTCCAACAGATCCATGTCATTCTTATGCTAAGGGCTCCAGAGCTGGATGCAGTACTCCAGGTGGGGTCTCACGAGAGCAGAGTAGAGGGGCAGAATCACCACCCTTGACCTGCTGGCCATGCTTCTTTTGATGCAGCCCAGGATACAGTTGGCTTTCTGGGCTGCAAGTGCACATTGCGGGGTCATGGTGAGCTTCTCATCAACCAACACCCCCAAGCCGTTCTCAGGGCTGCTCTCAATCCCTTCATCCCCCAGCCTGTATTGATACTGGGGATTGCCCCAGCCCATGTGCGGGACCTTGCACTTGGCTTCAGGAGGTTCACATGGGTCTACTTCTGAAGCCTGTCAAGGTCTCTCTGGATGGCATCCCTTCCTTCCAGCGTGTTGACTGCTCCACACAGCTTGCTGTCATCGGAAAACCTGCTTAGGGTGCACTCAATCCCAACATCCATGTCGCCCACAAAGATGTTAAATAGTACTGGTACCAGTACCAACCCCTGAGGAACGCCACTCACCACTGGTCTCCACTCGGACATTGAGCCATTGACTGCAACTCTCTGAGTGCGACCGTCCAGCCAGTTCTTTATCCACTGAGTGGTCCATCTATCAAATCCATGTCTCTCCAATTTAGAGACAAGGATGTTGTGTGGGAAAGTGTAAAATGCTTTACGTAAGTCCAGGCAGATGATGTCAATTGCTTTTCCCGTATCCACCAATGCTGTAACCCCATCATAGAAGGCCACCAAATTTGTCAGACATGGTTTGCCTTTAGTAAAGCCGTGTTGGCTGTCACTGATCACCTCCTTATTTTCCATGTGCCTTAGTATAGTTTCCAGGAGGATCTGCTCCATGATATTGCCGGGCACAGAGTTGAGACTGACCAGCCTATAGTTCCCCGGATCTTCCTTTTCTCTCTTTTTAAAAATGAGGGTTATGTTTCCCCTTTTCCATTTGGTGGGAACTTCACCAGACTGCCACAACTTTTCAAATATGATGGATAGTGGCTTGGCAACTTCATCCACCAGTTCCCTCAGGACCCGCAGATGTATCTCATCAAGTCCCATGGATTTCTGTACTTTCAGGTTCCTCAGATGGTCTCAAACTTGATCTTCTCCTACAATGGGCGGTGTCTCATTCTCCCAGTCCCTGCCTTTGCTTTGTGCGACTTGGGCGGTGTGGCTAAAGCACTTGCCGGTGAAGACTGAGGCAAAAAAGTCATTGTGTACCTCAGCCTTCTCTATTTTCCAGGTAACCAGCTCTCCTGTTTCCTTCTGGAGAGGGCCCACATTTTCCCTAGTCTTCCTTTTATCACTGATGTACCTGTAGACACTTTTCTTGTTGCTCTTGATGTCCCTGGCCAGGCTTAATTCTATCTGGGCTTTAGCTTTCCTAACCTGATCCCTGGCTGCTTGGACAATTTCTCTGTATTCCTCTCAGGCTAGCTGTCCTTGCTTCCACCCTCTGTAGGGTTCCTTTTTCTGTTTGAGTTTGTCCAGGAGCTCCTTGCTCATCCATGCAGACCTCATGGCGTTTTTTCCTGACTTCCTCTTTGTTGGGATGCATCGTTCCTGAGCTTGGAGGAGGTGGTCCTTGACTATTAACCAGCTTTCTTGGGCCCCTCTTCCCTGCAGGGCTTTATCCCATGGTACTCTGTTGACTTGTGTGGTTAGTAAACATAGATTTTGGAAGCTCCCAGTTCCTTAAGAATTCTTAAATTATAGTTCTCAGCTTCTTTGTGGGAAAATTATTCTAACTACCTGAAAGGAAACATTGTAATACAAAGATTTATAACGGTGTTCTACTACTTCTCAAGTCTATTTAAGTTACAGAAAAAATACACAAGTAACTCAGTGCCTTATGCCTTAATCTGGGACACAGATAGTTTATCTGCTTGGTTTTGCTCACCTTTTAAAGCTGAGCTTGCTGGTCTTGCAACTGTTTGCTTATTTCAAATTGTAGGTTTGCAGTACAAGTTAGGGCTGATAATTTTTTTTTTTAAATGAGCATCAAATTCTTGTGCTGCTTTTTAACAAAACAAAACTTCTGTCCCTTAAGATAATTCTAAGAATATTTGTCCACTTGTTTCAATTTTTACTAAATGCATTTTGTTCTGCTGCATTATTTTTTTTTTTTGCAGCTTTTAATTTCTCAGGAGGAGAACTAAAAAAGTTTTAGATGGGAGGAGTAAAAGGAAGAGCTGCAAGACAGAGTTGACAGTATAATTGGATTTGAAGCAGCTACAGGCTGGAACTGTTGCAACAGCTGATTTGATCCTTCTGAGTTTCGAGAGCTATTTATGGTAGATTAGCTGTATCAAAGCTCTACTGTTCCAACCATAAAAGGTTGGTCCTATGTGAAGTTGCCACACAGCATTTGGCTTAGTCCTCTGAGGCTGGAGAGCCTATAGCTTTTTTGTGGATAAATCCAGTGATGGATGGAAACACTAAAGGCAGCTCAAAGAATAACATTGTTGAGGACTTCAGATGGCAGCGAACTTTTAAAAGGAGATTTTCACTAATAAATTTTTTGCACTAATGTTTGGAATCAGCACTTGGATATAGCTCCTGCATATTTACTGCATTTGGTGAACGCATGCTTTTAGGAAAGCGCTGTTCTAAATTTATCTGACTTATCTGAATCATCTTGACTGCACATGTACTTGCCAGCCTTGCATGTTGATATTTGGTAACTTTTGTGAAGTCAGTTTTCTGTTTTCTTAGTGAGTGAGTGTTAGGTCCTTTGGAAGGGAATCTTAGCTGAAGTGAGAAACTTCTCTAAAACAAGAATTATGAAATTCCTGGCTAAAGAGAGCTTCAGGCATTATCAGTAACTGTTTTGAGAAGACTTTGACCCCTTCTGCTGCATCTGTACCTTCTTTCTTTCCTCCCTTGTGTAAAGGCAGACAAGTGGATTTTTTTACGGGATTCTGAAGTAAGTAGCACCTCATTTGGAGAGCTTGCACGCAGTCGCTCGAGCCAGTTGTTTCAGAATATTTGCGGCTTTGTCAGGTTGAAATGTGAGTGGGTTTATTCCAGCCTGTGCATGCCAGTCATTCAGCCTTCCTTAAGGCATTTTGTGTTTTTATTCTCGTGGTTTTGCTTAGAGGATGAGTTCATTCTGCTATGAATGGAAAGTCTTGTCCGTGGTTGGTTTGTGTATGAGGTGTCTCTCTTTTCTTTTTCCATTCTAATGCATTAACCTTAGCCACAGTACTACAAGCAGCTATAGGAATACTTCTATAAAAACAAAAATTTTCAGTAGTAATTTTCTCTTGTGTTTAAGAAGTTCTGTAAACATCTGTGAATACTGTTGCATTGGATAATGGTTGTATTTTGAGACTTGGAGTGTTCTGAAGAAAACTTCCTCCAACTTTCCATTGTCTTATTTTTAAACATTACCAGGACACAACAGGTGAAAGTTACTGGTACTGTTTTACTTTCCTCTCCTGCAGCAGTATCAGCTGTTGAATGGGGGAAGCATAAGGGGCAGGGGGAGGTGGAAAGAGGAGGTCCCTTGCTTCAAGGATGTTCCAGGTGTTATATTTTAATCTCCAGAAACACAAGAATAGTGTCCTTGCCAAGGAAATAAATTTTCTGGTTTTCAGTTTCCCTTTCAGGAATTAGGAATTTAAGTCCATCTTCCATTTTCTTTGGATTACAAATCTGTATTTCTCTGTCAAATGGATCAAGAATTTTTATTCTGAATTATATAAACCTGTGTTTTAGCCTGGAGAATACCAGAAGACAGAACATGTCTGGAGAGTTATAATTTTAAAAGTACTTTATCAGTTTAGGGATAGGAATATTTTGTTGGAATAAAAAACCCCATATATTTCATCTTTCTCACACAGACCTTGTTAGATATACATTTAAATACCTCTATCTGCATATTTTATAGGAGATTGAATCCTTGTACCTGCAGAGGCAGCGAGTGTTAGGAAGAAACTGCCCCATCAATATCCTCCTTCAGATAGCCTGTTAATTTTTGTCTTGGATTAACAGATGTGTACTTCAGTTTGATACCTGACTTTAAAATGTTTTTACATTGCTTCCAGTAAAATTAGTATTTTTAACCGGCATTTTTTTTTATATGATCTGATTGTCTTTTTCTTTGCTACTTGGATTTTAAAAAGCAGGTCAACGTAAATTGCTCCAGCATGTTAGCATGCCTGTGTTGTGCTCCTGTAAACCTGTCAGAAGATATCAATGCCTTTAAAGCCTTAAAACAGACCACGAAGACGTCAGATATGGAAGTTAGGTACCCCAGAATCTGCACAAGAGCAGGAAGACACTGTTAGAGCTCTTAACTTGAGTTTCAGGCACAAATGCACTAAGAGTATAATGCAGGAAACATTTTGATTGATGAGAAGTAACAGTATCAGCTCTTCTTTGTGCAGCAGATGCTTAAACTTGTTGGAATAGGTAAACTTTCCTTCCTGCTATCTCTGGGGTATTAGTCAATTTAAGCATTAATTCTGCCTCTTCCAATGATGTTTTGTCTTCATTGCATTGTTAAATTATATTCTTGGCAAACACTTCCAGTGGGAAGGAGGATTTCAGATTTCTAGGAACTTTATTCAGGAAGACTGTAGCTTTCTACTTGGCATTTCTTTGCTAAATTCCTTATACTTGATAGTTTATATGGGATAAAGGTAGTGGGGACAGGCCATTTTTACTTTTTATACAGAGAAGAGAGATTACATTGTGTGTGTACAGGGAACTCCCCAAAACTGGCTAGCTGAGGAAAAGTGAAATGGCAGTACACGTTTCTTCTTCACAGCAAGTCAAGGTAAACTCGGAGATGGAGAATTGAACTGTTTGTGACCCAGACGTTTGCAGACAGGTTGGAGCAGTCTTTTGCGAGTTTTCTTTGTGAAAAGGGTATGTGCATTCTCCTGCACACGTTATAACACATGATGAGCCGAGGTTTCTCTCTTGTTTAGATTTGTGTTGATGAAGTGTTATGAAAGCTGTTTATAGTCTCAGTACAATATTTATGCAAAATATTACTAAGAATGTGTAGAGTTTGAGATTTTGTTTCTTTTTTTAAATTCAACATTGTCATTTTCCTTGCTTAGAACATTTTCACAAGACCTGCTCTTGGCTATGAAACCTTTCATATAATGAACACAGGTGAAAATTGCACAAGCTTATTCAGTTTAAATTATCAATGTTGAAGTTTGTGTTTGTTCCCCAATGTGTTGGCTGTTGTGCATGGCTATTCCACTATAATTTTAAAGAGGCAAAAGCTGTGGAATACTTCACAGTAACTGGGTGCCTGAGATTATTCACTTTGCAGAGGCATCATGGTTTACAGTGTGTTTTCTTGTGGAATGCATAGGCTTCTATTTCTCCACAGAGAAGCCTCCATTTGGCATAATGGAGGGGAATAGTGTGCTCTCAAAGGAAGCAGGGGGCAAAATGCTCTCCGCTAATTAATTCACTGGTTTTGCTACTTTCCCAACTAGGCAGTTTAGACTTAACAGGCACATTGGAAGGTCATGATTTTTAATGAGCAAAACATGTCCTAGTTGGAATCTGCCTTAAGCAGATAAGAATGCATTGGGTAACTGGTGATAAAAATGCTTCTGATGTCACTTACTCACGTGGTGGTCTGTTGAAGGGAGTCTTTCAGTAGACAGGGTAGAGCAATTATGCATTAAGTCTTTGCTGATTTATTTGGATTTAGTTGATGGGATGGTCTCTCTTTGCTCTAATGATGCCAATTTTCAGAGTTAAAAAAAAAAAAAATAAAAACATAATCTGTAAAGTAAGACTTTAAAGCCCCAGATTAAAATAATTCAGATTTCTGGCATTGTCTCTCTTCAGGTGTACAAAAAAACCCACATTATGATGAACTTAGATGTGAAGCATCATGTGTCACAATAACTAGCCAGGTACATTTCTAAGACAACTTAAGGCTCCATCAGACCATTACACAGGAAGTGTGTAATTTCCTGACAGAACTGAGCTGTTTGATGCCAAAAGCTGCCATATTGTTACTGGTGGTCTGTTACAAAGGAACTGGATTCAGGTGTTGGTCGGGAGAGTGCGTGCCAAAGTACTGTGAGAAGTTAATAATACTTCCATGGAGTTAATGACTGCCAAATGTGCTCCTCCTCATGGCTTGTACCTGTAAAACTCTTGGCAGTCAGCAAAGATCTGCAGGATTTCATTCTTGTTCCATCATATCAGCCTTAGTTTTAGGCAAAATCACTGTCTATTCTCCAAAATAAAACAAAGCTAGTACTGTCTCCTACTAGCTCGCTGCAGCAGGAGGGAGGAGTGTAGATTAATGTTTCAAAACAGTTGCACCAAATGATCTAGGGAATATGCAAGTCATATGTGCTTCACCTGTGACTTTTTCGATCTTGCCCTTTCTGACAAGAAGCCCGGTTAAGCCTCAGAGACAGCTAGAGTAACTCTTCAACTCTTAGAAAATAATTGCCCCAACTGTTTATATTAGAGTGAAAAAGAGACAGTTTTTCAATCTTGTTTTTCTTTAGGTGCCAACTGGCCCCAAAAACTAGGTGAGGTCCTACTGGAAGCAATGTTTCAGGCAGCTGTTGGCACTCCAGCTGTGACTAGGGGTTGGTAATGCTAACCCTATAGCCACAAGTTAGCTCTGGGACTTGAAAGACCTGGGTTCACTTTGGCAACAGTCATCATAACACCTGCCTGCCTTCAGTTTCCAATAAAAAAGCCTTACCTGATTTGTTAACACAGGCAACTGGAGCTGAACAACTGAGGCAGTTGTTGCTCCAGCAGCATTAGATTTCACTTTTTCTTCCTCTTCATTGTGAAGACAAGTAGCTAATTTTTGCAGTGAGTAAAGCTAACCTTGAATGATATATTTCTTATTGTAGTTAAACCATCCAGAGCACATAACTCATTTGAAAGAAACAGACTCAAGGATCCAATGTTGGTAATTCTAAGCAACATGATAAACTCCTGAAGCTGAGGGAAGTGAAGCTTAATGCATGCCTTAAAAAGCCTAACTAGAGTTAGTTTATTCTAAAACTACTCCAAACAAAAACCGTATGCCAACTCCCTGAGTTGCACTCAGTGAAACCTGTGTGAATTGTACAAGCTGACTTTGAAAACACAGCTCAACCCCCATCCTTTCATTCTGATCAGATAGTAAGGGTTGTCTTTGCAAGCAAGGTATCTTTACGTTCATAGCTGGAGGTTGTGTTTCAGAATGGGAAACAATTTTATAACTGTAAAACGAACTCCAGTCTTTAAAGGCTGCATTACAGTTACAGGTTTAAATACCAAATTCTCACATTGAGATTTCTCATGTTTTCTTACTTCCATTTCTTATTAAACTATCAGTGGGGAAGCAGTAGGAAAAAAACCCTATACGTTATAAAATAGCATGGAATACATTTTGGTTATAGAGCTCTTACATACTAAAATACTCTGATTATCAGTACACAGATATCTAAATGCATGCTACAAATGTAATTGTGGCAGATGCAATTTTGATATTGTTGAAATGCATTTTTCAGTTTATACGTGCAAATATTGGAGTTATGGATGTTTAAACAATTGCTTTGTTAGTATTTGGGGTGGGATGAGTCCTGCCACTCAGCCATTTAAAACTGAACTGAGCAATTAACACAAAAATGTTCCTGTACCTCTGCAAAAAATCAAGAACATTGCACTTTCAGTCAACCTTAACCAACTGTACCAAGAACGAACAAAAACCATGAGAAGGTTATTTGTGGTCAGTTCTGCTTAGATAGCCATCATCTAGAATTGTGCTTCGACTGGTTACAGTTATTTTGTACCTGAAAACACTAATGAATCAGAACATTTCTGGAAGAAACATATTCAGCTTGCAAAAATTGTTTGTATTTGGTGTGTGGACAGCTTTGATGTTTTTTTCCTTGTAGAAATTTCTAGAAAGGACAAAGGTCTTTTGGCTTATTCAGAGCAAGAAAGACTAACTGAACTAACAATTGACATGTAGGAATCTACACCAAGTCTTCATCCAGCTACTAATTGCCATGTGTATTTGAAGAGCGACCTGTCCAGCCAGAGATCTCGCAGAGATGGAAGCAGGATATTTAAGCTGTAGAAAACTTGGTTAGGTTAGTTCTTTGAAAGAGTAGCAAAGAATGGGTTGTCTTGAAGTATCTCAGAGCTCAAAAGAAGAGATTTGATGATCATATGCTCACATGTAGCATATTGTGCGAGGTAAGAGAAATAAGCGTTCAGCTCAGAGGAGCTCTGGTAACTTAAGAGTGAAGGTAAAGAAGGTCCCATACCAGCAAATGGTTGGCATTGGTCCTCTTCTGACCAGAGGCTGGAAGCCTTTGCTGATCAGTCATTAGATGAAGTCACAACCCTTTATGTGTAAGGGTTCTGTTTAGGTGGGCATAGGAAAAATGATCTATCCTGGCACCTACTCAGAGCCATGAAGGCTTAGTTTTTCCAGTGTTAATCATGTTTCTGGCTATTTGGATTATGTATATTTGCTGGCTGTAAGGATTCGTAATGGTTGAGTCAAAGGAGAAAACAGCATCAACACACTGCAGTCTAACATTTTGATCTTTTGAGCTAGTAATGTATGTCAGACATATTAACTAGGAGGATTTATAGCAATTACTAATTACAGAAAAACACAACATCGTCAGTAAGACTTTGTGTTCTTCCTAGCTGTCCTGCTTTAAACAAGGAAGGTCAAGATCAGCCTTGCTGTTTACTTGCTTGTAGGCTGGTGTTTAGGGCTGTCTTGAAGTGGGTCCAGGTTTCAGGCTGGCGAGTTTCAAATTCAGGTCTCCCCATTTCTTTTGGAAATACCTAGGCAATTCAGACACCATTTGATGAGGCCAGTCACATTCTTTCCTACTACTGTCAGGAATGATGGTTGTTGTCCACCTATGTTAGACACTCGAGCACACCTACTGCATCACGTTCCTGAAAATATTTAAGGCTAGGGATACCAAGTTCTGACTGCTTTAGGCAGCTGATGGTTTGGATTGGCAGATAGGAACAGTGGAAGTGGTAACCTCACTTTAAAATACCAGTTTAGTAATCCCTCTCACTCGCCTTTGCATTCCCAGTTTCCTCCTGAACCACTCTCTCCCCATGTGTCAGCTGGCCGCATGGCTGCACAAATTGGGGAACTGCTCTGTCTGAGAACTTTTTTCCCCTTCCTCTCTAGCCCCATGGGTTCCCCAGTCCCATTATATACTTACCTCTGTGCCATGTTTCTGAAAGACCATCATGGCACCTTAAGTCTCAACAGTCTTCTACTTGAAATTAGTTATTTCTGCACCTTTTATTTGAGATGTAAGTAAACTTTTGTCTTGAATTACAAAGGCTTATATACTGCCTGTGCTGGGTTGTTTGGACTTAAGTAAAAATAGGTGTAAGTAAAACTAGGGCATAATTTTGAAGTGCAGGTATGGCAGACATATGTTTGATATCACAGGAACTTTACAGCTTGATTCAAGCCAGCGCAGAAGTAGCTAGTTTATAGTGAAACATTAAACGGATGAGTATTTCTGAATTAAACATAGGGCCAGTAATTGAGTAGACTTTTATGAGTGACTTGCAGTTGCCTGTGATGATGTGAGACTGAATGCAGACAATGAAATGTCATGACAACACCACTCCGTGGAAGTAATTGTCAAGGAAAAAAGTGAGTCCACGCACATTCCTCTTGGCAAACACATGAGATAAACCACGAACTATAAGAACTATTAGGCTTAGTCGCCCTGGCTTGTCTTCCTGGCATCACAAGCCACCTTCTGCAGCAGGCGACTTACTCCCTATGCAATACTTCGGAGGGACAGAGAAAGGAGTGAAAGCAGGAGTTGAGAGAGACTGAAGCTTAGGCACCAGGCTTTGAGACTGAAACCTAGAGCTGGTTGCAAGGAGAACCAAGGGAAGGACTTAGAGGAGAGGAGCTCTCTCATGCTTTTGTTTTTACTGTCTTGATTGGATAAATGGGCTAGTTTAAACAGGATCTTCGGGTCACCTCTCTGCTGGGAACAGACAGGGTTGATATACTGGGGTAATAGTATAAGATTTAATCTGAGTATTGCATCATGGGATTACACCCCAGGAGGTGTAAATGACTAGTTCTCAACACGAGTTCACTTACATGTCATGTACCCTGCCAATGCCTCGTTTGGTACCTCAGGATATTTTGTTCCATATTTGTATCTTTGATTCAGCGGCTGTGAAATGCAACCTGCTGATCAACTGCAGAATGTAACAATCCAGAGTTGATTTAAACTTAAACCATTTGATTAACACTAATATATCGCTTCTCTCTTGCAGCATGTGACAGTTAGTTGAATTACCAAGTAGTTTTCTGGTGTTTGCATTGCTTCCATGAACCTGTATTTTTGTTCCCCCTGTTAGCAGGGGAGCAAAACTTAAGAGTGGCCATGGCATATTCCAAGACTAGTAGGCTGAAACCTAACTATGAAAACCAATGCAGCTGAGATGCATCCTTCTGCCTGCAAATGGATGCTTTACTGCAGCTCCTGCTGGGCAGATGCCTGTGAATCTTTGTGACAGAGAGGAGTAATTTTGTCAGTTCACTGGGAGTTAAGTGTATTCAGCAGAGTATAGTAAAAAACAATGTAATTAGTGGTACTGTTCTCATGGCCATCAAGCTGTACTCACTGTGGGTGGTCTAGCAAGGCAGACAAGCTGTAAATGTTTGGAAATATCTACCTAATTCAGAACCCTGACCCTGGCCAACATGGCTGTATAACCTATGAGAGTATCAGGTGCCAAAAAAATTGGGCATTCAGCTTTACCCAGCCGATCATGTTTTTCCTTGTAGCTAAAACTCCTTCCTACAACCACCTGCCAAGTGTTGTAGCTGTTCAGCTTTAAGTTTTGACAGCTACCCAAACCTGGTTTTGTTGCAGGCTAAAGATTTAGCTTGCAAGTCACTAAAAATAAATAAATAAGGGGTGTGTGTGCCTGTGTAGAGTTTTGCAGGGCAGACTTGATTTGGGTTTTTTTCCCCTCCTTTTGGAGGTCTTAGAAAAGCAGAAATTGAGCATTTAGCTCAGAGGTTCTTGAAGTAAAATATTTTAACCTTCTGTTGTTTTTTAAAATAATAATAACAACCCCCCCAGTCTGCTTCTAAAGGAGATCTTTTGTAAGTGAAAGGTCCCTCTTCCCCCTCCATCTCAAAGCACCTATCCCTGTTAGGGCAAACAGGCAACTTGTGACTTTGACAATAGTTCTTTGTGTTCTGAAGACATAGCATAAATTATTTCCTCCCCAAAGAAGGCTGGAAAAGAAAAAACAAGACCAAATACCCTGGTTTCTCTATAGAAGCAAACCAGAAATACTGTAATTCAACCATAGTGATGCTGTGCTTACTGTACCCTGACCAGTGTCCAGGACTGCCTGTAGTACGAAGCTTTTCACTAGGTTTTAGTAAGAATTTAGAGTTCTATTCCCAAACACCAGTCTCTGGCCAGAGCTGTGGCCTGGGAGCTAGAGGAAGCATCGAGAGAAAAATTGCAAGTGATGATATTCTGTAAAGCCATTTTATTTATGCTACTTCAGATTTTCTGGACAGGCCAACAGGCCATTGTATCAGTCACAATTTTAGCCTTTCCCTTTTTAAAACAGGATCATGATTACATCCTTCAGGACTTCTGACCTTTCTTCTTCACTGAGTTGCTGGTCTCTATTTTCCCCTCCCTTTCCCTTCAAGGATTATACCCTTTTTTATTACATAAGTTATTCTTTATCTGTATTTCTCTGCCTTTTTTTCCTGCTAACTTTGAGTAGTCTACAGTTTCCATTTGGAGACACCTTTAAATACTGCATTTGCCAAATGAAGGATCTATTTAAATTCGTTTTATTAGGAAATGACAAAAGTAGTTCTGAGCTTTCTTGAGCTGCCTCTCTGCTGACAAGAGAAGCATAGCCAAGGAATAGATAAGAGAAATGACAAATACTATTTGGCTTTCTAGTTTTGCTTTCCAGTTTGCATGAATATTAGGAGGAAGCTTCTAAATAATTGACTATAAATGCACCTGGCTTAATACATTTAATGTAGCCTTAAATTTCACATGCCTTACAAACTGTGCAGTAAACATTTGTTGCCAAATCTGCACTATGAACTTTTATTGAGCTTTCATTTCAGAACTGGAGATGCTTTACATCTGTTGATGTACATGTCTGTGAAATACAGTAAAGTCCAAGCCAGTCGTTTAAAACTGCAGCATTGTCACAGTTCTGAAAAAAATAAACAACTGTTAAACAAATTATGCATTTTGCTACAGAAGAACTGTTTATGCCTCTTGGTAAAAGAATAATGTGTCACAAACTTTATTTAGCTGTTGCAGTGTGCCAGTTTCATCTGACTTGCAGCACTTGCTGAAGCAAGCTGACTGTATGAAATAGTTGTCTGTATACATCTCGTAAACCCTTTGTGGTTTGGGCGACTGTTCTCTCACATAGGAACAGCCTTTGAAGGGCTGGTTGTTGTGTGCATGGCTTGTAGGAAGAGAGGAACTGAAGGAGATAAGGGAGAAACAGGTTTTATAGCCTAGAACCAATGAGGACTGTGAAGAAGCCTCAAGTCCAGCAAACAGATTAATAGGCATCCTTAGCAGTAGCACTCGGATATCTGCTGTGTCTGTTAACCTCTATGAAACGACATAGATGCTTGGACCAACTGCAGGCTTGATGCACTTTCTAACAGCATAAAATTGGCTTGTAATAAATATGCTAAGGAAGCGGCAGGAACAATGGAACCTATTTGAGAACTGACATGCCATTGGGTTTTCATAAATCCCTTCAAGTGCAATGTTGGCAAATAAATATTCATAAAGTGGGCTATTAAAATTTTAAGAGAACCTTGGGGGGGGGTGATGATGTCAAACTCTGTAGTTAATTATAGAGATGGTAAAATTCTTGGCTAACTAGGCTACACATGCTCTTACAATAGTTTTTACACAATACAACAATCAGAGGGAGCCACAGCATTGGATGTAGGTTCTGAATCTCTTAATATATTCCCTGAACTGAAAGTCTACCAGTGTATAGAAGAGGAAGTTTTTACATCCAGCTACTGTGGAAATAAATCAGCTTCAAGTAGTTGAGTTGCCGATCATTTATTTTGTGCTTATTTTTGTTACTGAATTGGTCACGATTTCTGGCTTGCCTGCTATAAAGTACCCTGCTGAGCTAGGAAGCATGTGATGGCTCTCTTGAAAATTGCCTGTTGTTAAATGCAATATCTGTAGCATTCACTAGGCTTATTACGGGAGATACTAATACTACGGTAACTTTACTTACGCAAGGTAGTGATCAGTTTTAAGGATTGTTGCTTTGTTTTAAGAGGCTTCCTCTCAAAAGAGTTATGAAAAATATCTGATTTCTGTTTTGTAGGACAGCAGTATTTTATAATGCTTTCAGAATTGCTGAGGCATTGGAGAGAGCTGCAGAGGTCACAGTTCTAGTCCCATTTGGCAGAAATGAATTGGAAAATATCTAACTTTTGTTGGTGGTCAGTGTACTCTTATTTTTCCTATTGCATGTTTTCCACAGTATTGATTGAAACTTGAGAACAAATGCCAAAGCAAATCCCTTATATATGTACTATTAGTGGTACAATGGGCAAAAATGCTTAACAGGATTCTAGCTAACCTGGAATCAGGGTAGTTAAAGTCCTAAATTTTAGGACCTTAACAAAATTGATGTTACTGTTCAAATGCACTTCAAATAAAAAATACTTCCTTTCTTAAATAGAAAGCGTGAAAAAGAAGAACGTGTTACTCTGTTTCTTGAATCAAGACCTGTAACACAGGACCCTTTTAACAACACAACCTGTAGGAGGAAGAGGAACAAAATAATACTTGGAATTTTTTTTAGATGTGGTGTAGAATTGAAATCTAAACCAAAACAAACTAGTAATTTGTTCTGGTCAAGAAACTGGAACAGCTGATCACCCCCTTTCTTTTGCCAGAGCAAGGAACAGTAAACACTATAAACATAGAATCATAGAATAGTTTGGGTTGGAAGGGATCTTAAAGGTCATCTAGTCCAACCTCCCCTGCAATGAGCAGGGACATCTTCCACTTGATCAGGTTGCTCAGAGCCCAGTCCAACCTGACCTTGAATGTTTCCAGGGATGGGGCATCTACCACCTCTCTGGGCAACCTGTGCCAGTGTCTCACCACCTTCGTTGTAAAAAAGTTCTTCCTTATATCTAGTCTAAATCTTCCCTCTTTTAGTTCAAAACCATTACCCCTTGTCCTATTGCAACAGGCCCTGCTAAAAAGCCTGTCCCCATCCTTCTTATAAGCCCCCTTTAAGTACTGAAAGGCCACAATAAGGTCTCCCTGGAGCCTTCTCTTCTCCAGGCTGAACAACCCCAGCTCTCATAGATGACAACATAGATGAGGCAGTTCTTAAATCCCAGAAAAAAAAACCCTGAAAACATCTGCAAATCTCAAACCATGCTAAATAGGATTCTGGAGGTTTGGGAGGATTTAGAAAATTGTTCCCACTTGTTCTGAAATTGAAATCTTTCTTCTTAAGACAAAACTCTTCAGCAGTCTGTAAATCTAACAGAGATGCTGTATGGCCATAAAAATGCAAAAAGTCCTAAATTTTGAAATATACTTTATCAGAAATAATGCTCCCAAGATCTCTCATCAGCTGGGGGAGTGCAACAGGAAATCGCTAATTTTTAGTGATATGTGCTGCAATTTTGAGAGAAGGAAAATCACTTAATAACCTCAGCTTTCAGCAGCCCTTATGGTAAGGTAACTAAAGAGGCAGTGTCTGCTTTTGGGTGTAAAACACAGGCTGCCTTTCTGACAGAGGCCTGAGGAGTCCTCTGAGAGGAAAACATACTTATCAGTTACCTAATCTTGCAGTTTGTATGATTAAGTAACCATGAATACTTCTACGCTTATTGCTCAATCTTGAGTCCTTTTACTACAAAGGGACTTGTGCCACAAAAACTGTCTTTCCCCCACCCACCTCTTCCTGCTTTAAGCTTACCAAAGATGCTTCAGCTGTGTAGCCTCTCTGCATGAGATCAAGTGGGAAAAATAAAAATATACATTTGCAAAATGTGTTTTGTGATGGAAAACAAAGTTCAAGACTGTTCTGTGTGGGAGCCTTTTGAATGTAACTTGCAGCCAGGCAAAGCTGTGTTGATTGCATCCATGCAGGAGACAGCAAGGCTACTTGCCACAGAGGAAGAACTGAACAGATGCCAAACCTGGGGAAAAGCCTTGGGAAGAAAAGCCTTGTTGGTTTGAAGTCCAGGCTTTTCCTTAGCAAATTAAGTTTTCTAGTAGGTATTTCCCCTTCTTTCTCCCATTGTTCAGACTCTTTAGATGAGGAATCTACATTTTCATGCAGATGCAGACCATGTCTGGTTCAAGAGATTCTTTGGGTACCAGGCCAAGGTAAGCAGTATCCGCAGGCCTAAGGACTGATATAATCAAATCAACCAATCCATCAAAAGATGGATACAAATAGTTTCTGTCATTGAAGCCAGGCATTTCTGTGAACACTGTGGTCTAGAAAGGTTGGAAGTGAGAGACTGGTTTGGTCATGGTCCACCCAGCACCAGTGCTACGGATCTGCAATAAAGTGGACATTTTTTCCTCAGCTCAACAGCACTGAGCCAGTGCTCCAAGAGGAGAATAGGGGGTAATCCAAGATGAAGATTGTGCAGAATGTGAACTTTAACTTCTGGAACAAAAGTTGTTTTCCTGAGAAAGATGAAAGTACCTTTAAATAGATACCTCCTCTTTCTGTTTAATGCCTTTTTGTATGGTTCCTGTATCTGACCTTGGCAATATCTGAGAGGAAGAAGATGGGGAAGGAAACCTGAATGGAACTTGGAGTCTCTTTTTCCAAAAGAAAAAAAAAAAGAAAAATTGCTGAAGATGTGGTAACTTTCATAGCTGGGAGCATTTCTTTGTGTGAGAGAAAGCAGGGTGGAGAAAGGAAATGCAAGCAGATCCTGATGTTACACTTGAGGTCAGGTTATAACTTCATATTCTTGGGGTCTCCTCTTCTAACTTGGTCTCCTCTGCCGCTAGTGTTCCTGAGACTCCTGGAAGATATGAGTATCAGGAAGATGGCTGGCCTCAAGTTTTGCTTCTGATTATTTTTGTCAAAGTGGCCGTGTAAAAATAGTCTCCTCTCCCCGTCTGTGGGAAGAAGGGGGATGTGATCTCAAGGAGCCATCTTGCAGGTAATGCAGTGAACAGACAAGCGCTGAGGCCAATGTGTGAGCTGCATCTTACTCCTGCATTTTAGTACATTGATGGTGCCCAGTTTGAAATTTTATGTCCAGTCATTTGTCAGCACTTCAGTTAGCTCACTGTCCCCTCTCATTCATAACCTGTGCTGCTTGTGCATTTCATATGACTGTGCCCTCTTATCTGGGGCCAGTCCTTTCTCTCAAGAGCAAATACACTGCAATCCTGAAGATAGCACTGTGATACAGGCAGTGAGAGTCCCAAAGAGTATAGCTGTGTGAGCTTTAAGCTGTGCAGGGTTTATATGGAGTCTGGTCTCTGCCTAAAAGCAGATACTAGAATTCTCTTTCCTTTAATGATTAATAAGCAATTACAAAGCATTTTTTGTTTGTTTGCTTGCTTTTTCAAACCATAAACTCCACATTTATTTGTTTGTACAGGGACAGTTAGAGGAGCATATGGCTGTATTGAGTGTGCAGAGCTGCCACTCATTTTGCTAAGTTGTTGTTAGTTTGCATGTGGCCGGGCAGCATTTATGAAAAAGCCCTCCCCTGCCGGCTCCTGCATTGTTTCCAAATAAAGGCATGTCTGAAAGGGGAGTTAAGCCTCCAACTGCCGGACCTTAAAAAAAAGGACCTTTTACCCATGGATTGAAAAGAGGCAGTTTATCTGCAACAAACTGTTCCTTCCACGTCTCCCCCCTTCCCTTTCTTAAATTAAGTGAAAAAGTTGCTTTTAAATTTAAATCATGCAAACTGGTTATTTTACACTCATGCTGTGTGGCAGACAGTTTAGGAACCTAACCATCAGCCCTAGAGTCACCTCAAACTTATTAAAATGTCCAATCTATCTATTTTTTTTTTTACATTTAGAGCAGTTTAGACAGAAAATGCTCATATTCCTTGAAGGTGAGCCTTAAAAAGTGAGCCTTGCCTTGCATATAGACTCTCATCTATGTGATAAATGGAGAAGCTAAATGGCTACTTTATAATACAAGGTAGTAGTTTGGGTGACTTTGGTTTTTATTATTTCTTAAGGCAGAAGTACTCTTTATCAGGGTTTAATACAAGTTTGAAGTGACATAATGGTGTTTTGCTGTGTATGATCTAAGGACATAGCTAACATGAGGTTGTTAGGAAGAGGTAATTTATTACACCAGCTGGTATGGGGGGAAAAAATGAGACAAGCTTGCAGGCACACCAGCACTTCGTCAGGTCTGAAATAGAAGCAGCAGATTTCAAGGTTAAACAGAAGTTACGAAAAACTACTTGGTTTAATCAGGCATGCGTTGAACTGTCAAAGAAGAGCTTACTGGTATGCTCTTCCTTCAGTGCAGAGGGAAGAGTGAGAAGATAATAGTTTTTCTCAGTATCTAGGGGAATTAGGAAATTTTAGTTCTTTGTCTTCTCCTTGGAAGGCTTTATTTTTGTAGGTTTTTTCGAGAATCAAGATTGCAAGAACAGTCATTTGTAAACAAATAGAGTCGGGTGTATGTAAAGGAACTTTTTCAGGTAAATCTAGTTTCAGGCATTCTTTGTCAGCTGGTTTCCATCCTTAGCCTATACTGCTAACTTAAGAAGTTACCTAGTAGTCAATTCATAGTTGTAAAGGTAATGGCAGAACGAAAAACACCACTTCTATTTTTTATTCTTTTTTTTAAAAAAGCCCAAAGTATTTACTTTCAAAATCAAATAAAATCTATTCTAACAAGAAGCCCTGAATGCTCGTGGGTTTTTTAAAGCTGTAATTTTCCTCAAGCAGAAAAAAAATTTAGAGTTGAAATATTGGAAAAACAATTTAAAGGCTTTGCAGAACAACAGATGCTTCACTTGTGCTGCTAATAAAGTTGGCAATGTGCTGGTTTTAAGCTTTGAATTAGGATGTTGTATCAAGGTGGTTGTTTCAATACACATCTGATGATGCACTGTCAACATATATTGGACTGTACACTGTGGAGAGCACAGGAAAACTATTTTGTACTCTTTTTCTAAAGCTGTTCACTATTTTTCTGTAGTGCTGTATCCTAAAGTGATTAATATTACAGTTAAAGCAATGTCAGATTACACATATTAAAGTAGAAGTCATTAACTTCTAACTTGCTCATCTGACTTCTTAGTTCTTTTTAATGGGCTGTCTGTACAAATGCCCTCCAAATTACCTGCTGTACATATTAAGTTACTTTTAAAGTTATGATATCTGGCTTTATCATGCAAAACTGGCTTTCAATATCAATTATAATGCTCAAAATGATTAATGCTTTTTGAGTGGTGTCAGGAGTCCTGGGAACCAGCCTGGGTTTTTTTCCTTTTTTTTTTCTTTTTTCTGAGTCCCATTGCTGTATGTTAAGAGGACAGGGCTGTTTACTCAGCTGTGCCCCCTTAGTACTGAAGGGGCTGGATAGGTAACCCTTGCATTTAACCCAGTCTGTGGATAGGTGGAGGAGGTCAGAAAAGCTTAATCTAATATAGATAAATTACTTGCCAGGAAAGGGGTGTAGCTGTGCTCGCATTTGTCTTTCTCTGCCATAAGCCAGCTTCCTCCAACCTGCTAAACCAACAATCTGGAAAAGGTATCATGTATTTGGAGCAGTTTGATAGCAAGTAGGATATACTGAGGGAGAGACTGCAGTGTCTTCTATGATCCTTGGTGTTGTAGGATATGGCATATCTGTATCACGGCTTCCTCGAAGGCAGTTTTACAGAAATTTTCAAAGGTAAAGGTATGTTAAAATACCCCTTTCGCATGGTCCTTCAGTCACGCAAGTCTTCAGTTGCATGGCTAGCATTGGAGCCAAGTTTTTTGTGTTTTTCCCTCAAATTTTTCAAGAAATTACCTGTGATTAGTTATGAATGCCCTCCACCACTACCACTTTAGTAGTAGTACCACTGCTTTAGTAACCTGTCTTACGGTTGCCAGGAGATTTCCTGAAAATCTAAGCTGGATGCCAAGTCACCCTAAGACTGGTCTTGAGGCATTAGATGGCCTCAGTGTGGCCTCTGTGTAGCAAGTTCACAGGGAAGCTAATCTTAGAAACTAAGACTAATATATTATTTAAATATTTGACCAAAAAGGAGTAGCAGCACTAGGCAGTCAAATAATGTTTGATGTGGAACAAGTTACAGAAAAACTGTAATCTAACTGGAGCTTAATCAAGTGTGGTGGCTCAGTTGTAACAGATATGGGCTTTGCTTGTATATTAGTTGTGCAATGTATAAGTAGGTTTTATTTATGGCAAAGGTAGCCAGCATGCTCTGTAAAGTTGGAATAGGACTATTTATAGGACCATCCTGATGCATTAATACTACCAGTACTTGGAAGTAGAATTAACTGGCAGAACACTTGATGGGATTAAAAATGGGGAGGGAAAAAAAAGGTATTTGTAGCAATTCCAGTAGATGGTGATGGATCTAACTATATATTATTCTGACATAATGGGACCCAAAATCTGTTATGAGTTCTTCTTACCATCTTATTTGCCAAATCCTATCCGTTAGTAAGGATAACTGAAAGGAAGTCAAAGTCCTGCTGCAGTCTTTAAACTTGAAAACTGACGTATCCTGTATGAAGCCCACACTTGCTTATTTTCTTCACAATCTAAGATATTAAGGGGGGAAGAATGTCTATGAACAGGAGCAGTTAACCCTCTAGATAAGGAAATAGAAATAAAATGTAAGTTTTATTTTTTTGGGAGGGAATATATTTGTTACAGTATTTAACAATGTGTGTTACTGGATGTTCTTTTTAAGAGATTTGCCACAAAGTAGTAAACATGGAACACCCTTAGTGGCATGTTTTACCCATTAGGAAAAATAAGTGCCACAACTAACAGTTTATCACTAACACAGAGGAACAACTACTCGACTTTTTAAATAAAACAAGGCACTGGTCTACACTGATGTACATTCTTGGCATTCCTGGTGCTGATTCACCTTGGCATCCCTTAGTCTCCTCCTTTCTCTTCCCTGCTTTTCTATGTTTGGAAGTCATTTTTCAAGGTTACTTACCAAGCTGCCTGTCTTCTGCTTTTCTTTGCTTCCCAATTACGGAACAGAAAGATAGAATAGGTGAGTAAGACTCTCTCAATCAAGAGTTATGTTTATTCTAACAGAAATTTTTCTTTTAGTCAATAGATGAAAAAAAATCTTAAAAAAAAACCCCAACCAATCAAAGTTTTTTCCTGTGAACCTTTTATAAAATCCAGTTTCTATGCAGATGGTTTTTACACACCCTCAGACCCTTGAAATATCAGAAACTGGATGCTCTCACGCCGTTCCTCATAATGACTGCAAGAAATACAGATAATTCTTGGCAAACAAAAAGCTCCCAAAAAAGCAACTAGTTGAGAACTTACGTATGCCAAACTGTTTAATAGAATACTTTCACACACAGAGAGACACACACACACACGCCCCCGTCCTTGAGGGAAGAAAGTGAGAATTTGACTATAAAAATGAAATTATGCTTTCCAAGTGAAATCCCTATATAGTGTCCTCTCTAGAAGCAATCCTCTAGTTTTGTTCAGTCTTCATTAAATAGCATTCTAGTGCTCCGGATCTCATTGGATAGGATTTTGTTATTTTACTGCATATTGTGAGCTAATGCAACTCCTGGACTTACTCCAGTCAGTGCTGTCTTGACATCTAGACTTTGGGTATAAGCTGCTGATTATGGTTTCAAACTTCCCAGGAAACAAAAATAAAGAGCTGAAGAAAACGCTGCAGCTTTTCACAGTGATCTCATGCACGGCCACATGCTGTCAGGATGTTTAAGTTTCTTGTACTGAGTTTTAATGCAGGCATACTTTCCATGGGAGTTTAAAATACTGCTGTAGTTTGACTTTAAGCCATTGGCAAGCAATACACTTACAAGATAGTCTAAATGTCTTGAATTGTAGCCTTGACTGAGCTTTTTTGTGTTTAGTTGACTATTTAAGACTTTGGGGTTTTTTAAGTCAAAGCAAGATGTACGCTGAAGTGCAATACAAATTGTTAAATCATTTATTTAGAGAAGCTGCTGGATTACCTAGCTCTTGTACTGCTTTGTTTTATTCATTAGCACTTATAAAAATCAGGCCAGGTGTAGAAAAGCAGTGAGGAAAACAAGCATCTTGCTTGGACTTCAAAATCCTTTGTGTGGAATGTTGATATATAACTTAATAGCAAATGTGCCAATAGAGCTGGTGTGCCGAAATAAAGTAGCTTCCAAATGCCTCCTGGAGACTCCCTGCTGTAGGAGGAGGGACTATTTTCATGCTATAGGAATACCTTTCTGCAGACTCTGTGAGCAGGGCACTACGCTGACAATAAACTAGGTGCATGTCAGTGAGTTTCTTGTGTACTTGTCCCATACATGCTCCAATAAGGTGCTGAAGCTCATGTACAACTGCCGTTTATTGCTTGGATCACACACTGTGGGTTCAGCCGTAACTGTAGCTGTGGGCCCTGTGTGGTTGCTGGGGCATTTTAACAATGAAGCTTCTCAGGGTCCAAGTACCCCAAAATTCCCCAAGGCCTGTTGACATCTCATTGCTCCTGAGGACTGCAAAGTCCTGGATTTGGAGAGTGTGGTGTGGGTGGTGAAGAGAAGTCTTGCTGTAGAACTTGCCCTGTTTTCCTGCTGGGTTTTGCAGCCTATCCTGAGCTCAGTCCTCCTGCAGCACCTAAACACGTTGCTGCTGCCTTGTCTGAGCTAGCTGAACTAGGCTGCGTTCACATGTGACGGGCCCCTAGTGGCCCCACATAATGGGCGACCAGGGGACCAGGCCTAGTCAGCATGGGTTTATGGAAGGCAGGTCCTGCCAGACGAACCTGATCTCCTTCTATGACAAGATTACCAGAATATTGGATGAGGGAAAGGCTGTTGATATTGTATACCTGGACTTTCAAAAAGCATTCGATACTGTCCCCCATACAATTCTTGTGGAAAAACTGGCTTCGCACGGCCTGAATGAGCATATGATCTGCTGGATCAAGCACTGGCTGACTGGAAGGTCCCAAAGAGTGGTGCTCAATGGATTTAAATCCAGCTGGCGGCCGGTCACAAGTGGTGTGCCTCAGGGCTCAGTGTTGGGACCATTTCTGTTCAACGTCTTTATTGATGATCTTGATAAGGACATAGGGTGTATCATCAGCAAGTTTGCAGATGACACCAAGTTAAGCAGGAGTGTTGATTCCCAGGAGGACAGGGAAGCTCTACAGAGAGACTTAGATAGATTGGATCACTGGGCCAACATCAATGGTATGAGTTTCAACAAGGGCAAGTGCCAGGTTCTGCACTTGGGCCACAATAACCCCATGCAGCGCTACAGGCTTGGGGAGGTGTGGCTGGAAAGCTGCCTGGCAGAAAGAGACCTGGGGGTTCTAATTGACAAGCGGCTGAATATGAGCCGGCAGTGTGCCCAGGTGGCCAAGAAAGCCAACGGCATCCTGGCTTGTATTAGAAATAGCGTGGCCAGCAGAAGTAGGGAGGTGATTGTGCCCCTGTACTCAGCACTGGTGAGGCCACACCTCGAGTATTGTGTCCAGTTTTGGGCACCTCAATACAAGAGAGATATCGAGGTGCTGGAGCGAGTGCAGAGGAGGGCAACGAAACTGGTGAAGGGCCTAGCAGACAAATTATATGAAGAGCGGTTGAAGGAGCTGGGACTGTTTAGTTTGAGGAAGAGGAGGCTGAGGGGAGACCTCATCACTCTCTACAACTATTTGAAAGGACACTGTAGAGAGGTTGGTGCTGGTCTCTTCTCACAGGTAATTAATGACAGAAGAAGAGGGAATGGCTTCAAGCTCCAACAGGGTAGGTTTAGACTGAACATTAGGAAAGAATTTTTCACAGAAAGGGTGGTTGGGCATTGGAATAGACTGCCCAGGGAGGTGGCTGAGTCACCATCCCTGGATGTGTTTAAGAGACGTTTAGATGTGGTGTTGGGGGATATGGTGTAGGGGAGAACTTTGTAGAGTAGGGTAGATGGTGGGACTCGATGATCCCAGGGGTCTCTTCCAACCTAGACAATTCTATGATTCTATGATTTTGTGGCATCACCTGGCACAGGGCTGTGTCCCACTGTGTCCCTGCGAGTATCTGTGATTTAGGTGATAACACACTATTCCTCAGCAGTGGTTTTGCCTCACTTTTAGACAAATACTGCTGTAGGTATATTTTCAAAACATGGGTAGTAAGGCCTGCCTTGCAAGGACCTAGTACAGCACCCTTTCTGTAACTGGTTGTTAGTGTACTACTGTAATAACCAATGACCATCAAGACATTTCGGGAGTCCTTCATTCTTTCCAACTACAATTTGTTCAAGCTGCCTGTCTTTTCTCTCTTTTAAGGGATGTCTCTTTTTTCCATTACACGTGCTTGGTGCCTCTCTTCAAACAGCACAGCATTCCTTTGGTGCTATTCATGGGACAAAAAAGTTGACTGATAAAGGGAATTTACCTGCAAAAGAAAAATGTCCGAGATTATCAGCATGCTCACACTGTCACCCTCCGGTTGTTGGCCTGCTCCATAGCTTGCTGCTGAAATTTTGTGTGCTCTAGGTTGATTCAGCTCTCATGGATGCACATCCTTAGTTTCCCATGTACAGGTCTTGCCTAGTAAAGGGGAGGGTAAGGATCAAGTCTGCTAGAATGGACAGCCCTTTACTGAAACTTCCTGGAGAAGGAAAAAAAAAAAGTGCTCGAGAAGGTGGCCTGGTTTGTGGAGGGGGTAGAGTGGGTGAAGAGAGCCTTTGGTTTGGGACTGGGTCTCTAATGGGACAGTCTGCAGCAGGAGGTGGACAAAAGCCAGGGGAGAAATGGAAGTAGATTTGGAAATGCTGAAGAATACAACTGCGGTGGGATTACCCGTAGGATAGGGTATAGGAGGAAGGTGGCGGTATGCAAAAGGCAGCAGAAGTAAAATCAGAAGAGAGGGATTGGCAAGTATGAGAGCTAGGAAACCAAAAGGAGTAGAGCTGGGAATGGCAGTTCTAGTCTTGGGAAGATGTGTGAACTTTTAGGGCAAGTACAGCTGAGCTCCTCCTGTGGCAGTAAAAGCTGTGGTGTGGCAGAGCACTCCTTCCCAGCCATCACACAGGCATCAAGGTTGCACCAGCCTTGGGGGCTGTCCTCTGCATGTTCCGAGGTGGCTTAGGGAGGCTGGACTGTAACAAACCTCTCAGCTTCTCAAGCAACTGCCCTTGTTCTTTTATTTGTAGGCCGTTCTCTGCTCACTACATTTCATTTGAACAAAGTCACGATGTTTTGCTTTTGAACTTGGTCTGTACACCAGGGGAAGAACACCTCCCTGTTACCTCACTGAAACCCCATCTGTCTTATCAGCAAATGTGTGCCTGCAGCACGTAATTGTTGATTTGCGGTAGATGTGTTTACTGAGGCCTGGGGTGGCAGTTGACTCTTGTACTGTCACTGGAGGAAGTGGCCTGTTTGAGGGAGTGTGCATGGAAAAAATTCTTCAGCCTTGATTTAAAGTGGAGGTATTATGTGAGCAATTACTCTGTTCTTTCAGCATCGCCTTTGATATGCATAGATTTTGCTGAAATTATTTTTTTACCCTGTTCTTGAAGAATTCAGTGAGAACTTTACTTTCTAACTTGGCACCAGTCAGGTATAACTGAGTACAGTAACTGCTTTGTTCTGAGCAATGAAAAAGGCATGCTTCTTCATGAGGGTGACTTCTCTACCACTTAGGCGACCTTTTGCATTTAGGGTATTCAGAATACAGACCAAAAATGTTAATTCTTTTTTCATTTTTTTCCCATCTTTAGCACAGTGGAGGAGATACTGCTGTATTTCTAAACTGTCCCAAAAATTCCTTCCTGAAGCCTGTCTTTTGGAATTCTTAATGTCTGTGAGCAAAGATGGAAAATGGGAGTGTTAGAATGGAGAAAAGTCAACTGTTACTTTACCTCCCATTTAAAATTAAAACTGAAAAAGTGTAAAAGCATTTGAAAGCATTTGCTAGTGTGCAGTTATGTAAACGGTCCTAAGTTAACTAACTGGTGTGAAATAAGCAGTCACCTGTGAGGGTGTCACTGTTTTTTCTGGATATGACCGAGTTATTGAGATTCTCGTTTTAACCAAGAGGAGAGATAGTGTTCCCCCTGGTACTTTGCGTTTGTGTGTATTCTGAGAGACAAGAAACAAATGGGTGAGCCCATTTCCTCTAGCAAGTAATGCAAGCCTGATAGGTTTTCTCTCATCCCAGCATGCATGTCTGTGAAGTGTGACCAACTTCCATAGTTCAGGGATATCCTGACTTCTTCCTAAAACTCTGTTAACAGTTCTAATGCACACGGATCAGTCTGTCTCATCCTTAGTATGTTTAGTTTCCTACAGCGTTTGTTATTGATACTAGATAGTCATAACAGCATACTGTGCTGCTGATCTAAGCAAATTGGACACAAAGTGAATTAGCTTATTTTAGGTCTAGTTGTGTGTAATCATGTCTGACTGGCCCTTTTCTGAATGTGTGTGCCCTATTTCTTTGTATTAGTGAAGCATGTATTAGGTGAGAACAGACCTTTAGCAGTAAATCAGCAGTTCTGAGCAAGATCTGTGTGTGCATCTGGGCACAGCTTCAGCCCAGAATGATAATGACTAAGCTTACAAACTGTCAGCATGATTCCCAACTGCATTTTTTAACATGAAATATTTAAAGAGTAAGTTGGCCATGTATGCTATCACTTTTAATTATAATAGCGTGAACGTCAGGTTCATTGCAGGAACAGGACATAAACTGTGGTAGTTTGGTTTCAGTGGGGTGCTAATCACAGTTTAGTTTTACTCCCTGTGTGTTAGAGATTTTTCTAGCTATGAGAATCATTTGGTAAATGTGTCATTACATCTAGTAGTACTAGGTAGGCATTTAAGCCTTACAGGGTGGTGTCATTTATATCGTACTAAGGAGCTGTGATATGGAGTTTAGAAAATGCAAAATCTAAACGTTACCAGGGCAATGGACAGGATCCTCAGTTTGCTCTCCAGTGACCTCCCGTAGACTTGTGCTTTCTGTGCCTGTCCCTGATGACCAGGGGACAGTGTCTGCTAGCCCTCTGGCAGCATGCTCACTGGGGATGCTTCATTCAAGGCAGCAAAGTGCTTAGAAGATTGGATGCCGGTTTTAGAAGTATCAGGGTACAAATAACATCTGAACTGTCCTGATATTTTATTGTTCAGTGCCAGACATGGGGGGAATGAAGGACAGAAAGGTGATGTCTGTACTGACCTGTAGGGAAAAAGCCGTTCTGAACAGCCCCTTGGAGGGGGCTTACAGCAGTGCTGCGGGAGGAGGTGGCCTGTGCTGCTCTCCTCTGTCTGCTGCCTGTAACCACAGAGCGGTCTCGTGGCTTTCCTTGCAGACTCTATGCTGGGAAAGAGGATAGGATGGTGTCCAAATCTAGCATTTTGAAATTACCTTGGGAGAGGTATAAAGGAAAAACTAGTCTGAATCACAAGAGAGGCAGTGAGCAGCAGAAGTGGGGTTTGGGTTTTTTTGCCAGATAGCTATTTTGGGTAAGAGTAAATCATTACTTTTGAAGCCATCTGTCTGAATTGCAGTGAGTGTCACCATAACTGATCAAGAGTGTTAAATAATTAAACAGTAACGTTCAAATGAATATCTGTACCTTGCTTTCATCTAGTTCACTTGGTTCTGGTGCTTGACAAGTACCTGTCTGCTGTCTTGCATCTGTAAAGGTGGCTGTTTATACCCATGCTGCTGGCCTACTTTCAAGCAATTCATGCAGTGAGAAACCTGATTATTTTTTCAGTCTAGTGGTCCTAAAATGTGCTGTGGTGAAAACTGTACCTGAACTTGCTGCAGTTTCATGCTGCCTGGGGTAAAACCTGAAGTATGTCTCTCAGCTTTGAGCTGTTGACTGAGCTTAACCTCTCACATAAAAGCAGCGAGAGTTCCTGACCAGCACTGATCTGCTGAGATTCCGGTGGCTCTGCAAGTGCAGGGATGGCAGAGCAGTGGCACAGCTGTTGAGGAGGGCTGGCTGAGCCCCCTCCGCCTGCTGAAGGGGTAGGTAGGCTCCAGCCACCGCTGCGCTGCCGGCTTGCAAGGTAAACACTGGATTGACCTATAAGCCAGCCAGTCAACTCGCACGTGGCCTTATTAGGCAAGCTGCGGCAGCGGTGTCTGGGGACAGAACATGCTGGATGGCGGCGGAGAACGCTTAGCCCAGAACGGATTCAGCCCAGACCCCGGGAGATACGACCCAGTACTGCAGCACTGACAGTGTGCTGCCAGGGAGCTGCTGCTGTCTGAGCCCAGCTGTCAGAGACTGAAGTCTGCTTGGCAAATATCAAGAATTATGCTAGAGATGGCTTTAAAAAAATAAAATCCTTTTGTAAATGTTAATAACTGTAGTTGTCTTTCCTGATGTATTTTTTGTGTGCTTGGTTATAGTCTTAGGATGCTGGTTCACACTGTCATTCCGTATTCTGGAAAGCTTTGTGGTGGCCTTTGCTAAGAAGTGTGTTTTCATTCCTTGTGCTGCCTGCTTTCAGAGACACACCTGAATTAAGATGGATGAATTCTTTTTTTTTATATGACTTCAGGACTTGTTTATTCTTTCTTCTTGTGCAGTTTTATGCCCTTTATTGGAAGACTATTTGTTACTGGCTAAAGCAATGATCCTGCTCCCAAGAGAGGGGGAATATTGGCACACACTGCCTGTGTGCAGACCAGGACTTGACTAGGTGGCTTCATACCCACCTCATAAAAACTGACTTTCACATGGAAGAAGGCTTTTTAAAAAAAAAAAAAAAGTCTGTGTGTTTTTCCTTCAGTAAAATACCCATAGATTTAGACAAGTACAGTACAGGCAGGTACTGTGCAAGCTTTCCTGGGCTGCTCTGTGAAAGCTCTTCAGATCTGACTTGTGATTAACTTGCTATTAGTGACTGGTACCCTCCTGAGCACCAGGCACATTTGTGATTTTTGCAGGGGCCTTGGAAGTGTATGAGGGCAATAAAGAGAAAAAGCCTTGGCTGCTATGAATTTAAACCTGCTCTCTATAGAACAGCCTCCAGAACTGCAGCATCACTGTGCTAACCACATTTTCTTTCTTTACGAATTTTTGCTTAGCCATGCTGGATGCAAATTAAGCCTGGTACACGTGCTTTTTCATAGTGACATTATTTTCAGTGACAGTACTTGTAGTTGAGCTGTCCTACCTTGACCATCAGCTCTTGAATAAAGCAGATTCTTTCTCTATTTCTTTTACTAAATATTTAATTTTCTGAGAAAGCATTGCAACCTGCTATAAACATGATGGGAGCTGAGGTCATGGATTTGTTGTCTGCAAGTTGCTATCTGCCTGAGGCTTGAAAATGACAGTTATATTTCAAGGTAAGTATGCAGGGATATGATGTGGCCTATGAAATGTCACATCACAGAGGTATGCAAAACTGATGTTTTCCTTAGATGACTGTCACAAAGAGCCAAAGAACTTTGTTATAAACTCTTCTCCGTGGTACGTGTGCCTCTCTCTGCTCCTGTATTGGGCGTTTACATGCATGCAGAGATAACAGTGCAGAGGTGTTCAAGACCAGCTGGGAGAAAACTCAGTAGCGTGGCTGTGCTTTTTGTGTCACTTAACTGCACGAGGCCACTTGCCACTCCAGTCAAGGAGACAGCCTTGTGCTGGTTGTATTGCACTGTGGAGGAAAGTTTTCGTGAGACTGAAGACACTAGAAGTGTCAGAAGATGGGGAAATCAGTCCTAGAAACCCTGGCCACTTGTTTGGAGGACAGGAGTTTTTCAGACAGTCTCTCCCAACAGCAGTTTCAGCCCTTGGTTGTTGCAGCAGCAAAGCTCTCATTCATTGCAGCAGTAAAGAAGAAACTGCTGCTTGTGTCATGACTTCAGTGGAAGATGTCCACAGCTGTGGCTAACCCTGTGCCTTCACAATCTGAATAGCAGCTGCTTTACAGTGAGCCATGGTCTGAAATGCTCTCAGACATAGTTTTTGCTAGGTAAAAGCCCATGTCTCCTCAAAGTCCTTGGGCTGTTAATCATCTAAATTGTATGTACTGCTGGGACAGGAGTCCCTTGTTTCCAGCCATTTGCTCAGTCCATGCCTAACCCTGGCCATGTGCATGCTTGACATCTTCTGTTACCATTTCAGGCCCAAAAACAGGTCTGACTCAATTTGGATAATGTGCCTCACTGGTATATCTGATTACCACGTGCAAGCAGAGCATGTGGCCTTTGAACTTTCTTTAAGGAGCTAGTCTAGACTGATCCTGCTCCTGAAGAGGAAAACATTGAAGATCTTTAATTATGCTACAGTCTAATTGAACAGTGATAGGAGATGTAGAAATGCCAGGGGACATTATCTTCATGTTCCTTATTCTGAAAATGTGTTGCAAGATTGAAAGGTACCAAAATCTCCTTTTAGGAGATTTTTGAGTGCTAAAATTAATGACTTGAGTGAGATTTTTTCAAATCTGAAATAGTAATCCAGACAGTGAAAGGGTTTTAAGGGCATGCGTGGAAAAATATCTGTTGTTCTCCCTTTTCCCAGAGCACATGAGTAATTATTCAGTACAAAAAGACCATCCATATTCTTTTAACACATCTATCATCTTGTCCTAAAAAACTTAGTCCCTTTTATGATACTTCCTAATCAGCTTTTCTTATCTCTTTGCACATGACCTGTTTTAAAGTACACCATATAGATGAACTTCAGTACTCTGTCACCTGAAGATTTGTCCAAGATGTAATCACTAGCCAAAAAGCAGAAATCTTCTTGCTAGGATCATTATTCAAAAACTGTGGTACAGTGCAAGAAGGGGAAAAAAAACCCTATGTGAAAAGGATTAAACTTGCTTCACACTAGGGGGATGATACCATGTCAGGAAACTATTCTAGTTTAAGTCTGTACAAATGGCTTCCATTTAGAAAATGAGAATATCACTTGCCCACATGCATGGGGTTTGGATGAAGAAGAGAAAACTAACTGGCATTGCCAACCCAGAATACGTACTGTGTTTGCAAGCTAGGGTGCTTGAACATGACTTGAGATGATAACTTTCTGTTAAATGATTATGCTACTGAAGTAATCTTCTGTTACATTTTTGACCTGTCTTTTAGCTTTGGGCTAAATTATTTCTTGAACACCTTGGCGGAAATTGCTGGAGAGTGGGAGGAAGAGGAAATAAGAAAAGGGAGGCTCTTCTAGTGCCTTGCCACTTACCTTCAGAAACACATGCCTACATGCCAAAAACTGACAGGGTGGCTTGGGGTGGGCAAGTAGCCTGGAGCCTGGGAGGGGAGGTGAGATGGAGTGACAGAAGAGGGTGGTCTGGTTTAGCCCTCTCTCCTGACTTTTATTCCTGTGATCATCCACAGGATCTCGGATCTTGGCACAGTTCACTTTGACTTGATGTTCCAAGGGCACTCTCATTGTCCAGAAGAAAAGCAGTGGAATAAAATTGATGAGCTTCTTCAGACCTCTTCCCATGAAGTTTGGATGAAAATATGATTTCATCATCTTGTTTGTACAGTTAATCTCAGTTTTCCGTGCTGGTCAGACTCCTGTTTGCCCAACTAGCATATTTGCTGAAAGTTTCTTTGCAGTCATTGTGGGTTTTCTTCCCTCTGCGTTCTTGATTTTTTAAAATTTATTTTATATTTAGGCTTTCTTCAAACAGCTGTCATGGGCTTCTTTGATTTTTGTTTTTATGATAACTGCAAGTCACACAAAGTATCTAGTTCTCCTTATCACAGAGACACATTTCTAAATATAAATTTAGAAGCGATCAAAATTCAGAAAGACTTGATCTTGGTGGGACCTGATTCATAACTCTTCAGTGCTTTGGGGTTGGCAGCCCTGTAAGTTGGGAACAGCTTTGCGAGCCGTTTAAACTCCAGCTTTGATTACAGTGATTAGTTTTGCCAGACAAAAGGAATATATTTTCCTTCTCTTCCTGTGGGAAGCTTCAGAACAACATTTAGCTGCCAGCTGGTCTTTCACAAGCAGTCTCAGATTTGAAATGTATGCATGCTTAACCTCTAGTTCTTTGCCCAGATGACTGCAAACGTAACTTCCAGCTGGGCTCGCCCCCCTTTCTGGTGGCTGAACTGTTGTTCTCTCTTTGTTTGCTTATGTTGGAGGCTGCTAATGCTCAAGAATTAATGATGGCAGAGCAGGACAAGAACATTACTACCGATTCGTAACACAGCCTTGATAACCTAGTTTGGCTGAGCATACTTCTAGGTCCTGGAGACTGGATGTCTGAAGGACAAAATACTCTTCCTCCTTCTTTTCTTCTGGGAAACACTCGCTCTTAAAACTACAGTTTCCACACAAGCAACAAAAAGCTAAATCTAAGACTTCTTTTCTTTATACCATTGCTTGACCCTGCTAACTTGTTGTTTTTACCAAGGTGTCTTCTCCACTGCCAAAGCTGATAAAGGGACAGCACAGAGACCTGTCTCACAATAGGTGATCCCCTTTTGATGGAAAGGAGGGAGGGAAGTTGTCAGTTACCTATTTTCCCAATTATCTATGTGAAGTGCATAGCATTGGTGTAATACCCTAAGGCTCCAGCATCTCTTGGCATGAAGAGTTTTAATATTGCAAGCAGTGCTGGCACGTATCCCTCATCTTGAAGTGAAGCTGAATGAACTCTGGGGTCAAAGATCTTGCACAGTAGCACAGTTTCAGTATTAACAGCAGTGACATTAATGTGAATTTATAGATACCATGCGCAGAGCAGTGACTGGTGATCACCTTCCAACCTAACGTGAAAAGAGCTTGAAGCTTTGTGAAGACCTCGATACAGGTGTTCCTTTTATTGGATATTATACTTTCCTCTATAATAATTCTCTTTGGTCCCGTGAGATGGCCCCTGTATACTTGACCTGCAAGCCTTAAGTAGTAGAGAAAGGACTCCTACTTGCACCAAAGCCTATGACAGGTATTACTTCCCAGGTGGTAGCCACAGCTCTTGGAGAAACTGACTTCTCACTGTGTTCTGTGAGTAGGATTTGAACAGCACAACCAAGAACCCATTTAAAATATACACATTTGTGAAAGGCACTCTAGAGTTTTTCTGCAGCTCTGTGGGCTTTACCTTCTGCAGTTTGCTCACCAGAAGGATGATGAGGGCAAAATGTTGGAGATGATGTACAGCAGAGGAATGTGGGAGCCTGTCCCCTCCTTCCACAAATACAAGCACACCTCTCCTTGTCTGTCATACAGGACATCACCAGACACAAGGATGACAACTGAGGTGAGCTCACCTCCTTTGTTAACCAGAAGCGTTGATCCCTTTCCCGATCATAAGATCTTGTGCCTTTTTCTTTGTTCTGGCACCTCCTGAAAAGCATACACAGCAAAACTAAAAGGGAATGTTTACTACAGGTTTAGTCATCTGACTGGGTCACTAGGGGAGCAGGACCTAGCAGAGGTCCTGCAGAGAAGCAGGTAGGACTGTCTTTTTTGGCAGCCGTGAGCTCTTGCATCACCTCAGCTGTCAAGTCTAACTTCTCTTTCAACCTTGCTAAAGGCTGCAGCCACAAGATTTATCAAATGAGTGCTATTTATCTGCACTTTATGAGAAACAGTTCCCTTATTGTGTACTAGATGAGTTACAGGTGCTTAAAAATGCTCCAGATAATAACACCTCTATTCACAAGACAAGTAAGCAGTCTTCACACAACCAGGGTTCGGAAAGAAGGGACCTTTTCAGAACTGGGCGTCTCTTTTATTGATACACCCACACAGACACTGGTCCAGAATGTTCCCGTTAGCTGTTTCCAGCAGCTTCTTTGTTATTTCTGCAGTGTCTCATTTTTGTGTTTTAAGTACACCTGTACTTATGTCTAGGCCATAAAGCAGATTTCCAGATTAATGGCAGGTTTGGACCAGTGTCAATAAGATCCATTTTTTGTTACTGCTTTTGTATTTACTAGGCTTGAGTACGTATAGGCCATCACAGCTGGTCAAGAGAGCAAAGCAGTGTTCCATTGGTGTTCTATGGGTAGTGCTGTGAAGTGGTTAGAATTAAACACAAGAGCCAGTAAGGTTACAGGCAAAGAAAAAACCGTGGTACATACCATCAGATATTTCTGAACAGAGGATATCGCTTGGTTAGTCAGAGGCTTCAATGCCATGTTCTATGTGTTGGGTGACTCTTGTTCCAGGGTGCTCTTTACCGTTGAAAGATCAGCTAATAAAAGGTCCTTCGGTTAAGGTGACTCCAACATTATTTATGTTTAAAAACAAATAAATGAATACAAATAGCAGGGGCATTAGGCAAGATTGAGCACATATTCTTCTATCCATTGCAAGGACTTGCTAGCATGAAAAGCAGAGTTTTGATGACCTAGACAGGCTAAATATAACTTCATGGGGAGCCAACAGAAATTAATAGTTTCTTGGTAGATTATAGGACTAGAGAAGTGATTGTCCCACTCTATCCAGCACTGGTGATGCCACACCTTGAGTAGTGTGTTCAATTTTGAGCACCACAGTATAAGAAGGACATTGAGGTGCTGGAGAGGGTCCAGAGAAGGTCTTGAGAATAAGTCTTATGAGGACCGGCTGAGGGACTTGGGGTTGTTTAGCCTGGAGAAAAGGAGGCTGATGGGAGACCTTATTGCTCTCTACAACTACCTGAAAGGAGGTTGTAGCGTGGTGGGCGTTGGTCTCTTTTCACAAGTTACAACCGATAGGAGAAGAGGAAATGGAGTGAAGTTGCGCCAGGGGAAGTTTAGGTTAGACATTAGGAAAAACTACACTGAAAGGGTTATCAAAGACTGGAACAGGCTGCCCAGCAAAGTGGTTGAATCACCATCCTTGGATGTATTTAAAAGCCATCTAGACATGGTGCTCAAGGACGTGGTTTAGAAGTGGGCCTGGTAGAGTTAGATAACGGTTGGACTTGATGGTCTTAGAGGTCTTTTCCAGCCTCTTTCACAGTATCATTGCTTATATTTTGCCCATACATTGAGGTTTCCAGCATGGATCAGAGTCCTGTTGTACCAGGTATCATAAAAACAGGTAAGAAAAGTCAAGAGATTCAGTCTTGTGTTTCTACACTATCTTTTCAATGTCCTGACAATCCCAGCCTTGGGGTGAGTTTTCCACTGACAATACTTGAAATCTTTTTTAAGGGAAGAAGTCTGTTGGAGCTAGTAGGCACCTACTTGCCTTTGGTTGGATGGGGTTAAGTGCATGGACCTGTTTCAGTCACATATTTAAAGCTTCTTTATGTGTGTGTTTAATAAAAAAATATGGTAGCTAGACAGTACTTTTGTGCAATTTTACACCTTCTGTCTCAAATTAAAGTATTTGGAGCTTTGGTGTCTGTTCGTAAATCCCTACCCCCACCAGTAATTTTGCTCATATGTTATCCATAAATCTTGTCTGTTTTAAACGTTCCAACTAATAGTTCGGCAAAATTCTTAGCATAATGATATGATTAACAGAGTCCATTTTTTTGGCAGCCTGGATGCTATTTTTCTTAAGCAAGCATTGCAGTTTATCCTGATTAGAGATAGGAAGGAATTATTTGACTTCTTGGAGGGGTTTGGGGGGTGTTTTGTTTTGTTTTGTTTTTTAATATGAGGATTTAGGGGTTCTGTATTCATTTTGTGGGAATATAATATGTGATTTGGCTGGATCTTTGAAGTGGTAATATTATAAATCTCCCAGTCACCATTGCCCAATCTGTTTTAGCATTCATGTGCCTAATTTCTGTTTGTAATCTGATTACTGGCTTGAGCTGCTCCAGCTTGCAGCCTATTGCTATGCATTTACTGTACTCCCTGGGACGCGATAGCCTGACAGCTCCAGTCCTGTGCTATGAAAAATCTCTACACGATATTGCTAAGACAGGCCGAGGGCTGTGGCTGGTTGAGAATTAGCTGCTATTGTAGTTTCTCTTTGCCGAATCCTTTGTTTGTGCAACCATGTTCAGAAATCCTTGGATCTCGAGCTATTTGGGAAATGTTAAATACTCTGAGGAGCAAGGTAAGAGTTCCAAGTAGATAGAAGAAAATGCCATTCATTTGTGTGTGTTTAATCTCTCTTGTGTATATGTATGCATGTGTAAATATTGTTTGACTGGATCTTCTGCAGCTGCATTAGCTACTTTAGCAATCAGTATGCAGTTAGTCACCTAGGCTATTTCATTATTTCCTAAAGGACACTTTTGAAAGATCCGATTAGTTGGATCTTTTAATTAGCTTAGCTTGCCACGGACTTACGGCCTTTAAATATACTAAGTAATACTGGAAGGTTGCATCTACTTCTTTTTTTTATATTCAGCATTTTTAATTTCCTATGTATTAACTATGGATAGTGGTTATATCTGGTACTTTGTACCTAAGAGGGAGGGGGACTAGGCTGAACAAATGGTTAAACTTATGAGCAAGTTTGATTTACACTTCGGTAAATATACTTTTAATTTTAAATACAAATATTTAAAATTGCTTTAATGTGGTTATAAGCATGTTTAGAATTCTTCAGTGAAAGACGGAACAAAATGTTGTTGCAAAGATTTTCCTTCTGTGTACCAGGTACTGTGAGGGTGGGTTTTTTTCTTTAAATTAACCATTGAATTAAGATTGTGTTAAACTGATGTTTCTCTTGTGGGCATATTTATTTTCTTTTGAAGCAGAGTTGTTTTACTTTTTCTCCTGTGTTTGTATTTCATTTTAAGACTTCCATATTGTAGTAAGTAAGTTTTATTGGACTTTAATCCTCCCACATGGGGTTTAATTTGAACAGGAGGAAATACATAGAATAGCAAAACTGTGTAACAGAATATAATTGTCTGGTTGAGTTTTCTGGGGTGGAAGGAGGTGGGGAAGAGGAGCTTGCGCCTGTGAAATACAACAAAGTTTTAAGATGTTTTGGAGGCATTACAGATGCGTTATTTATGAATGTTACTGAATATGTTTAATGGGTAGCAAGAGTCAGAGCGGCTTGTGCGCCCCATCTTAGCAGCCCTTCTCTCAGCAAAGCAATAAAAGCTGCGTTCTTCCATTCTCATATCCCCTCTCCAGTTTTGGCTAGAGTAAGGAGAATTTCTCTGTGGTCTGCTTGTGGTTTTCATGGTGGACAACTGTTTTAGTGCCAAAAACTATAGGATAGGTTGTATCACTTTAGAACAGCTATAAATTTAAGATATGCCTGGTTCTGATTAGCTAAGCTGATACTGAGCTGGGCTTTTTAAGTTGCTGCATACTCTTCTCAATGTAATGTAAATCTGGCCTTTTTAGAGGATACTTACAGCATGGAGTATTTTTTTTTAATGTTGTAGTGTAAAATATAATGATTTATATAACATTCATACTGTTTTTCTTATAATATTCTGGTTTGGTCTAATAAGATGTTTCTGGGTAATGTGTGTGCTTTATTCTCCATTTACTTGGAAAGAGAAAATGAATGTTAACAAAAACAGGAAAAAGTTGCCTATTAAAGTTGAAGAATGCTATTAGCAAAGCTGCTTGAAATCTGCAGTGACTTGTAGCAGATGCCTAAAAAATGCCTTTTTGCACATTTTAAGTCTATTTATCAAGCTGTTAAAATGGTTGGGTTTGTTTTACTTTTCCTTTTTTTAAAAATTTGTTTACCTGGAGAGGTGGCAGAAAGAAGTGGAAGAGAGGAGGGTGAGAAGTTTTGAAAGGCATAGACAAAAGATACATTCTCTAAATTAAGACCCATGTGGTCAGCTACAATAAGTTTCATTAAACCCTTTCTGCAAAAATAAGAAACATCCTATCTAGATTTTAAAAAGTTTTGTATAAGCAAAAAATATTTTTTTGCCAGGTAGCTCTTTTTTGAAATAGTTAAATCTCACTTCTGAGGTAGACTAAAAGGGATGTTGCTGCTTTTGAATCATTCTAAATTCCAGGTTGTGTAATATTCAGGTCTGTCTGAAAAATAAAGTGAACACTGCATCAGTGACCAATTGTTTATTAATTTAGGGTCTTGGGGTGGTTGACTTTATACAGATGGGGATGGAAGGCAATTTTTCCATTGGGAGTAAATTCATAGTAGCTTCATGTGTTTTTCAACAGCAGTCACAGCCCATGTGCTCCCCTGCTCCCTGGCTAGCAGTTCTCTAGGGTCTTTTAATAGCATCCGCATTGTTGAATGCAGGGAGCTGGTACTTGGAGCACCAGTCTGCCTTGCCACTGGTCATTGTTTTGACCCTGTGATGATGCTCTTGACTGCAGAAATGAAAATGTTAAATCCGGGGCGAGAGACAGGAGATTGCCCATCACTTGTTCTGGTTCACAAAGGTTTGGGAACTAGTGGCTTTGTAATACGTACTTTTTGAATATAAGGCTGCATCTGATACAGTTTTGCTATCAGTGTAAATACCTGTTCCTCTCTGAAAGTAAGCGTGTTCTAAGACTATTCAGAAAAAAATGGGAGCTTCCAAACAGTAGACAACCTTCAGAAATATTTCTGTCATGGATGGTATAAGACTGTTGTTACAACAGATCCTCAGCTGGGCAGCTCTGACTTCTGCAGTGAATATGCAGTTTTTGTAGTATGGCTAGCCTGCAGCCAAAAAGGCTCTTGCTGCTTGCAGTGTTTCTCATTTGCAGAGTGCTTCATACACATGCCTACCGCTCATTTTATAAGCTAGAAAACTGAGTCAAAAGGTTTAAATGATAGTCACAGGCTACACTACTACACCGTGAATCCTGGGATTAGAACGTGGTAGTTCCATAAAGTGTTGATGCTTTTGATATGTTTACTGTCTGTACTCATTTTTGCAAGGCTTTGGTTTATCACAATCTTGGACATGCCACCTTATGTTCCTTTGACTAGAGGGAAGGCCTTTGTACAGTCTTATCCAGTGGAAAAGGACTACAACTGGAGACTGTAACCTAGTTTCCTAAAAGTTCCCCGTTTATTAAAGTATCTTCACTATGGTGTGTTTTTTTTCATTTCACAGATTTTGACAAAGAAAACTCAGTCAGATTTAAACCGTCACGATTGCTCCAAAGGAAGAGAGCATTAAGGTAAGATCAAGTTTTTCTTGCCCAGTGAAGATGACTGGTTGCACGACTGTAACTTGCAGTCACTGCTTGAATCTGTGTTTACTCTTTTGTCAGGGAAAATGATTATTGGTCCTCTTGAAGGACCAGCTTTGGCATAAAGGAGATGCTGTGAACAGGTATTTAAAACACCAACTGCCTCTTAAGTAGTGTGAAAATTTATGGCTGGCATTGCTAAGGGAAGAGCCCTGCTCTGCACTGAGCCTTCTGCCACTGCAATGCCAGTTTTTCCTTGCATGGAATGGACACAATGCAGACATTTAGCAAACCAGCTTGGAAAACTGATCTGTCTCAAAAAGAAGGTGGCTGAAGTGGGTGAATTAATTACACAGCCATGCAGAGAGCTTTGTCAGCACTTGGGAGGGGGAAACTGCAGAGATGAATGGAGAGGTGACGTTGCTGCTTCCTTGCAGGGCCATGCTGCCTTGTGCCTGCAGTCTTAGGACATGGTTCCACAAGGCTGAGTAAGGGGATACAGTTCACAGTTAAGCAGGGTGGCAGGTCACGTTCCCCCTCTCTTCCCATATTCACTCTGACTGCTTTTTGGTGTCTACCTCTGTGCTTGCTGGACTCATTTGCAGTGGCACAGAGAGGCAGTCAGGGAGTTGGGAACTGACTCCTGCCCCAGCAACCAGCTGTTTTGTTGGCTCAGCTGTCAAGAAAGAATCCACCAGACTTAGGCACCCAGGCTCACATTTGCAAGCATCTTTTCAGTCAACACATACCTTCTAGAGCGCACCTGATTCCATGCTATGTTGTTTCTTAGGTACTGTAGAGATATGGAGGGAATAGGTGTACAGGACACAAATTATGTTATGGAAAGCAGGTAGGGGAAAGTAGAAATTAGAGTAATAGAGAAGGATGTGACTGTAGAACGGACCTTTTACGTAAGAGTCCAGGGAAGGATATTCTGCTGGAGGCAGAGAAAGAGAAGAAAAATGAATGCCAAGCACCTAGCTGGCAGGTATACAAGTGGATTTTCATGCATATGTTTCAATCACAAAATCTCATTATATCCCAAAGCTTTAATCCAGATGGCAGGGCAGCGTTACCAGTGGCATTTGGATCAAAGTTCTCCTTGCTTTTGGGCATGTAACTAGGTTAGTGGGACAGCTATTTAGAAACTATATGCTGCTGCTGCAGCAGCAGATGAGGCTTTCAGCCTGGAATCCCTGATGTATAGAAGCAGCCCACACTTACTTTGGAAGTTGCAAGAGCAGTATAACTACTGAGACTGCTAATGCCACATTATGCATTGTTTTTAAAGAAAAACTGTTGAGGCTGTGAAATATTGTTGCCTGTGTTTTAATAGGAATCATATGAATTCCTGAACATTGGAGAGAATAATGAGTTTGTTGGGAACCTGAGGCCAAACCACACACAAATCCTGTGTGAAAGAAACTTGTGGGACCTCATGCTGTTGATTGCATTTCATGAACCATGATCACAGGCTATAGTTCATGCAAGCAAAGGAAGAGAGGTTTCTCTTTCAGTATCCGAATTGAACAGGGACTTTAAGAAGAAAGAATTATTGCAAACTTCTGATTTTTTTTTTTTAATTTATTTTTACTATTTGGAATTGCTTTAGCATCACTCCAGCTCAATTTAGATTCCTAATTAATGTTCTTATTGAATATTGTGACATGTCCTAAATATACCTACTTTCATTTTTAGAACTAATTTTATATATGTATCTATAAATACCCAATTGTTTGGCTTGGCTGTATCATCTTCAGAGCAGTGCTCTGTCTCTCAAATCTCTGTGCAAGTGAAAGCATTGTAATTGGTACATCAGTTTAAAACATTCTGTGTTTCTAACGTGCAAATATTTAAAACAAGCAATGCCACCTGCAGCTTTCCGAGAGAGAGCAAAAATGCCTTTGAAGGAGAAAAACACCTCTACTGTGGATAAAATAGTATATGAAAATCGTTAATAATTTAAAAATAAACAAGTAAATAAAAGTTGATAGTCTGTCCAGAGGGAAGTGGAAAATGAGGGCATAAGGGAAACTGTGAAGTGACTTTCACAAAGCAGATAACCTGTGATGCCATGTAGCCCAGCAAGAGTTAAGCTTAAGAAGTTTGTAGTTATTAAAAGAATTTTAATGAAATCTGCCAGTGAGCAAAGGTTGGAAGCCACCCTCAGTACAAAGGAGGAGGGAGCTCACATACAGGAAGAACTGGATGACCTTGAGGAGTAATAGAAAGAGGATGTAATGTAATAATACTAAGTGCACAGTTATGCATTGGGGGCTGATAAATTTTTCTGTCACTTGCAGCTGATGAAAGCAAAGCCTTGGCATATTAGTTTCTCATGCGGGATTGAGCAACCAATATAGTGTAGTTATAAAAAGGCAAATATGTGGTAGATCCCAGCATTCATCTGGCTAGTCATATAATAATGCTTTCTCTTTTAAAATTCCTATTTTTATAAGACACTGCTAAGACCCAGGTCTGGAATAAAGACTGTCCAATTCTGGACACCATATACAAAAAAGATGACTTAAAACTGGAACAGGTAGAGGGTGTTTTTACAGATAAACAATGAAACTGAGAGCCTGTCTTGAGGAAGCTGAATAGATAAAATTGTTAAGGTTGGAAGAGACCTTTAAGATCATCAAGTCCAACCATTAACCAAACCTGACAAAACCACTTCTAAACCATATCCCCAAGTACCAAGTCTACCCTTTTTTTAAACACCTCCAGGGATGGCAAATCCACCACCTCCCTGGGCAGCCTATTCCAATGTTGGATAACCCTTTCAGTGAAGAACTTTTTCCTAATATCCAACCTAAACCTTGCCTGGCTTAACTTGAACCCATTTCCTCTCATCCTATCACTTGTCACCAGGGAGAAGAGGTCAGTCCCCATCTCTCTACAACCTCCTTTCAGGTAGTTGTAGAGAGTGATAAGGTCTCCCTTCAGCCTCCTCTTCTCCAGGCTAAATAGCCCCAGTTCCCTCAGTCGTTCCTCATAAGACCTGTACCCCAGACCCCTCATCAGTTTTGTTGCCCTTCTCTGGACACACTCTGGCACCTCAATGTCTTTCTTGTAGTGAGAGGCCCAGATGTGAAAAACTTTTCTTAAGAAAAATAAGTAAGTTAACCAGCACAAGAACAAATGGATGAAAACCCAGTGAAAGACATTTAGACTGGGTTTAGAGGGTCTCTGGCTTCAGAGTCCCTGGAATTCCCTGGAGTTTGGAGGAAGGGGCAGCAGTAAACCTAACTAGTTTACAGTATTTAAAAGTTTGTTGAGGATCCATAAGCAATCCAATAATACAATTCTTTTTAGAGCCAGTTAGTGCAAGTCCTGATTCTATATGATTTTACCCTTGGAAATTCATGTGAGACTGAGGCATACTAACATACTTGTGCATGTTAGTGCACACATAATTTAAACAAGGATTTTGCTGTATGAGTGAATGCCTTTCTGTACAGAATCCCATGTTTTCAAATACTTGAAGGGAGGATGCCAGGGGGATGGGAGCAGTCTTTTTTCAGTGGTGCCCATTGATAGGACGAGGGGTAATGGGCACAAACTTGAACATAGGAAGTTCCATCTTAACATGAGGAGGAACTTCTTTACTTTGAGGGTGGTGGAGCACTGGAACAGGCTGCCCAGAGAGGTTGTGGAGTCTCCCACTCTGGAGACATTCAAAACCCGCCTGGACGCTGTCCTGTGCAACCTGTTGTAGGTGACCCTGCTCTGGCGGGGGGGTTGGACTAGATGATCTCCAGAGGTCCCTTCCAACCCTGACTATTCTGTGATTCTGTGATTCTGTTTATGGAAACTTAAGGTGCTGCACTGTCACAAGTGTTAGGGAAGCAATTGGAAATGCTGCTAAATAAAGTCCAGGTATTTAAAAGTCATGAGCTGTGTCCCTCAGCACTTTTGAGACAAGTCTTAAGTAATCGAATTGATTTGACAAAATAAATTTGGGGTTTGATTTATAGCCTTAGACCAATATTATTCACATTTTTCAAACTCATCTTCAGCCAAAATGAGTAAAAACTGCTTTCAAATGGAAACTGGGAGTCTCTCCACCTAGGTGTTCTCCAGAAGCTGTGTCTGTAAGAAAATAACATATTGTGAGGCTAAGAAGAATCTTGAGTGTTTACAGTGTGGGGTTAGGCATATAGAAACATGTAGTTAACTGTCTGAGTCTCTGCCCCATCTCACATGACACACATACCTATTTGCTTGTGGTTGCTGTGTGCTATTTTTTTATTTTATTTTGTTGTTTGCTTGGTTCCATTAAAGTGTTTCCGCCCTATAAGGATACACAGTTTTCTGTAATGGACAGCTTATTTCACCTCTTCATCTTCCATTTGCTATTTTCTGTAGTGGCTAACATTGCTTTTCTTGGCAGTACCTGAAGTAATTTCAGTAAGTGCAGTTGTTGGAGACGATTTGGAGCAGGTGGCATGGTGCCCAAATGTGACACAGCCCAGTTTCTTTATTGTCATTTCAAGGATTTTATTCTCTCCTCAATGTCTTCTTACAAAGGAATATTATTTATAAATGATAAAAAGGCAAATACTTCTTGGAGTTGATGTAAAATGTTATTAGTCATTATATGTTAAAACTTTTCAATGAGAAATGTTTTGAGGGTTTTTTGCTATTTTTTTTTTCTAACCAAATACTCTTGATGAAAGGGTGTTCAATTATTTAAAAAGCCATTTAAAACCTGTCCTAAAGAACGATTTTCCAAGAGTAAGGCTGTGCAATGTGTCTTATGAGAATGACCATAAATCATATGGCACATCACTACCATGGCAAAATGAAGAGCCTGGGATCACTGTGGGGATTTGTATCTGTTACACCTGTCTACACAGTTTACTAAAGGTTTTAAGACTAGTAGAAGTTTTCTTATGCCTGCTTGGGATAGTTTAGAAGTCACAATGGCAGAGTACAGCAGTTCTCTTTATTTTTAATAATTGGAGAGAAAAATCTTACTTTGTTTACTCACAAGGATAAACACTTCCTCCAAAAAGTCTCTGTAGACAGTATCTACTTTAGAGTATATAACACCTATATTTTACAGTTAAAATTTTTGTATTTAATGAACATATTTAAAGAAATATTTTTTCTCATCTAAATGGGCATTTTTGCTGTTTTGAAAAGACAAGGTATAAAACTAAATGATCTGCTGCTCATATTAGTGTATTATAAGCTATATAAGATTCAGAGGTCAGTGCAGTAACAATAGGGCAGTCGTACAGAAGGCTTCTAGGTGGAGTGTACATACGGTACTGCATTTGATGAAATATGTTTTAATATTTATGGAGAATCATTCAGTATAGATTATTTCAAATGTAATTGCTAGTAGAGCATTTTGAAGGTAGTCTCTGGTCATTTAATGCAAAATTGTGTCACAGTTAGTTCCAAACAAGTTTCAAATTATCTTAGGTTTGGCTTTGCGAGTTTCTTGGGGTTATTTCTGAATTCGTTCTTATGGAAAATATTTTCTTTGGTATCTCTGTTAGAGTATCCTGCAGTAAATTGGTTACGTCTTTGCTTTATTTGATTTGTAGCAGAAACATCCACAGTTCTGTAAACCAGATGTTGCTTTCAGTTTTCAGAAGGAGTTCTCATTTGAAGATAAAGAAGAACTTGCAAACAGCACAAAGGATATTGATGCTAATCTCTTAGCCATACTTCCAAAAGGTAGGTAAGGGAGACACATTATGAACACAAGTGGTAATTTAACAGCATGTGAAGTTTAGTCTATGCAAGCGCAAGGCACAATTAAAATCTCTTAGGCACAGATGTTTTGTAAATGAGTTTCCTTTTCCCTGTAAAGTATGCATAGGGGAAGAAGCAGGGGATGAACCACAATGCTCTTTTATAAGGCCTCGCTACATCCCTTCTTCATAAAGTTCAGCTTTGTTTACCTAGTTTTCAATAGGTTAAGAAGTAGCTGTAATTCAAAACTTCAGAGAGGTTTCTTTGTACTGTTAGATTAATCTTGAATACAAAGTTATTAACTTGGCTTGTAGTCATGGCTCTTTCCAGTCCCCTTTGGTGATTGGTAGAATCACTGTGCTTGCATGACCAACTGACTGCAGGCTGAATTTTAGTCTTGCATGCTAAAGGACCTGTACTACATATGGGGTTTGGTTTGTTTTTTTTTTTTTTTTAAACTTCTGTCTTAGTCTGAATAAGTTAGGAAGAAAACAGCAGTTCCATCTTTACTTTTTGACACAGTTGAGGTAGAGGGGAGAATTAATTCTCTTGAATTATTTAGAGGAAATCATAATCTACTTGGAAATAGTTCTTGACCAGTAAAGGGTGACATTTGACTGAAGAACTACATGTAACTGGCGTAAAGATGTTCCCTTCACTTGAGGATGTTGTGGATCTCAGAACTTTGATTATAACTCTGTGTGTGTTCTGATGGTATTTTTACCTTTTTCAGACAAATTACAAGGCTAGATCCCAACATAAAGGAACTGTCTTCCTCTTTTAATGTTGCTTGTTGTAGAGTTCTTTTAGAAAGGAGCCCTTCTTCCAGCATAATATTTAAGTGATATTTAAGTTGTGTGCTTGCTTTTGCACAATGATGGAAAAGAGTGATATGCATTTATACAATACAGACTTCCTGAGACCACTAGTCAGTAAGAATACATAGTCCCTTATTTCATGCTGGCCAACAAGTTAAATGTGAGAGCCTTCACTTGAGAAACCTTCTCTGTAAGTTGCTTCTCAGTGAATTAATTTCTGTTCCAAGATGTCTCTATTTCCTAAGAAATCATTCTCATAATACAGACATCAGATTTGGTGTCTACCAGACTTAAAAAGTTAGCAGTGGGAGGTGATGGTTACATTCTGAGGAGACTACTTGAGGCCAAACACTTTCTGAAAATCCAAGTTATTTGTCCCATCTAGGGCCTAACTTTGATCCAGATTTGCACTTGTTGGAAAACTGGAGGAATATATTAAATTTTCAACAGATGCAGACTGAACTGAGGTTCAAAGAGTCTAGCTGAAGTCTCACACATTGCTGCCTGCAGTTAAGCGTTGAACATGTTAGTATGCCTCGGCTCGCGTAAACAGAAGTTGCTGGTAGGCTTCACTGATGTGTTAAATTTTCCTCAAAATGAACATGTATATATCTGCATTGTGATGGTTATTTACCATCTCTGAGAAATTAAGCCCCTGTCAGGTAAACTTTTGATCCACGTCTATTCAGGCTTCACAAATGTACGTGCTCACTCCCTACTAGGGACTTTTGGAAGGCTTAATTTAGTTTTTACAACTTCTGTATTTTAAAATTAAAACTGTTTCACATGCCTGCAACTTTATCCACATGTATCCCCTCAGCTCTAACAAAAGAGGGCTTTCAGCAAAAACACATTTGTATCCTGTAACAAATGTTTCTGAAAGATTTCTGAATTCTGTAAGAAACCTTTCACCTTAATTTAAGTTTTTTAAATGTTTTTATAAGGTGCACTCCAAATATACTTTTTGGGTTTTATTCTGGGATGAGATATGGAAAAATACTGCTTTTGCTAAATGCTGGTATTATAAGGTAAATTTTGCTCAGAAGGTCTATGGTTACCAATATTAAGACGCCTCTTGACAGTCTGCCTTAGAGGGTATCCTACCACAGCATCCTGTTCAACATCCTAAAGTAAAGCCTGAAGTTCAGGGCTGTTCCTGAACTGTGGCCGTTCGTTCTGTTGCCCTTAACTATACTGACCAACGGTGCTTACATAGTGTGTTGGCATGAAGTAGCTTAGATAAGGAGCTTTTACTGTGAAATTAATTATTTTAAGCTTCTTAATCTTTTCTTGTGTGCTGAATCAGACCTTTGTGCTACCTTCTAGGTAGAGGAGTTGTTACACTTTACCACTGTCATGGGTGTCTTTGAAATGGTGTAGTTTCTGATGGTCATGTGGAAAAACATCCCATGAACAGATGGGAAATTGGCACCAACGTACTCAAATTGTGTACTAAAAAAGAGAAACCCAATCACCTAAGCTTGCAAGGGCCAACCAGTGTCCTTGGGAGTGAAATTTCTTCAACTGGCTTTCATGTTTTGAAGTCAAATATTTTATTCAGCAAAAAGAAACCACTAGAGTAGACGACTTCCTGCATTTTATCTTCTTTATTTGCTTTTTTGTGCTGCATTTCCCTGCCTCTCCAGAAGAAGAATATTGCTGAAACTGCTTTCACAAATAAGCTCTGCAGATGTTGGCCAACCTAGCTGAAATTACTGTCTGGAATCTCAAGTGTGGAAAAAGTGTAAGGCAGCGGCGTAAAGTAGTCCCATGCTATTTTTGTCCCATCTTGTTTGGGAAGGTGTTGGAGAGATGCTTCATGAGGCCAGTGCTCTTTTTAGGACTGCAAAGCGGTAGTAGAATCTCTGGAACTTCAGCTAACACGTAGCAAGAGGGTGTTGAGCTAATGCTGTTGGGAGCTCTTTGGATGTTCCACATTTCTTGTATGTGGATGACTTTTAGTCAAGTTTCCTTTTTTTGGGGGGAAAAAAAAAAGATGATATAGTATATGAAGCTATGCTTTAGAGCTTTACTAAAGCTGTGTAAAAGACCTGTTCTCTCATGATAGTTTTAGGGACTGTATAAATTGGTGACTAGGGAGAAAAATTTTCAGGATTTCGATGGAACGTGGTTTTATTAACTGTGAGCTGTGGAGGCCTTTGACCTGTCTGAAGTGGCAGAAAAATTATGGGTTTTGTTTTGACCATTTTATGTATGTATAGCTGACAGATGGAAGAGAAAAACTTCAACAGTCAGAGGAACAAACTTAAACAGAAGTAGATTTGGCAGAAATGAGAGCAAAGTATTTATGAGAAATCATTTCCTTTGGTGTGAATGTGAGATGAAGGCTGGTTTCATATGGATAAGTTCTCTGTTTAATATCGGTCCACTGCTAGCACAGCTTGAGTAGGCAGGGCAGCAGTGGGAACTGCTCATCCATTGAGAGAAAAGTCTGTGAAAACACAATGTAAGGGCTCATCTTTGCTTTGGTGTTGGTTCAAGATGCAAATTTTGCATTGCCCAAGTTCAGTTCTCATCCGTCTCCAGAGATCTGTGCCTGGAGCTTGCTGACTTTCAGTGTCTGTCTTGCACTATCAACCTGGTCAACAGCAGAGGCTACAATCTGCTTTGTTGCAGATGCTGAAACTAGGTATGGAAGAGGTGTCCCATGGGTTAGCACTGTTAAGTAGCTACATACTTAGCTACTCTGCACTGCTAGTCGTATCAAATGTGTATGTGTTAGATTTTTTTTTTTATGGTGCGATCACAATCTGAGCTAATCTGCCTTAAGAAATCAAAGTGGATGGCTTGAGTCTGGTTTCTGTAAAAATGTAGACTAAAGGAGGTGTTTTGGAGGGTGGCCCAGTTGGTTTCTTTCCCCTGTTAATCACACATTCTCAGTGGTCACTGACCTGTAGTCTCAGCCACTGCATTTGTGCCTCATTTGTTTGCTTCTCTGAGCAGTCATGATCAGAATATGTTCACTCCTGCTGATCCAAGACATTTTACCTGGAGACCTAGTGGCTTTTCAGCATGTAAGTGTGATATGACAGCCAATGTCAATAGTATCAATTGGTATCTATGGAGTAGAAGCACTGGTATTGACTACAGCAAACTTCCTGGATATTTCTCGGCAAAGCTGAAACCCTGACTTAGCTGTGCATGTAAGTTCCTGCAGCAGAGGAAAGGGAGAGAAGGTATATCTGACCTTTAAAAGGGTGGTGTTTCAATAATGTTTATCTAGAGCAATGAAGTCCAGTAGGGAAAGAAGCTGATAGATTTACTTCTGCAATGGTGTGGAACAGTGTCTAGTAGACACTCCTGACTCATCGGTGTTTGTAGTGGCAATCTAGGGCTGATTTAGCAGGCTGTGGGCTATACCTTGCTTTAACTTTTGATCTCTGGGTCAACAGGATCAGAAGCCCAGATGTGCATTGCATCAGAACAGGCGCACACAGATTTTAGCACCACCACTTTGCCAAGACAATAATGGGGGGGGGGGGGGAAGCTAGGCACACACCGTCCCCCTCCCTCCCTTGTCCACTGCATCCTTTGACAACCTGCATGGTTTCTCTTCCTGGTGGTAAGAACTCACACCACACTTGTTTATGTAGCACTCACTGCTGTGGCGTGGTTTGCAAACATCACTGCTAGCTGTGCACATATGTGTATATATATAGGGATTACTTCATCTATCATGCCTCCTGTTGGTTCACTACTATTTTGTGAACTGTGACAGCTGTCTACTAGCACATAACACCACCGAACAGTTTAGGGGGAGAGCAGGAAAATATGTCCAATTAAAACTACAAGGGAAAATTAGCAAAGTAGAAAGTGATTAACCATGCAGGAATATCATGAGGGTACACGGTAATTTTCACTCCAACCACGAGTCACTGGGATTCTTGGGATTTGCTCAGTATAAGGGAGTGGAGGAAAGTAAGGAATAGGGGACAGTGTTTCTCTTTAAACATAGTCAATCCCCAACCTTTGTGTAGGCAGGGTAAGCAGTAATTCCATACTAGCTAGTTTTGAAACAGGTTACTATAGCATGTAAGCTTGACCTCAGCTAATCAAAATACAACTTGCCCAGTTTATACTAGATCTTGAAAACTGCTAGGATGGCATAGCAGATTCTGGCTTAGCCTGGAAGTACCTGGAGGGAGGACTTCTTGGTGTTTACACCTATGTGCCTAGTACACTTTTCACAACACAAGCTTAATAAACTAGGAAAAACAGAGGAAAATGCTTATTCCTCAACAAAAGCTATTTCAAACCTCTTAACTTTATTTGACAGTTCCTTCTTATTCTAAAGCATTTAAGCAAGTTTCTGTGAGTTTCTGAAACTTAGTAGCTTATAAACTGTATAATCTTTTGTTGTCTCAGTTTCAGAATTAAGAAAACTGTTTGAACCAAACAACCAAGATTTTTTGGAAATGAAAAGGTAAAAAAAAAAGTCTATGGCCTGTAAAACAAAACACACAGCTTGTTTTGTTTCCTCCTCTTAGAAACTCTCCTCTCAAATCTTCAAAGATGCCTGATGGCACATTTTTCATGTCTTTTTCAGAAAAGAGAGAATAGCTAGACGCTTGGAGGGAATTGAAAATGATACCCAACCTATGCTTCTACAAAACTGTCCAGGATCAGTCACACACCGTTTACTAGAGGAAGATACACCAAGATATATGCGTGCAACTGATCCATACAGTCCCCACTTAGGTAAGTAGTATATATTAGTCAGTCTTGCACTGCTGAATTACTTCATGTTTACTAACCTATCATTTCTGCAGTACAGGGAGAAGGGTTTTATAGGAGAGCTGTGGTCAGCGTTTTTGTAACTTGCCTTTTAGTTCTCCACTTGTCTTATTTGAGAAAGGTTAATTATCCATCTGTTTTAAAACAACAATAATTTGATATGAAACTCTTAAAGAGTTGTAACTGATACACATTTCTTAATCACTTCTATGTGCTTTTGGAGACATAAGTGCAAACATGTAATGTGTCTGTGCAGTCACTAGTACACTTTGATTTGTAAGAAAATGGGAAGCTTATAGCTCACTTTGTGATTGGTGTGTATGGTGCTTGGAGTTTTGGGATGGACTTGCTCATATATATTGTATTTTTGACAGGAAGATCAAATGAAGAGGAGGAAACTTCAGATTCTTCTGTAGAAAAACAACCCAGATCATCCAGATACCGAGCAGAAATCACAGGAGGTAATACAGAGCCCTTGTATAGTACAGGAAACATGGATGTCCAGGAACTGGAGTCAAAAGCAGAAAGAATAGCTAGGTACAAGGCAGAGAGGCGGCGCCAGCTGGCAGAAAAATATGGATTATCTCTTGATTCTGATTTGGATTCTGACTACTCATCCAGATATACACGGGCAAGGAAAGATCCTGACAGCATGGAAAGAAAGGGAGTAAAAAGTGAAAGGCAAGATGATGAAAACAAGGACTGTGGCTCTCTGTATTTGTCCAGAACTGAGTCGAAGGAGTCAAAGAGTGTCATTTCTGAATCCAAAGAGTACTCCAGCCATGAAAAAGATGGTGTTCCAGATAAAGAAGACCTCTCAAATGAAAAGAGTGATAGGAAAGTAGATGATGACAGTGCCATTAGACAGACTTCTGACCGTTCAGCAACCTTGGATAGTTCTGTCTCCCTTTCACTTTCTGGACAAGAATCTTCTTCCCATAACGAAGTGCCAATATCACCAAAGCAAACCCCTAGAGAGTCCCTCTCTTCACCAAAGCGGGCAGCATCACCAATCCATTTGCAGAATGACCAGCCCTTGCACAGTAACATCAGACAAAGGTAAGCATGATTTTTATTTGTTTGTTTTTACAGTAGATTCCTTTATCTTAATCACCTTCTGCAGCAGCGTCTACAATATGAATGTATTTATTACCTTGAAGAATGTATTTAGTGGCTTTGGATGTCTCAGGCCAGATTGGTTGCGTTTATTGAATCACAGTGTGTTTCTGATAAAAGGAAGTGGGTACCTAGTCCTATGATTAGATATACCCTTGTTTTCACTTTATATTTATAGAATTTATGCTAAAATTAGGCTATTTGCAGGGAAAGTGGAATGACTGATGTTTAAGATATTTACACAAACTAGAAATTGAAGAAGTTACGGTTCTAAATGTGCTTTTTCTTTTTTTTTTCCCATAACCTGTTAGAGCAAGCCTTTAACTTTTTTCCTCTATATCCTGTAATTGTTTGGGTGGGGGTTTCCAAGTGAAGGCAACTTGTTTCTCAGTGAAGATTTGAGTAGTTTCATGACGGCTTTTGCCAAAATAAAACAGGTCTCAGAGTTAAAAGCTGAAAGTTGAAATAATAGTTGATTTGTTTTCCTGCTGTGAAAGTGTAAAAACTCTTTTGAATTGTGATAGTTAGTCTTTCAGATAATATCAGGATATGTGTGTGAAGGGGCAGAGGGGAGCGTTAAAATTTCATGCTGAATTTGGAAAACGTAGCCTCCTTCATGGTATGCTGAATTACTTCAGATTTGACAAATTTACTACAGTAATAGGGTAACCAGATTCTTCCAGAAGGAAAAAAAAAATTGTTTTCACTGGTTTCACATTGTAGTTTCATACTATAGTGCAAAAATAGACTGTCAAAGCGTTATGGTGACTGAAAACAATGCGTGACTAAAAATTTTTTTTAAAGTATGATTCTAAGTGTGATTCTTTATTTTCTAGATAGAAAATAATAAGTGTAAAAAGTTAAAAAGTTGCAGCTAAAACCGATGTAAATTGTGATGAGAACTTAATTGTAAACACATCTGGATATGCTGAGCAGTGCTGACTCTTTGTAAAAAACTGAAATCAACTGGCATAAATGGAACCATTTACACTTTTTGGCATTTTTTTTCAGTAGGTTCAGAAACAAGCTACCTTGACTGAACTTCTTTATCCTTCCCATCAAAATCACAAAACTTGATTCTTATTTGTTTTGGCCTTTCTTATTAACTGTCATCAGCATACCTTAAAGTTTGAATGAGGAAACAATCTTCCACTTCAAAGGTTAACCACCTGGTGGATTGATTTACAGTGCCTGTAAACTGCTCAGATATGCTTAGCCTTATTTTTTGTTTCGTTTTATTGCATAGGACACACCAGTAGTAGTCTCTTCATATGTTTTTCATAGCTTTTCATTAATCAGGTGGCTTCTAATCCTGCTCACCTTCTTTTGCATTGATATGTGGGTACATGAGCTATCATTGGACTCTCCCATTTAAGCAAAAAAAGGAATGTTCTTTACTTTGAGGGTGGTGGAGCACTGGAACAGGCTGCCCAGAGAGGTTGTGGAGTCTCCCACTCTGGAGACATTCAAAACCCGCCTGGACGCTGTCCTGTGCAACCTGTTGTAGGTGACCCTGCTCTGGCGGGGGGGTTGGACTAGATGATCTCCAGAGGTCCCTTCCAACCCTGACTATTCTGTGATTCTGTGATTTTAAAAAAGCCGTAAGAAGGAAAGTAAGTCAACTAAGTTATTTCAGCTTCCAAAACACTTGTCTCTGAAGCAGTCCCAACTCAAATACTACAAAATATTATCCCTTATCTTCAAACGGTCAATTTGAGATAAATCTCTTGGCTAATCCAGTTACTGATATTGGAGCAATGGACCTTTGGCAGCCTGTTTTCTTTGTTTTAAAAGGGAAAGGAAGGGACAGTGTTTTCAGCCTCAAGAAAGCAAAGAGAATAGTCCATCAAACTTTATAGCCAAGAATGTGTCTGCTGCAGTGTAAAAGGGGTTTATCTTCTTTACTCTCATAAAGTAATCCTAGCCGCTGTTTCTGTGAGGGGAAAACAGTGAAACACTGAACAATGAAATGCTTTATAGGTTATCTCTTCCAATTCAGGAGAAGCTGTGATGCACGCAGCATTGGTGGGATGGCAGTTGCCCTGGTGAAACAGCGTGCTGGCTATAGAGATACACTTGAATCCGCTCATTCACAGATTAGCCTTTAATGTGGAGAAATCAGGTCTCCTTACATAGCTCTTTCATTTTCTGCTAACAAGTGTGTTTTTTTCTAATGCAGCTTCTATAAACCAGCTACAAGTTCAGGCTGAGCAGGCTGAAGGCATTATCAAATCATTCACAAATTCCACCTATTTCTTTTTAAAGCTGCCACTTCTGGCATTACCTATTTTTTATAATAAAAGTTGGGCAAAAGAGAAATAATTAAGGAAACAGTGGTTTTAATGGAGGCATATTTTTTCATTTGTTGAAAGTTGTATGTCCCTGTGAGATCTAATGCTGTGTGAAACACTAAGGGATCAGCTGTGTTTCGCAAGCACTGGAGACAAACACCTTCCACAAGGTTGTCCTTTTTTTATCTTTGTTTCCAGACAGTGAAATCATAAGAAAGGTCCATTTTCAGGTGGGTTCTGATGTTACAACAGGTCCAGAGTTTAAGCTCCATCCCATTTGTGGTATGGTCGTTTTTACTTCTCTACTCTGCAGTAGCGCCATAATAACAAATGAGAGACTGGGGCAAAAGCAGCAGGAGTAAGTCATAACTTAATACAAATTGCTGACTGCATTATCACTAATTTCAGATTATTTCTGGACGAGGCTTGGGTCAGTATTTGCGTAAAACAGGTTTCCCACAATTACTGTCTGTCTTATCTTTTGAAGGAAATCATCTGCACCCAGTAGGATGTGGTGTAGCTCTTACAGCAGCCAAGAGTTTAAACAGGATTTGGTCTCTTGTTTGGATACATGTGTAGGCTGTAGGTGGTATTTTAATGGCCAAGTTGCCAAGGGCCTGTTCTTCATTTTAATACCCCTGACAACTTCCAGTGCCAGAGCGTACTCACTGGTGTGATATTCAGAGATTTAAGAGTAACCTCGCAGAAACTCTTGTCCCTGTTTGAGTGGTAAAGAAGGCATCATCTATTTCCATGCAGTCTGTTTGAAGTTACTGTGTGGTAGTCTCCTATAAGACCATTTGCACAAGCAAAGTAAGGGCTAACACCAGCCTTCCAGGTGGCTGCTATTTTGAAGTTAGTTCCACATTACATAGGTTGCAAAATTGTTTTTGTTAAATTTAAATTTGCTGAGTTTAAATTGGAAGATTTGATAAATGCAGCTTGTTTTGGAATGCATACGCAATTTTTGTGCCTTCAGTCCTAAGACAATTTAATAATTAATCCTATTAGCCATCACTGAAGACAACAAAGTGCTGAGAAGGTATTATTTGACATTGCCTTCATTTGGCTGCTGAAGTGGCAGATTAACTCTAAATTCAAAACATGGCTTACGTTCTTCTGAATGCTCTCTTCAAAGGATGAATGATCAAGTACAAATAATTGCTGCGTAGGCCATGCCCACTATAAAAATGTGCCAAAGTACACCTTATGAGACAAGAAGGAAGTTTACTTGCTTCAAAGCAATTCCAGCTACCGGGTCAGCTCCTGTGAAAGGTTTTTTACCTTCTATTTGGTCAGTTCCTTTAGGAATTCAAAAACATTTGGAAAAACAAAAGGTATTTTAACAGGTGGTGTTTGACTTTGTTCTGAGCTTGATTTGGATAATGTGACAACTGTAGGTGAGTTCTCAAATTTAAATTTATTTGCAGTAAGTGCACCTTTGTCTTAAGAACAGTCATTGATCTGACCTTTTTCATATGTTTTTTATTAAAAGACCAGCTAAGAAAAATTGAAGTAGATGGCCTGGAGCTTAATTTGGGGTTTTCATCCCAAATAGCTCTACTGCAATGCGAGTTGTTCTTTCAGATGTAGCTGTAAAAAAGCAGCATGGCCACTTGTCACCTCCAGGGAGTTTGTTTGTAAACAGTAATGTGGCCAAAGAGTGTGCTTGCAAGGTTGAAAGTCTTTAATGTGATCTACTGTTGCTGAGGGACTGTAGATAAAGGATGGGCATTAGGGGGTTGGACTAGATGATCTCCAGAGGTCCCTTCCAACCCTGACTATTCTGTGATTCTGTGATTCTGTGAAAGTATTTGAGAAACTGTATGTAGGTAGTCTGCAGGCACCCTTTCCTGTAGGGCTTTTAAAAGTTTCTTTTTATGCTTTCAACTCCAAAATGGTTACAGAATAAAGTCAAGAAAAGATCAAATTGGGGGTTACTTTGTTTCTTAAGCTTTTCCTTTTCCCTGTCACCCCGCATGTTTTACGTGAGCTAACTGGGTTTGCATTTCTGAAGTTTTTGTGATACAGGACTACAAGAGGAGAGAGGGATTCCAGCTGTTCCTGAGAATTTCTTAGGAAGTATGATACAGGCATCTGACTTTCTAACTTCATTAAATTCATATTACTACTTTGTTCTGCACCCAGTAGTCTTTATAACTTTAAACCACAAATTAAAGGAATAGTTTTAGCAACTTTTCCAGGTGTCATTACATAAACCCTTCAAACTCACCTGCAATGGCAAACGGCAAAAATAAGATTGTGTAGTTGCTTTCACTTGTCAAATTCTGGACAATGTACAGTTGATAAGGTTACCTTTGTAGAATAGTTAACATTCAGAACACTTTTTAGATGTTTGTGGAATTAATATGATAGTTTGTTTCACGGGTTATCACCTTTCAATTTGATTAACGTGCTGTGCTTTTATTTTCATGAGCAGTCCTCTGTAACTGAGTAATTAGAAAACAAAAAAAAGCAGTGGGGAGGGAACACTGGGAGAAACAATGGGAGCATGTGTTGAGATCTCAAAAATTACCTGAAGTTCTGTTTTCTATAGTAGTGCAGGGAAAGCAAAACCTGAGTGGTTTCTTCAGAAAGATTCAGAAGGGGACACACCTTCACTTATCAGCTGGCCCTCCAGGTACCATAAAACGTAGCTGTGTGGCTAACAATCACACTACAAACCTCACCTTTCTTTCCCTTTACTCTGTCTTGATTTAACACTTGCCTTTAATTTTCCTTTAACAGCAGCAAGTTAGAAATTGTTGTTTATTGTGGATAAACAGAGACTGAAACTTTTCTGAAGCATCTGCTTTTATTGTAACTTAAGACCAATTGTATTTTGATGAAGAAGTACAAATGACCCTAGTTTCTTCCACAGCTACTATCATTCTGCCTTCCACTAATTTTTATAACTTCTTATTTTTCCCACTTTCTACTCTGCAAACCAGCAAATTTTTATACCACACACCAATCCATCTTAGCATTCCCTACAATTAATTCCTTGAATTCCAAAGGAGACGGTACAAGAGAATTAAAAAAAAATTATATTGAAAAGAAAAACAAGATCTTGATCGGAGCTAAAAGCAGCTGCTTTCTCCCAGTTTGGTAACATACACAGCCCACCATGAGAAGCATTGCAGGAAGACTCTTTTCCATGTTCCCGATTAAAGTAATTCTTTTAACCCAGTACTAACATCAGTGTGGATGTTCTGGAGAATGCTTGATACCTGTAGTTTAAAGAATCGCTTTTTCAGACTGAATGCACTTTCTGTGCTTAAGTAACTTTGAGAAGTTTCCCTGATAAGTGCACCAATCCTCAGAGATAAGAAACACCAAAATATTAGGAAGGTTGATGTTTCAGATAACTTTGGAGATCCTGAATTTTTCTCTCAGATAATTGATTTGCCTTTTTTTCCTAAATCTTTCTTTTTTTTTGTAATGTAAACTCCAAAAAGTCTGTCGGTAGCAAGCCTGGAGTTGCACATACTTTGAGCTGGATTACTTACTTTCACATAAAGAGCTAGTTTCCTATTGTACTTGAGTTTCTTTCCTTTAGAATTAAAATCATTTTTTTATACCCATTTGGGAGGGGACGAAGTACAGGGCTTTCATTTTTAGTACTGTGTGTACGATATTTACGAACGCTTGCCCTGTAACCTATGTGAACACTCGGCATGGCTGTAAAACTGTTGGAGAGCTTACCGGGCGGTTGTAGTCATAGAGCAAAGGCTGCCTCTGGCTGCACATGCTTGCCTTCTATTAGTGCAGTTGCAATAAGTGTCTAAAAGTAGAATATGACTCTGTTTTGCATGGATATCACACAAGTCTAGAGGTGTTTCTAGAAAATACACTGAAGTAAGGTAACTTTTGGGAACATTCCTGTAAGTTTTGCATGTTAGAATGTAATATGAAACATTTTAAAACACAATGCCTGTTTTGGTGTTGAGGCTTTTTGTTTTGTTTTGTTTTAGTTTGATTTTTTTTTTTGTTGTTTTTTTTTTTTTAAAAATCCTTTTCTCCCCTGCAAGCCCTCTGAAGAACAACAGCCATGCCATAGTTTCTCTTTGGGCTTTAAGATTTGCACTGTCCATATTTTTTCTCCTTTACTGAAACAGGTTATGCTACATGTAACATTTTAAACGTTTTATGTGATACACAAAAGTACAAGTAAAAAAGTCTCTGGCAAAACATCTGAAGGGCTAGGTAGAGAAACAACGTGGTTTTTCACCCCTTCACCTGATGCAACAGCATCTTGATATGACATAGGCTGCCCAGTGTTTAGACATCTTCAAAAATCTGACTACATACATGATTGCTAATAGAATTTGCAATTTCAGGCTGAACCCAACACTTTGATAATATAAAAAGCAGTTTTGATCATCTTGTTTGTTTGAGACTGTGGGTATGTGCTGTTATGACAAACACAGTTGTGACCTCATGGGAACATGCTGTATGTTTTCAGAGCTTGCTCAGTTACCTTCTCAGGAGTCATGCATGTTCGAGGGCCTGTGAGTCACTTGAATGTTTTTGAGTGATGTTACTGCTAAGATTCGGGGTGGGGGGTGTGTGTATCATAAGATTGCTTTCTTTTATGTATTGATTGCTTTTTATTTTAATACGATGTTGCTGTCTGTACCCACAGTAGGTGTCTGTGTTCCTTCCCAGATTGGGTATTGCTGTTCACAGCTCTAATCCTTTTTCTTTCTTAAAGAGTAAAAGTTAGAGAGAAACTGGTGAAAGAGGAAAGTGCTCGTGGAAGCCCTGAACTTGTCACAGACACAGTATCTCAGAGAAAATCCCATCCAGTGCCAGCCCACTACATGCCTCTTCAGACAGAAACGTCTGCCTTTGATAGGGTTATAAATCAGCCTGTCAGTTCAGTCCGCCAACCAATACATGGCTATATTCAGCCTGCTGGCGTTGCTCACACAGCTCAGCTGATGGCAACAGAAGAACCAGCAAACATCTCTGTTGCCAGCCTCCTCCTACCAGACAGTGTTAGCCTCTTAACAAAATCGTCAGCAGCCACTGCATCAGAGAGTGAAAAGGAAGAGGCACTTGGTTATGGAGCAAAGCCTGATGAAGATTCCTTGGAGGGTGAACAGTCTTCCAAAGGCAGAAGACCAATTTTGCCATCTGAGATTCGCAAGCAAGGGAAGAACCATGAAGGCCTCTTTGGAGGAGGAGAATTGGATACCCCCATGGGGAGTTCCTCTTTCACAAGCAAGCTGAAAGTTAACTCCGAAGTTCAGAGAGAGATGGAGTGCAATAAGAGGCAGGCTCCTGAGCAGCAGTTTAAGACCCCTGAGAACATAGAAAGGAGTGAAGCTGTTATGTACATACAGAGTGGGTCTGTATCACAGCCTGCCAAGGCAAAAGCTCCTGTTCAGAAAGTGTCGACAACAAAGCATAAAGTCCTGACTCGCTCAATGTCTGACTATACTGTGGCTCCTAAGTTAGAAGCTTTTAAAAGTAAGGAGAGCACGGAAGCAAATGCACCAAACGGTGAGATTGGCATGGTTGACACAAAAGTCTCTGTTGCCCAGCTCCGCAATATCTTTCTGGAGACTGCTAATGCCAACAAGAAAACGGAACTGTAGGTGATATTTCAGACATATTTTCGTGTGAAACTTGCACGTCCTTGGCAAAAATTACACACACTCAACATCAGTTGTGTTCGGCACTTAAAGCACACAGCTTAGCTCTCACCAGTGTGTATTGGAGGCTGAGACGGTTTGAGTCCTGCTTTTGTGCTTCTGCTTGCTAGTGCAAGTTGTGATGTGGGGTAGCTGGAATGTGTATGTCTGCGCATGTTACCGAAGGAGCATGCAGAGTGATCGCTATTGAATTGTTGAGATGCTTACATCTATGCTTTACTTTTCTCTTCTATTTTCTTTTCTATGCGCTTTCTATCATGTGGTTTAAAAGTGAATCTCGGTTTGAGATGTCAACGGCAGGTAGCACTTTGTCTGCCAATGGTGACCGTGAAAGAGGGCCAAGAAGGCCGAGGCGCTATTTTTCTCCTGGTGAAAATAGAAAGACTTCTGAGAGATTTAAAACTCAACCTATAACGTCAGCAGAACGAAAGGAGACGGATAGGTAGGCATGTACATAGCTCTGTGTAGCATTCTGGTGCAGGTAAACATGAACAAGCTTGTGAAGAGACTTTGTTCATTTATTAGTATAAACATTTTGCAAGGCTATTGTTTCTCGTCAAAAACGATGAAATATTTGTTATAGCTGCTTAGAAAATAAAAACCAAAACACCGACAACAAAACCAATTTGTTGCAAATCCCCCAAATGTAAAATGGTGAACAGTGAATCATCATAAAGTATTATAGCTGTCTGGTTCTGTCTAATGATAAGGGTCTGTCTGTTTTTGTAGAAAGAGTTTCCTTTCAATCTACGCTGCTTTGTCATTTACTTTTTTTGTAAACAACCAAGGCTATTTATTTTACGTTAAAAGAGCTGACAGCAAATCTTGAACTGGAAAAATCCATGAACTGGAAATCATTTTCCTTTAGTGTATTTAAGTTTGGCTGCAGTTGCCTGCCTTTCTGCTTTAATAATGGATGTCAGAGTGGAAACTGTTGAAACTTGAAAAGTAGATAAAGTTTTCCTACTCTTAAGACTTTTGAGGTCCTGCTATTTCAGATGGAGTTTGAATTTAATTTTTGATGTCTCATTTCCAACTAACTTCTTTCTGTTTGATAATTTTTCACTAGGTCAATTTTGAGTGCAGAAGTACCAACTGCTGAAGGTATGTTACTATACTGTTTTCTAAGGAAAAAATGGGAGCAAATGGGTTTGGTTTTGTTTTAACTGAAGAACTACTTGATAATGCAAACAAAGTCCACTTGAAAATAACTATCATTACCTGTAATATGTTTGAAGTACTGCTTTTCCTTGGGCCATGTCTACTTCAGACTTGATTTCAAATTCATTTAAGTCCAAAAGTCTGCCTATGGGATACGTAGCTGCGTAGGGGAGGCCAGGGGTGGAATGGCTTGTCAGTTTTCAACATAGTTGTTGCATTTTTTTCTGATTTAGACACTAAATAAGCTAGTTGGTGGGAAAAAAATTATGCATTTTAATCAGTGGTCTAGGAATAATAACTAAAAAAGCCTTTACTGTAGCGTGAAACTGATATTGGTAACGTTTTCTAGCTAAGGAAGTTGCAAGATGCTAGTTATTAAATTATATAATTCAGTCTACCATCTTGCTTCTCTTTCCCTCTTGTCACTCCTGGCAAGTCTGGCATAAATTAAGTAGGTAATCTCATGAGTAGCTAAATTTAGATTTAATGCCTTATGTTATTTGAAAGCTGATATTCTCTGCAGCTTTGAGATGCTGGCTCTTGGAACTGGACGATGCTGATTTCAGCTCGTAAGGATACCAGTTGAGCCTCTGAAAAATGGGGACACAAGGTGGCAATCAGAATGACCAGCTTCCAGGAGGGACCAGCTTCCAGGAGAGACCACTTTGTATGGTCAACTAGTAGAAAATAGCTGTTCTGTACAGCAGGATGAATACTGAGCCTTAAGACAGTCTTTCAGTCTAAGTGTTATCATAGACTAATATCAGTTTGATTATTCATAAAAGGCTGTTTGGATAAATTGAAAGCACATGAACTGTCCTGAAGACAAGTCTTTTGTGCTTAAATCTTGTTAAGAATTTTCCTTGATGCAGTACATATAAATACAAGTAAAGTTTACACAATTTGTTTCATGATAAGTCTGTTAAAAGGGAGTAACAGCCAGATTATTAGCTGGTGGTGTCTTAGTAAAACATAATTTTTTAGGAGTTCCGAAATTGTTTAGTCAAAAAAAACCTTGCACCAAATATGAGCTTGATTCATCCCATTCAGCCTCCTTCTTTTTTTTCCTTTTCTGTAGACGAAGAAAAACTAGATGACCGAGCCAAACTAAGTGTAGCTGCAAAGAGGCTGCTTTTTAGAGTAAGTATTAAATTTTCTTAATAGAAGGCTGGTTAAACCTTTCATATACAGGATCCTGAAGAACCCGAAGTGCGTCAGAATGAAGTGTAATGCAGTTAACAAAGTCCAAGCTACATAACTTTATTTTTTACTTCATCTGGCCTACCAACACAGTAGACCTGTTGCTCTAAAGCCTTCTTTAAGAATGTCATTTAGAGAGGTATGTAGTTAATTTTAACTCCGTGATGCCTACTGTGGAATTACATCCTGCTTCTAATTCAGAGATGGGCATTTGGGAAATTTGCTACTTTACATGCAAGAAAGCTAAAAAGAAAGTACTGTTTTAGAACTGTTATTCCATGGTTTTAATTATGACCTATGTCCTCTTAGGAAATGGAAAAATCATTTGAAATGAAAAATATTCCTAAACCACCTACAAGAAGTTCAGCAGTAGAGAGAAGACTGCGGCGTTTGCAGGATAGATCGCATACACAACCAATTACCAGTGAGGAAGTGGTCATTGCGGCTACGTAAGTCTTGTATATATGTTGATTCTAACTTTGGTTCCTGCTTTTAAAACTGGGAATAAGTTTCATATATGTGGTGTTTACAACTTTGTAACAAAGAAAACATTTATGATTAAGGACCAACTTTCTTGAGAACCACAGGGGAAGTTATATTGAAATTCCTTTTTAGAAATAGAGGGACTAGTAAAGCATAACTTGTATGAACTGTAATTTGGCAGAAAGCATTTGAACCTGTAGATTAGGTAAACAGGATTAATCTTAGCATTGGTTTGTAACTCAAATGAAAAAGATACTTTGCCCTGAGGGAAATCTGCACAATTTCTTATGGAATGTATTTGTACTGGGGAAAACCTTTTGCACTCTGAAACCTCAAATGTACTTTTTGGAAATGCGTTTCTTGCACTCTGGTCATACGTCATGAAATTTTACTGAAAAAAAGGAAAGTCATTTTTTGGGAAAATTAAACAAAGGTTGAGTGGACATTCACCTAATGATCTACTAAAAGATAGCTTGTGTTATGGGTAATGAATAACTTGAAGAGACAACCTGTTTGCTCCTCTAGGTTTTTAGTTCTTTCAAAGTATTTGAAGTTATTTTGCAAAGGTCGCAGCAGATAACTCAGTTAATTAAAAATCATTGCTGTTTGTTTTTTTCTGTTTTGGTTTGTTTTGGTTTTGGTCTTTTCTGTAGTTAACACTTAATGTATTGCTTTTCTTAATGCTTTTTTCTTCTCTCTCCCTGTGAATTTTCCCTCCTTGGCAATTCTTTAAAGTGAAACTACCCCTGCTTCACGTTCTGTGAATACCCACACAGTAGTGACAAGAGTACCTAGCCCCACTGTAGTTAAGAGCACTGTACAGCCTATCAGGTACTGGGGGGGATAAACATGCATGTTACATGGAGCACAAGATTCCTCAATAGCAGATGCATCTTTAAAGTCTTGAATGCCGTTTCAATGTGTCAAGTCAATACTCGTTTCAAGAATATTTAAAACATTTGTCAGCTTCATTTATGTTTGCATGGTAAAACAGTGCAGCTTTTTTTTATTGTCAAGCATTTGTTTTCAGGACCTTTCTAACCACACTTACCTGTTCTAGAAGCATATTCTTCTTTGTGAAAGAAATGATTTTGCATGTGAGCAAACCTAGAAGAACCCTCTTTGCTCTTGTACTTTTCTTTGTACAGTAATGTCATCTTGAGATGAAAATACAAAAGCTGGGTGCTTGATTTCACAAGCAGTATATATCTTTGTCTGTCTCTACATAAATTTTTTTTTAGCTTGCAAAATTGAGGAAGGATAAGAAATTGCACCACCTATAGGTAAAGTTGCGGAACACTGTTTGCCTGTTCTGAATGAATTTTAGCAGAGACCACGACAGAAAAAAAAAGAGAGAATACTAATTCCATAAATGTGGTTGAATCTAGCTAGAGGTGAATAAAATATATTATTGTAGAGACAAATGCAGTTACGGCTTTTATGAATGGATGTGTCTACCTTCAGCATTGGTCAAACAATCTTAAAAATAAATACAATATATTTCAAAACTATTTCTTGTTGTTGAGTTACCCCAGATAACTCAAAACAAAAGACAGTCTGAATTCTGTTCTGCTTCAAATTAAGAGACATTACAATTTATGCTAACCTAAAAGCAGTACTAACTTGGAGTTTAAATCCATCTTTAAAATATTTTTATCATCTATGCTCCACAAATTATTTCTAACATAACTGAATTTTACATAAATTGTACTGTAGGACCCGTGTTTGTTCTACAGCAGGCATCTAAAAGTCTCTCCATAGCTCTGTATTCTGTATAAAGAGATTTGTCTGAAAAATCTCTCATCAATCTTGAGCTCCCCTTTTAAAAAATTGTTGTGTCCTAATCAAATGAATTTGTTAATGAAAATTTAACTTTTTTAAATCTTCAGCTGTTGAATTACCATTCATCATGCCAATGTTGAACCACTGCATAACCACTTAGGCTGCTATATTACATTGGCTATCGTGCTTCACGTGCAGTTCTGCTTCTATCAGGTTGAGATTTTAAAATTTCATAACGGCTTCTTCAAAACTCATTTCCAGTTCTGTTTCTTCAGTTTGCAGGCATCAGCACACCAAAAAATTTTAGCTAAAGAGGAGATAAGAGCAGCGAAAGAGGCGATGGGACAAGATCAGTCTGAGGAACCAGATTCTTCCACCTTAAGTTTGGCAGAAAAGATGGCTTTGTTTAACAAACTGTCTCAACCAGTATCCAGGGCCATCTCCACAAGGAGTCGAGGAGATATTAGGCACAGGAGAATGAATGCTCGTTACCAGACTCAGCCAGTCACTCTTGGAGAAGTTGAGCAGGTAAGTGCAATCTTAACTCTTTTACATTTGTTTCTTTTTATTGGAGAAAACAGCTTCAGTGTAAGATGCCATAACAGCTGGCCTTTTCTTTGCTCTGAGCTACACACTGGGGTCATGACATATTCACAGGAAAAAGCTTGTCAGGAAGCAGTCTTCTGACATTGAGGAACTACATCCTCTAAAATGTTTAACTTCATTGGTGTGTTTTTCTTTTTTAAGTAATTCAAGAGTGTATGATTTTCCTGATTAGTGCGTGCTGTACCTTTCACAGTGTCTGTCTTTTCCGGTAGAACATTACTTGTCTTCTAAAAGTAAATTCCTGACCAAAAGGGTAAAAACTGTGGCACATATTTTGGAGGTGTGTCATGTGGAACTTTCAGACTCTTTCTTGAAAGCACCATATATTTCCATTATTTGTCAGGGCGTATTCTGTTATTTTCCTCCTGGAGGGGGCATGGATTTTTATTTTATTTTTTTCCCTAAAAGCAGAATTCTGAAATTCAGAAAGTCAAGGTCAAAATGAACTTATTTAATATGTGCAGTGGAACTGGGCTTCTTATTCTGGAATCCTTCATATAACTGGAATTGCAAAGGAATACCTTTTTAGTGAAGTTTGATCATAAGATATTCCAGCAGCGGTCTTTCAGAGCTGATGTTCACAATAGCAGAAACATCAGTCCCTTACTATTACAGCTTTAAAAGAAATCACTTTAACAGTGAAGCACGACTCCAGCGCATGTCTTATTTCTAGGGATTTGGATCAATCTGAGTGTTAGAAAGTTCCTACCTATATGCTTCATTCATTATTATACGTTTTCCATATCATAATTAATAGAATAGTGAGAAGGCAGGATTTCTCTAACCGTATTGGTGCAAAGCTGTACAGATATATAATTGTACTTTATGCCTACTTTACTTAAGCATGAAGTAGCAGTAGATATTTAGCAAATTAATTTTAGCAAGGTTTCCAGACCTTACATAGTCCTCTTTCCATTCATGTTCCACATGCCACCCACTGTCACAGCCTGGCCTCTTTAATTATTGTGTTGCTAACTTGTTTGGGGGTCAGGAAGGTGATCAACAGAAATAGGCTGAAGCAGATGGGAAAGAAGTCAGTGACAGTCACAGTAGTTTGTCAGACTTTTACAGAACAAACTTGCTTTTCAAGCAAGGAAACACAGAGGAAGCATGTTTTGTCATCTCTTTCTGAACATAGTGAAAGAAACCAGAGGTGGCTCTGAACCAAGTTCAGTGGGAGTGTATTTTCAAAAAGGCTTTCTATAGTGAACTGTTCATTTGGAGTGTTGGGATGTTTTGAGATGCAGCTACAGTTTTTCTAGGAAGAAACAAAAAGAAGGTATCAAAATCGATAACTAGAGGTTACATTACCAAAATACATAAGTGCAAATGTAAATAACTTGTAATTAAAGCTGAAATGTCTTTGCTGATCTCTAAATTTCTAATTCTGATAGATGCAATGGAAAAAGAGTAAACTGGTAACTATTTTCTTAATCTTTCTTTGGAATCTTTGAGCTAGCATAGTAGTCTTTGCTCTGCTTTCTGATTTGTTTAATGAATGATTGTGTTGTCCATGCTTTATGGAATTTGCATGTGCATTTTAAGTTTTCAGTTGATTTCCTCCTACTGGTGTGATTTTGTCTATTCCTTTTGCATGCTGTTCACTAGCCCTGCAGTTTAAGAAAACAACAAAAAAAGCCAAGCAAAAAACTTCTCCTGATGACTATGAAGGCATGTTTGTCAGTCTCTTTCGTAGCTTTTGTCTCCTCTGGAGAAGACAAAGCCAAGCTCTGCATTTCAGAAAAATTTTGCATCTTAACTGTCTCTAGGAAAACTTTATAAAATTACTATGTTAGAAGAATAGAAAAGATAACTGTTCCACTGTAGAGGCTGGCAGAGCAAATTTGGAGATTTTTTTAATACGCTTCTTAGATTCAAATACTTGCCTCAGAGACATACATGACAGCCAATGTTTGATATTTGAAAAAGTCTTCGACTAACAGTCCTGCGTGAAGGTGATTTATGTGGCAGAAGAATCAAGAATGTCTGCCCTGTGTAGAACAGCACGGAGCAGTCTTTCTGGCACTGAGCTAGTTCCAGAGCTGGAAGCTGCATAACGGTATCAGAGCAGAGCTGTGCCAAAGCTAATTAGCCCTGCTGAGATGCAGAGTTGATTAGCCTGGGCACATGGCGTGTCATCCTGTGTCTGGAACCTGAACTAATTTCTTTCCCCAGTGTTGCACAGTACCATGTCAGTATGAAACTTTTCATGGAGCTCTGACACAACATCATGTTGCATGCTACACATACACCCTTTATTACTGAAGATGTTGCTGTTGACATGCAGTCGTTTCTTCCCTGGGTGGAATAATCCATCTGCAGCCAAATCATGGGGGCATTGTTGCTCTCCTTATCTGTTTCTGGTGTATATTTATAGAGTACTATATTCATACGGAAGCACAGCTCTGAAGAACTGACGTGATTAGATTGTTTTCAGGAACTGATTATTTCAGAGCTTTTAAGTCTTTTTTGTTTGTTTGTTTTGTTGTTGTTGTTATTCATAGGTACAAAATGAAAGTGGAAAAATTACTCCTCTGTCAACTTCAGTTGCAACATCAGTTTCAACGATGGCATCTGCCCTTTCTCCACTGTATGCTGGAGAGCTGCACAAGAAACCAGCTACTGATGGAAGCATGAGCACTGCCACAAGAGCTGATTTGAGATTCCACTCCTCAGCAGAAAACTTGGACTCTTCAGGAAAACATACACAGAAGTCAGAACAGTGGCAGCCTTCAGTGGAAGCGCTAGAAAGCAACAGAGCATCAAAGAAGCATGAAGAAGAGAGAAAGAGGTTTCTAGCACGTGAAGCTAATGAAATCACAAAGTACAGCTCCTTTGAGGAAGAAACCACACATCCTGTTCCTGAAAAAACAGGAGACTACCGTAAAGAGACAACATACAGCTTCCTGAGGAAGGGCAGCATGGAACTGTTTAGTTCACAAGCACTTTTTCAGCCTCTTGAACAGAAAGAAATTGATACTCACATGCAAGGTAAATGGGAAGTCAAAGAAGGCCAGTCCTTTGAAGAAAAGATAGATTTGTAAAGTGTTATGAAAAGCGAGACTTTGCATAGAGGTGCAGTATATATATACACTTGCTTTTGGTGTAGTCTCATTCAGCAAACAATGGTGTTTCTCTAGTTTTGAACATCTTCATTTCAAGCATTATCAAGGCTGAATATTTTTCCTTTTTTTAACACTGCTTAAAGGTAGAGAAATACCTGTGAAATCTTAATTTTTACAAATACAATATTCTCTTTGTTATTCTTTCAATTCTTCAGCCATTAAAGGTGGCTCAATTTTATTCAGATTTTCTTACTATGGAAGAAGTGGCATTATATGCTGAAGTTAAGATTTATCCTTTCCTCTTTTGCCCTTGTCCCTGCCCTCCAAAATGCTGAACAAGCTAAACTTGCTGGTTTGGGTCAAGCGTTTGTTCTTAATTGTTGCTTTCTTGTGCCTATATAGTTATGTATTTACTACATATGTACATATATAGCTAGTAGTGGATAATTTTCAGATAACTAATTTTGCAAAACTACTATTATTTTCTTTTAAATGTGGTGACAAAATATAAACCAAGTAATTCTCAAAGCAATTACATTTCTATATGCAAAGCATAATTCAAACATAATAAGTAAATTTACCCATTTTTAAATAAAGTGCTTCAGAAATAATCAGTCAATTTGGTCATTGCATAAAGCCTCTGTTCTGTTGAATTTAGAAGAACATTATATTAGTTTTCTGGTTTATTGTGATGGGGTACAGGACCACAGCACCCTGTAGTGCTGGAAGCACTTTTGTCTTCGTCCTGTGAACTGAATTTATTTTGAATTTAATCGCCTTCTAACAGGCATAGGGAGGAGGGTATAGTTCTGCCTGTATTCCTCAAAAGCAGTGTCCATTCTATCAAATTAACTTTCGGTGACTGCAAGGCAGTCGGAGACTGGGATAAAACTGGGACATTTCTGTATCAGGGGGGTGTTGTGCTTGTAAAATTTCAAAAAGAAAAATGAAGATCACTTATGTTTCCTTAAGGATAACTGTACTGGTGCATTTATCTTTCATCAAGGCAGTTTTTCCTGTGGTTTAATTGCTGCTTGCAGAAAAGCCCTGAACACCCTCCTAGAAAATAATACCTTTATTAAGCTATTGACTGTCCTCCTGGTATGCTACTTATGCATTAAACTTCTTTACTAATAAGTTAATTTCTTATTTAAATTTTGTCTGCTTCTCTTCTTTGTTCCCCTCTCACTTTCATCTGTCCATTTGTTTTCCTGTTGGTGCAATGACAGGAACAGCAGTTTGTACCTCATTCATATGAAGTCCAGAATTGTGTATTGGACATGATATTCTGTGGCTTCACGTGAACTTCAGTCGCAAATGGCCAGTCTATGAAGCAGATAATATTGCATGGTTAATCTTTGTGCTATAGCTCAGACAGAAATTTTTTCTGTGTTAGGATAGCATGTGTTTTGAATGTTAAAAACCAGCTTTGCTGCGTCAGTGTTAGTAATGTAAAATATGTTTGAGAACAGTGCTAACTCTAATTCAGCACTTCTCTTCTGAATGGGCAGACCACACTGAACCTACGTCTGAACTCACCAGCACATCAGCAATGAGGACAGTTTCACAAACTGCAGCTACAGCATCCTGTAGACTACAGGAGCTCTCTGAACAATTGGAAGGAAAATTTTATAAGAATTCCTGTGAGATGTTTTCCGTTGGAGAGAACAAAGCACAAACAGCTGAGGATGTCCTTGATAATTCCAGCAAAACGATGTCAATTAAGGAAAGGTACTTAAATTTCACTTTTTTTAAAATGATCACTGTAAATACGGTTATTAGACTGATAGTATAAAAAGAAGCTTTAAACCTTTTTCTGCAAAAGCTAAGCAGTGATTACTAGGCTTTGTTAGATGTCAAATACTAACAGCAGAAACATGCAGCTAATCTGCCTGACAAGCTTATAAAGCAGATGGTGGTGAATGAGAATTACTGTTCAAGAGAACGTGATAATCTGATTTTGAAAGAGCCACCTGAATAATCAATAAGTAGTTCAGAAAATGAAAGTTGTAAAAATACATGTTCTAGTTATATGTATACTGATATACTCAGTATACTTCCCCAGGTTCTGCTTTCAATTACAACAGGTATAATGTTATTATTTTTTTTAATAGCCATTTTTTTGTTGGCCTATGAGAGTTTCTTCTAAATAAGCTGAGTAGACAGGGATAGACTCTGTGATGTTTCCCTCTCTGCTTCAGAAATACAAGGTTGCCATTTTGACTTCTGAGAACTTACTGTAGGGTTTTTAAAATGGTAATAAGTTGGGCAGGTTTCTGGCAGTATTAGAAATATTTTTTCCAACCCAAGATCATTCTGATCTGAAATTACATGTTAAGTGCCCTGCACTTGTGCAGACAGTATGAGTTCACGGCTAGAGCTCCAGTAGCTGCTGCAGTACTTGTAAAAGTTAGTTAAAACTTTGAGAGTATCAACTCAGCCCCAAACTGTAAAAGGATCTGGTAGGAGTCCAGTGAGTAAAATTGCGATTCTTTGCTTCAGGTTGACAAATAGGCTTATTTTTATTCCTTTTTTTTTTTTTTTTGCAGTGAAAGCAGAAACAATAAATAAAAATAGCCATTTGATTAAACTTCCCCTGTGTAAAAGTATTCCCTCGCTTGGTGAGGTGGGTGTGATATTAGGAACTCCTAACAATTTTTTTTTTAAATGTGATTCCAACACATGCTTCTTAAATTAATGTATTTCTAGGAGGTATGTGAGTCATCCTCATTTACAGACCATCTCTGCTCCCTGTTGTCCCCTTAACATAAAGAGGGGGTGCAGGGACAGCTACCACAGCTGTGCAGTCTTAGTCTCCCTTCTGAAGGATGTACTTACCTTTTGCAGTTTACTGTTGTTGTTTTGTTTAAAGCAACCTTCATCCCTCCCGTCCACCTTCTGTAAATATGTCAACTGTCAGGGCAGATAAGGTTTAAGACCAGTAACTGCTGTTTTATAGGTGGTAAATGATCTGCCTTCCTGGTGGGGAAAAAGATGTTGGAGGGAAGATCCAAGTATTAGCAGCTGTTTCAGTCCTAAATTTGATGCTTCAGTTGAGTTGATCTCTTGAGGAAATGATGTTAGACTGTCAGTTACACTCACAATCTGGAATCGCTTTCGTTAGGACTCCAAGACTGTCTAGTCAGTCCCAAAGCTGACAAAAGAAAATACCTGCTGTCTTGTCAGGAATTTGTATATTCTGATTCCACAAACGTCTGTAAATGGAAAAGCTGGTATCAAAATGTTTTAGCCTTCCAGAATACCACAGTAGTCTACTTCTTGGCCCAGAATTAAAAAACTACAACCAGTCATTTTCTTTTGCTTGGCCACAGCTGATGCCAAGTATTCATAAACCTCAAAGAACATTTCTGCTAAAGATTAACTTATTACACTTTGGATTTTTTTTTCCTTTTACATTCACTAACTTAATCTTCCCATCCAATGGATTTTTCTGGCTGTGTCAGACATTCTTTCACCTTATGGAAGAACAGCTTTTCCACAGATGTAACGATATTCTGCAAGATGAATGCATGCTGGTCTGGAGGAAAGTGATTTTCCACAAAGACTTACTTCACTGAACTAACATTATCCTTGTGGAGTGAGTGCATACCTGCCATTTTCAGGATTACTTGTATTATATCGAAGAATGAAAATCATGATTTTTCAAGGAAGAAAAGACACCTATTCTCTCTTCTTCTGCAAACAAGCAGCTTGGAGGTGAGAGGGAGCACAGGCTCATATCTTTGAGTAGTTTTGGCTGTGTTTTGTTCTAGGCAGCCAGGGCCAGTCCACTGATGTGTTACATATGAGTGGTGGAAACATTTTTTTAATTGTCTTGCCTTCAGGAAGAGGAATCTCTTGGAGGACTTTGAATGGAGCATCATTTGCCTGTAACTACTGGTCTTTGTGCATTTAGGAGACCAAAGTTGCTAGAAGGCCACCATATCAGCTCCGCTTTAGAAGTCAGCTGCATGCCATGATCACCATTAAAAAAACCTACAGATAACTCTTAATTTCTGTGGGACCCCTTACCATCATTTCTTCCCTCTCAGGAAGAGCCCAGCCTAAACTTAATTTTCAACCTTTTTTGATGTATGGACACCAGAGCAAGACTTTCTTATGTAGGCTAGTCACCACTACAGTGAATTTATGCACACTTTAACAGTTGGCTTCCTTTTTCTAGTTGAATATCTCATATTGGCCTCCAGGATTTATGGTTTAGCTGAAAAGAAATGGTCAAGTGCAGCCAATGGAGTACGCGTGAAAGCCAAACCTGTGTCCAGTTTAATCTGAATCAAGGATAACACTCGCACCTAAGATACTAAAATATTGCCACAGAAGGAAGATGTGTCATTTTTGACATTTTTTGCCAGGACTTTTGCCAAGGCGTTTTATACAATGCTCCTTGTTTAGGCAAAACCATTGTTCAAATCTTGTTTCTGTTTCCCTTCAGTATTAATCCAACATTTTGCCTTCAGCTGTAAAAGCTTTTGCTTTGAGCCCATTCTGACACCTCTGGGATGATGACCATTCTATCGTGATGGCAGATATTCTATCCCAGTAGTAGGTGAAAGAAGGATGCAGAGCAAGCTGTCAAAGATGGGCAGATATATAAAAAGTTTTTTCTTTCAAGAAATGAGTAAAACTGATTTTTTTCAGATTGAAAAAGGATCTTTATGAAGCAAAAGCAGTATGAACAGAACTGTGAAAGTGAATACTGAATGATTATTCATTATTTATCAAAAGTGGAAAACTAGAAGTATGCAATGAAACTAGAAGGCACCAGGCCTTAAACAAATCCAAGGGTCCAAAATGCAATAATTGCCTTATTTTTGCAGACTTCCCAAAGAATCAACTACTGTCTACTTTGAGTTAAGCTACTGAGCTGGTGGACTTGCTTGTGTGAATCAGTTCAGAAGTTCTTGCATCTTTATTGATACAAAAGGGTGCTCTCCAATTGTTGCTGAGATAGGGCACTCTGAGTTTATTGCTGTTTCCATCATTCAAAACAAATGCATGGCTTTAGGTTTTATACAGCAGTGAAGTTTTCAATGGCATACAGGGCAAACGTTTCATTAAGAGGTGTGAAATCACATTCCTCAAAACAGACAAACGTGTGTTCTCACTCTAGGAATGATTTTTTTCATTACGTATAAAAGTGAAGAGTGGAGGGCTAGTATGAATCCATCCTTATGACAGAGAAGAAAACAAAGTCTCCAGAGACACAGAAACTGTCTTAGAATTATAGATTTTCTCTTCCTGATCAACCAAGCTGTTTGAGGCAAAGGTCTAGGGCAAATACACTGCAGTGATGTCAGGTAAAAAAAATAATTTTTTTTTTTTCTGCTTGCTATGCTGAGCAGCTATAGACATTTTTAAAAACAAATCCATCTTAGGCCAAAGCTGCCTGAAATGCCTTCCGGCTTTAGTTATCACAGATCATTTCTAAGCAAAGCTGACCTGAGAGAACATAACTATTGAAGATAATTCAACTGCGTGGTGGCAATTCAGTCCCATCTTGGTCTCCTCCACAGTTTCACACATGCATGGATGCAATCCAGAAGATTAGTTCTGGGCAGTGAAATCTTGTATACGTTCTGGAAACAATGACCATGGCCTCAACTCCTTATTGTGAGTCCTTCTCACCACTACTCATCCCTTGCTGTGAGGTATGAAGCAACCAGGCAACGTGAAGCCTGCCAGCATTGCCTGTCTGGGCAGGAAGAGAGGAAATAACTGCTTTCTTGAATACTAACATTCTTACTGCCATTGTATTCTGTGGATTTACTGTTTTCTGCATTCTCAGTTTTTCCTAAATGACTGCCTTAGGACCAATTGGTCATCCTTGAATAGGTCAGTAGCATAGTTGCACCCCCTGGATTTTTGCAGGAAGCAGCTGTCTGAAACTTGGCTTCTGGCTAGACCTATTCAGTCCTACACTTTCCTTCTCCTCAGAGTTTCAAGACAAGACTTAATGTGAGGGTAACAGTAATCGCATCTCTAAAAAGGAATCTCTGTATCTTCTGGTCAAAATAAGTTGCCAACACTTTAAGTACTGAACCTGTTCAATTATTAACATGGTTAAGGGTTTTGTATAATCCTTACTGTGAAATGCTCTAGATTAAAGGAAGTTATGTAGTAAAACTTAATTCAACTAAAATAAAAATTATGTAGCGGACCAATGCAACTGTTTGCACAAGCATTGCAGATCTACATTTTTATGGATTACTAAGAATGATTTACGAAGCTAGAAAATTCATACAAATATTAATTTCTGAGGAAGGTAAGCTGATCATCATGCCTGTGTAGACCTCATACTCCTCGTTGACTTCCTCGACCCTCAAAACTAATCACCTCAGGATTTGTATGGACAAATAGGTTCTAATTCTAGCAAAATAAATCCACATGCTGTCCCCACCAGAGCCAGGGTCCCTTTGTGCTATATTCAGAATTTTGATCAAGATTAGGAAATAGCACTTTTAAAAGATCCTACTTACACCTGAGATTAATGTTAATCCACATTTTAAATATAAGACATCCTTCAAATGAGTTGAATCTTGCAGATAGATTTCACAGCTTGGTTGAAGTGTATTAATACTACCGATTTGTATCACAGCAATATCTGAGCTTAGCAAGGAGGTATTAAGTGATCCCTAGAAGTCTGATAGTAACCTCAGTCACTGGAGTTGTAGTGAAAGCAGTAACTGCAAAGTTGTCGTTTGTTGTTCCTGATGAGACCTAATTGGCAGGTGCCTGCTGAATAGACCTCTTTCTTCTTGGGTTTTAAAGAAAATAATTTTTTAAATCTTTTTTTAATGCGTACGATAAAGACCAAAGGTAGGATTCATCTTATTAATTTTGGACATCTGCAGCATAAGCATCCATAGCTGAGCTAGTCACTCTCTGTGCTTTATTAACAGAAGGAAGGGAAAAAAGGAGTGATTAATCTAACCTATTTATATGTCTACTTTAGGATTATCTGCGTTGTACCTTGGTCTCCCCTGGCTGTGTTGGAAATTTCCACTGAATACAAATTAACTGGGGTGCCTGTCTCAGATCTAGATGTCTGTGTTTTGACAGATGATTCCCATTCAACCTATTAAGTAAAGGCTTGGTGTTTATTTGTGAGCTTTGTATAAGTGTATGAAATGTAAATAACTATAGCTAATGTTAGAAAACTTAATTTCAGATTCTCTTGAATGCAGCATTAGTGAAACAATAAGGGTGTCTTTTGAGGATAATGGGAAGTAGAGTGTTTAAAGCTACCTGTTGGTATGGTTTTTCTTCTAGGTTGGCATTGCTGAAGAAGAGTGGTGAAGAAGATTGGAAAAGCAGGCTCGGCAAAAAGCAGGAGTATGCAAAAGTGTCTGTCACTGATCGTAGCGCGCAGATGCAAGAAGTTGAACAGCTGTTGAAGAAGGTAACTGTATCCTTGTTTGGAAAAAACATCTTGCTTGAAATGCTTCAGCTTTTTGAAGATGCATCCAACTAGACAGGCATGCCTAATATTAGCTACTGGCTCCTGCTATTCCTCTTGTTGTCAGGCTTGTTTAAAAAAAAATTCTCACAACATGAGAGCTCTTTAAATGAGAATGTGTTCACTGTCTTGGGACATGTACTATTGATTACAGTGTCTTTACAGTGTCTTTTAAGCCTTTTTCCCCCCAGTGGAATAGACCTAAGACTTTAAGTTCTGGTGTTTTCTTTAGTATGGGTGAGCTTGCAAAAAAATTCGGATTCCTAAAGCTGTGTTGTCCCTGTGCATATACATTTTTTTGAGCAGTAATTTTGAATCCTAGAAACGCTGAGGAAATGCAGGTACTGAACATTCACGAGCCATTTGGCTTTTGGTTATCTTGTGTGATCTTTGGTGTTTGTGGATAGCCAAAACCATCTGTCTTGGCACTGTTAGTGAATAGAGTGGGAGATGGATGGAAAGGTGTAGAGGAAAGGGAAGTTCACATTGTTAGCACACTCTAGCTATATCTATACATGAATAAGTTACGTTGCTCAGCAGGAATGGATCTGTAAATCAGAACAATTACTGATGCGGACCTGCTATCCACTCCATACCTCCTTCTTTTGCTTCAGGCTAAATGTAGTCTGCTCCTGTGGCCTGACTGCCCATTAGCAGCCGTGGTGTTACATGGGAATCCAGGAGCGTGCTTCAGGGCTTAATTTCATCCAAAAGTCTGTGCATTCTGCAATATAAACCAAAGCACAGAAAGTGAGGATGACTGGGAGATTTGCTTGAAAATGGATTGCTGGTTCAAACTACAGGACTAATATAGACTGGCTTCTCTTCTGAGTCCAGTATTTTGAAAATTACAGTGTCAGGTAAAATAGGCTGTTTCAAAAGCCTTTAACTTTTGAAGGAGTATTTTCACAGAGGACAAGTGAAGATAAAATTTGTGTTATAAATTTTACTAGTGGGGACAGTAATCTTTGGATCCAATCATTTACTTTTGAAAATGCTGCTTCTACTAAATAGTACAGACAAACAATAACAGAAAGTCTTCTGTTCCATCAGTATGTTACAAGCAAGGAGTTGTTACACAGTCTGTCATTATTGAGGAGAATCTGTGCCTGAACATGTTCCTCTTCAATGGTTGTGTGTTAACTGGACAGAAAAACAAGAAAGCTGATTTTTGCAGTTTGGGTTATGGGCTTTGTTTTGGTTTTGCCTGATGGACTTGCTCAAAAATCCAGTTGCTAGTTTGAAAGATGTCCTAAAGCAAAAATAGTCTGAGCAAGGAAAGCAAAATTGCGGTCACATTTTTTAAGAGGCCGGTCTCCAAAATGACAACTGTTGAGATCAGATAACAAATGTACTCCAGCTAAAGACAATTGGGTTGAGAAAAAGCTTTAAGCAGCTGCCAAGATTTAGGCAGAGACAAAACCTTTGTTCTCTCTTCTCACTCCCCAGCACCCATATCCTCCCTGCTGTGTTACCATGTGCAGCAACTTCACTCAGCATAGCACAAGTTAGGCTTTTAAAGCAAGTAAGAGAGCATGACATGCTTGAAGGGTACAAGCTTTGATGTGACAATGCTAGCAGTAGGAGTTTTGTGACACTGGGTCACCCACGCTGTTGGTTCATGTTAGCTCTTGGCTATTTAAAGCCTAATCAAAGGATTTGCATGACTGCCAATGGGTGAAATCTTGGTTGTATGAGAAAAAATATTAGTCTTATTAGATGCACAACTCCCTGAACTGTATGGATGTTTGTGGTGCTGATTCATCATGTGATAAATAATAAATAATGTAAAGCTTCACTAAGTTGACCACACTGCTTACAACACATCATGTCAGCTGTACTTAAATCTGGAAATACTATTACTGATAAATAATCAATGTGATCACTGTTATCATTTGAGGACCACAAAGCAGTGTGCCACTGAAGTCTCTATTTGTAGAAGAGCTTTGAGACTACAACGTACTTAAGAATCTTTGTGCTTTCAGTTGCTTGATTGCAATAAAAATGCAGGAATTGTATTGATTACTGTGTTGTGAGCTAGTTAAAATACAATTGCCACACATGGCAGTCATGCATCAACAGCAAAGGTGTGTAAACTTCTGTCATGCCCTGCTGGTTCAAAATAATGCCTGAAGTTTTTGGTTGCAGTATGTCACTCCTGTTAATGTAGTCAGACACCTTTTTAGTTTTTTTTTTTTTGTGTGTGTGTGTGTCTTTTAAAAGGTTATCTAACTTGTTCTGGAATTTTAATTATTGAAGCATAGCTGTATGAAATAGAAGTTACTAGAGTACATTTAGACTTCTTATAAGCAACAAAAGTTGAAAGGCTCATACTCTTAATAAAACAGTTACATTAAATAGTGCTGTTTGATCACTTCTAGTCAAAATGCTTCTGCACAATTGTCTGCATGGTGAGATATTTCTCCAAATGTGTTATAGTCATTTGTATGTAGGCTAAACTGTAGAAAAACGATAAAATTCATGGAAAAGCTGACAGAGCAACCTCAAATGGGGGAAAAAAGGGAATAAGGAATTAACTCAAGAAGATACCAGATGAGGGGAGAAGTTGAGATTTACTTGGAGGTCTAGCATCTGTTATGATGATTGCTGCACATAGGAGGACAATTTGTTGGAAGCTGTCAGACTTCTTACATTATTCATATATATGGCAAAACCTACTTGGACAATTCAAAAAATAGCTCTAATATCAGGGGAACAACTGTACACAAAGGAATGTCTTACTGGAAAAAAAAAATCCCTTTTATTTGGGAAAAATATTTTTGATTTAATATATTTGTATTCATCATATTAGGTTGGATGGAAGACTTCCAGTTTGTTAGGTTTTTTCATGGGTAGAAAAATTAACTAACTTTAAAATCTTTTCTTAGTATCAAAATAGTAAGATTGACTGGAATTAAAATTCCTATTCTATAGTCAGCCATTTTTAACAGAGAACGGAGTCCCTGATTAATGTGATTACCAGCTGCATTGCAGTCACATTAAAGCAGTGAATGACATTTGAAATGCACTTAATTCTTGTAGCAAGTTCAAACTGCAGCTCAGCACTGGTGTTAAAGGCTAGGGCTGAACAGTCGATTCAGAATTACTGTGTGAAAAGCTTAAAGGGTGTAAGCCCTTAAAAAGTGACATTTAGGCAAAATATTAGTCTCTTGCTGTGGCAATACTTTTGTCCATTTCATATATGGCATCCACCAAGTGCTCGTATCCAGTTCTAATCAAAGCTGAAACTCTAATGATTAGGCTTCATTTTGAGCCACTCTAACAAGATGCCTTTACCTATATTCCTTGCGACATTCCACATTTGCTTTAACCTATAGAAAGGAAGAAGAATTATAGATGATAAAGCCATGTCTAATCAGCTTTGGGTAAGCCCAGCTCGGGGGCAGGGGTTATTTGTAGGCTTTGTTTAGAATGGTGAACTCACCTTCTCTGAGTGCTGTGAGCTTAGCAATTCCCTCCAGATGGCTTTTGAGTATCCCAGTTTTAGTAAGTTTTCTTTCTTTTCATCCAGAAAATAGATGGCTTGTCATTTAGCAGTGTCTGATGAAACTTGCAGCAGAATTATTCACATTGTGGTCGACATGGTTCATCTATTTAATGGTGCATGAAAACAGAGACGTAAAAATTATCAGCATATGAAAAGTATCTTCTGGCTGTGCTGTTTTGTTCTGTGATAAGTTGTAGTGATAGTGTTACTAACTTGTGTAATTCCTGCATGGAATGGCATTGGTAAACATGCTGTTGTCTTATGACAACATTTTTGATCTCTGGCTTTCCAGTGGGGAAAACATTTCTAGAAGATTAAAAGATTCAGATTTACTTCGTTTTAATAAATTAGGTGAAGATGAGTTATTTCCCTCATCTCCATTTCTGGTAGTCCAGGTCTTTTCTAATTCCTTTGCTTTGCTTCTGTCCTTGTCATAGGAACCTGTATATGCTTCTACTTACTCTCCTGTTATACCCGCTCTCCATAAAGTGCATCCTTTTCTACCTATTAATCAGGTGAGCAAAAGTCTGCACAATTTAAATGCTCAACAATTTCAAGTAAGCACATTTTGACAGGTATTTTTTACATAGGAAGTTAATAATCCTCTTAACTGATTAACCAGCTTAGTAAATGCTGCTTTAAAGAAACATAGTATTATGCCACTATGCTGTGTGCTCTTCTTCAATATACATTCTGCTGCTGTTTCTCTTATGGTTGCTTTCCTAAAAATTCTGTGTGTTAGACTATATATAGGTGAGAAAGTAATTGAAGAAGAGATTTTTGCATTCATTATAACACTGAAAACTTGCAAGTTGTTAAAAAGGGTATATAAAAGGAGCAGTATGTAACTACACAGCATTTATTTTAGAATAAAATGCTGTGTACCCTGACTTATCTGTAAGTAATGCGCATATACAATGTAAGACATAAAATTATCTAATTTATTGACTGTAAAAAACAAGCTCCTTTTGTTCAGAGGTGACTTTTCCCTAGTCCCTGTCTAAAGGATTTTTTCCTTGGCACATCCTGCTTCCATTCTCTGACTGTCCCGTCTTCCCGCTTCTCTCTCTCTTTCTTCCTTTAAGGTCTGTAGTACTAGTTTGAAAGAATCAAGCTCTCTGATTTCTGATGAACGTCATCCTTGGAGATGGAAGGTGAAATGCTGTACAAACTTCCTATTTAATTATTGGAGGGAGGAATATGACAGAAAATTACATTCAGATCTAAGATGCATATACCCAAAGCAGCTTGTGGCAACAGAGTTAACCTTGTGTTTGCTTGCAAAAAGAGTTCTGCTGCTGTTCCAGTAAATGTTAGAGAAACTTCATGTGAATCATGTCCATACCTCTGCAATTCCATCGTAAATAATTTGAAGAACTTAACTTATGAAAATAATGAGATAATGAGAAATATAAACTTTCTTCAGCTAGAGCTACATAACAAAGTTGTCTTTGAGCAGAAGTAGAATACTGGATCTTGATCTGAGCAAACAGTACCTGTTTCAAATGATCAGAGGTAAAAAAAGCAAAGGCAGGAGCAGGCAAAGAAACAAGTTGAAGAAAAACATGAGAAAACAAGGAGAGTTCACTGGAAGGTCTCAATAGATATATGCAAATCTAATTCTGATTTATTACACCTCCTTGTCCCTTGCCTCCCAGCTCAGATCTGTGGTTGTAGTACTACAAATAATCCATTGGGTTCTTCATTCCCACACAAAATACAGTTCATGTTGCATGTGGGGAACATTCTGACCAGCATGCGTAATGGCAGTGAATCCAAGGGGCAGATACACACTGCTAGGGCAGAGGATGATGATTATGGCAGAGGCTACAGGAACCACAACAAAAATTTTGACTACTGATATTTACCATTTCCACACTCACTTTCATAGCCGTTTTTAAGAATGATCTTTTACTCTGATTTTTTTAAAATTAAAAACTAAATTGGGGGCTAGTAACTGAAATTTATTACCTCTTCTCTGTAAGCTCTGGGTTTAATATAGCTTTATTACTATTTACTTCAGATAACCTATTCATTTTGTTGTAACAGTTCACCAGTGCTATGTAGCTAGAAGGTAAATATATCATCAGATTTAATAACATAATATCCCTCCGGTAGTAAGAGGAGGTCCTTCAATGGGCTGTTCATCCCATCTGTCTTAAAAGGGGAACATCCAAAAAGCGGTCATCTTTCCATTGACCATGGTGAGCTACATCCTTCCCTCTTAGAAAGCTTCTTCCTTCTAGCATATTATCAAGGTGCATACAGATTTGTTTGGGGTATTTCTGGCACAATTAATTAGTTTGTTGTTGGTACCAAACAGGAGTTGAGTATGTTCTGTTTTGCTCAAACCACTTTTGAACAGGAAGCTGTGCATTTGCAATTGAGTTTTCTCCTTATAACAAGACCCATTTTAAGTTGCAAAGGAAAACAATGCAGAAACTTTTCCATACTTGTACAATTGTTAGATTCTTCTCATGCTTTTTTTGTCTTAGGAGCCTAAACTAGAGAAGTTACTTGTGTCAAAAAGCAAACAGATACTTTCTGGGTTCTTCTTTTATATAATTTATAACATTGTTTTTAAATGGATCCCCCTTTAGAAAAACAGGGGGTTTATGTTCATTCTTGGTTTGGACTCCCCCAGGTAGGGGCAATCTTGATCTTCAACACAGAAAACCATTAATTCACTTATTTCTTGCATTTACAAAAAACAAACAAACAAAAAAACCCACCACCAAAACAAAGCCCCAGACAACAAACCAGCATGCTAACAGACCACTCTCAGTTGTGTTCTTGTGACCTGGAGGTCCCCCTAAAGGGGACACTCCTTGGACTGGAAGATTGCGGGGTACAAAATGGAACATTGCCTAAATATGGGCCTTTCCTTAGCATGAACTGATGTTGCAAAAGCAGTGGAGTCGCTGTGCATATCCTCAAGAAATGTGTTGCAGTGCTAGAAAAGACCAATATCATCGTCCAGCCTAGCAAGCAGTAGGAGAAAAGTAAGCCCTGTTTCTAACTGGTCTTTCATCGAGTCTATAACTCCTTCTCAGACTTTAAAAAGAGATCTTTTAGAAAAAATATGCATTCTTTATTCTAAACTGTCGAAATACAGAAAATTTACTGCAATATTAAGTAATTCTTCATGTGTATTTATTCTCACTGGGTAAAACAACTCTTAACTCTCTCTTCAGTAAAAATAAATACTCCTCTGATTTAATCTGAGGTAGATTTTTTTCAAATCTTGCAAAAAATATTTTAGTCCTTTCCTGAAACCTTTCAAAATTGTCAGCATCCTGGGTAGAAATGTAGAGCCTGGAAACGGATGAGCTATTGCAGTATGGATTATCTGTTCAGAACAACTGTTCCACCGGAATTTTTCTCATCTTTTCCTGTCTTCCTAATTGGCTGGGTTTTGCTTGTTTCCCTTTTCAAATAGCATTTCTTTTAAAAGCCTGGCTTACCAGATTTTTTCTGATAACCTTTTTGTACCCATCTATGTGATGATTTCTTCTTTACCTTCATGACTCTTCTGTATGTTGGTGTCATCCTAAGGGTCTTCTCAGCAGAGCTGTATCTTTTTTTCCATGTGCATGAAAACATTGTAATCAAAGTTGGGATGAATCAGATCACTGCATGGCTCTTTTCTGTTTAGAAATAGTTTTTCAGTCTGTTAACTACTTTGCAGCCTGTAAGCTGCACTGATATTTTTATATTGCTCAAAAAAAACTCAGAATGTCATCTGTGATTAAGTCAAATATATTAAAAAAATCAGAGGTAACTGTGTTAACATATTTAATCATACTTGATCTCATCAAACTTACCATTTTGATTAAAGCTGTTTTCCATAATGCCATGTGGAATGGCATTAATTACGCGCCTGTGCTTTGATTCTCCGTTGATTGTCTTACAGCAGTCTTCCCATGAGTGTCTGGAACAACACACAGCTTGTGTGACCTGTACCTACATACTTTAGTTTTACTTCTTCTAAATATTGGCCCCATCTGAGCTTTTATCAGTCCTATACATTTTCCCATTTTCAAAGGCAGCTTTTTTAATTTACTGCTTGTGTTTGGGGCATCTCCTATTCCAGTTATTTAGAATCACAGTATCATAGAATGGTTTGGGTTGGAAGGGACCTTGAAGATCGTCTAGTTTCAACCCCCCTGCCATGGCCAGGGACACCTTCCACTGGACCAGGTTGCTCAAAGCCCCATCCAGCCTGGCCTTGAACACCTCCAGGGATGGGGCATCCACAGCTTCTCTGGGCAACCTGTTCCAGTGTCTCACCACCCTGACAGTAAAGAATTTCTTCCTAATATCTAACTTAAATCTACTGTCTTTCAGTTTAAAACTGTTACCCCTTGTCCTGTTGCTACACTCCCTGATAAAGAGACCCTCCCCATCTTTCCTGTAGATGCCCTTTATGTATTGGAAGGCCGCTATAAGGTCCAGAGCCTTCTCTTCTCCAGGCTGAACAACCCCAGCTCTCTCAGCCTGTCCTCGTAGGAGAGGTGCTCCATCCCTGTGATAATCTTCATGGCCCTCCTCTGAACTCGCTCCAACAGGTCCATGTCGTTCTTATGTTGAGGACTGCAGGTGGGGTCTCACAGGAGCGGAGTAGAGGGGCAGAATCACTACCCTTGACCTGCTGGCCACGTTTCTTTTGATGCAGCCCAGGATACAGTTGGCTTTCTGGGCTGCAAGCGCACATTGCTGGGTCGTGGTGAGTTTCTTATCAACCAACACCCCCAAGTCCTTCTCCTCTGGGCTGCTCTCAATCCATTTCTTCTGATCCTTTTTCTGGTTCACTTCATTTTAGGAATGTATTATTTATCTGAAACAAGAGATATCAGTGAACACATAGATGTATTTTTCATGATAAATTAGGATATTTCTTTGAATGTAACCACCTTTGTTGTTGAATGGAATTGGAGTTGTCTTCCTAAGTTTTTATTTATTCTTGATATACTAATTCTTGTTTTGGCTTTTTATTGGGGTCTTTATCTCCCCTTATCAAAATGTCACAATTACAAACTTGAGATTTATTCTTCTTTCATATCTTAATTTTTTTTTTTACTTTGAAATAAAATTTGCACTTAAAAGCTTGTCAAGTTTTACCTTTCTTGCCATATTTTCTCCCAACCAGAATGTGCTTTAACCAGTTCATTCCACCATAAATGCTTCCATTTGGCAATTGCAAAAGCTTTCTAAACTATTCCCGATTACCCAATGTATTTTTTCTGAAATTTCTTTTGACAGTTGCGTTGGCTTATGTTAGTTTTTCAGCTGAAGAAAATTATTCTTTCCTTTAATCATCACATGTACTTTTGTTTTTCACCAGGACTCTTATGAAAAATTAAATGGGCTAGGGATTGCTTGGTGTCTATTCAGTTTATAATTTTTTTTAGTTTATTTGGTCATTAACAGACGAAGGTAGGAGTCTTCATGCATTAGGAAGAGATCTAACATGGAATTGCTCTGGGTGTTGTAACACACACATCCAGTCTGATTTAGTTGGGTTATTTTTTAGGAACTCCAAAGATGTTTTGCTCAATGGAACAACTTGAAATTTTCCATTCAAAAAAAAAAGAGTTTGTTTCTGCTCTTAGACAGCGACTCTGTTTTGTCCTTTGACACAGCTCCAGAATTACTCATGATCTTTCTTACATTTTATGTGCAAAGTGATTAACACACACACTTTCCAGGTCTGTGTCTTCAGAATTCCCAGTAGCTCTGCAGACTCTGAAGCTGCAGGTATTCACTGGAGACAAAATTCAAAATTAAGCCCCCTGTCAGTTAAAAAATAAAAAAAAAAATAATGAAAGAATCCATATGACTACTTCCTGCCTCTCTCTCCCTTCCCCTGATATTGTAATGGAAGTCAGCACCCTCACAAAGTTAAAAGTATTTTTTTTGTGTATGAAATTTCACTTGTGGCTTCATTAGGTATTTATTAATTTCCTGCCCAGATCTGCTGTGGGTTTTTTCTACCAGCTGTTCATCCCAGAGGTGGCTGTGCTGACATTGGAAGGGGTAGAGATTGGGGGAAGTTAACAGAGATTACTTCCAGTGTTTTTCTTTAAAGCATTCAGAGGCTTTTACAGACAAGGAAATGATACTGAATAGACTTGCATCTTGTTATTTCTATTGAACATTTTGGAGTTCTAGGGAAAAAGCAGAGGTTTTTATCTTGGTTATCATGACTTGCAGTCATAGTGTCTGGCTGCCCAGCTATCTTTCCTAATAAATTTAGACCAAGCGTTACTGCAGAAGGCTGTAGATACATGGAACTAGAGGGAAGGAGTGGAGGGCTCTCAAGTCCTAGTCCTTGTACAAGCCACTTCTTGGCTTGTCTTTACTCTTCTGGCTGATGAATAGTGCTCCTAGTAAATGTTCAAAGCTATGAAATCTCTATTTCAGTGTGTCCCCTGCAATCACAATAGTTTTTACATAAAGCGACTGATTTATTTAGTCTGTTTGATTTTAAGAAAATTATACATAAGAATATATGGGTTTATATCTCTTCCTTGTATCTTGAAAGGAGAAGAGTGTTTACTTTATGTTCATAAGCTTTTGCGTACTTTTTCATTTCCACTTTGTGGTCTATGAGCTAGAGCTGTGCTAAAGCTTTAGATTTTCATGTGGTTTTTCAATTCTATCAGCTAGGTTGTGAAGAAAAATACCAAGTAGCACACAACGTGGAAGTAATTCTAGAGTTGACAGTCCCATGTACTAAAAATACTTTCATGCTCGATTTCTATGCAGTATCCCTGAAATGTTGCTACTTTTTTAAGATAAGTGCACTGAAGCAATATTTCTTTGGCCTGACCTACTACAGCAGAGTACGTAAATTCCATTTCTTTCCTGTTTAATGTACCATCATCAATACTGTGTTAGGAGGGCACTAAGATAGTTAGTGCTCATAGCTGCTTCTAATCACTTGAGCTGTTGGCTGCTACCCTTTAAAGCAACGGAGGAAAGCTGAGCGTGACCTAAAAAAAGAAACAAAAAAAAGGCGGGGTTGGGGGGGAGATGATCACAGTCATTGGAAAAGTATTCAGCAGAGCAAGCTGACATAGAAACTAAAGTGAGCAGCCTCTCTGGAGACATAAGGTTGCTAATCCCGCCTGGAGAATTGGGTTACTCTAAGAGACTGATTCAGAAATCACCGACTGAAGTTACACTTCTTCCTTGTTATTCCCCATGCCACCTGCAAGTTTGCACACTTGAAAACATCTGCTGGAAGTCAGTTTAGTGATCTCACTAGTATAGCAAGTCATGCTTCAAAAGAACAAGGTCTGGAAAATTACATCATACGTGGAGTAAATGGTTTGCTTTGCTTAGAGGGATGCCATTTGCCTTGGCTGGTAGTTTCAAGAAAAGGTCAAAGAGCATAGACCAAAATCTTATCTTCACAGTCTAATGGGGCAGCAAGACAATGAAGCATCTCAGGGTCAGGGTCACTAAGCTGTGTCTGTGACTTTACTTCAGTAAGTTGTTCTCCTGTTCTCTCCCCTCTGCAGCTGGCAGTTGAAATGTTGAGCCAGTCTTTTGGTATATCCTGGTCAGTTTATCTATTTTTAAACATCTCTCTCTCTCTTCCCCCCAAAAAGCAGAGAATGGCAGATAACCAGGAAAGTCAGATGACCATTGAAGAAAGGAAACACCTGATTACAGCTCGAGAAGAAGCCTGGAAGTCCAAGGGTAAAGGAGCAGCCAATGACTCCACACAGTTCACTGTAGCTGGCCGAATGGTAAAAAAAGGTTAGTGGTGAAATGATCCCAGTATAAATAAGCCACTGCTTATCTGTCTAGTCAAAATAAAGTCAAGCTAAAGCTATGCAGAAGCAGTATCCATGTTTAGCAAGAGGACTGTTTATTTTCAACTGAGCGTCATGTCATGAGGCTTTTCACTCTAGCTTCTTGTGGCTGTTGGTATTGATCCATTTTGTTCTACACTGTTGCACTACCATCCAGTTATTACTGGGCTCTAACTGGTGGTAATCAATCACTTGAACAGTCATATGTTTCATTTTTCCTTCTAATACAACCCAGAGGGCACAGTTGGATTATTCTTTCTTATTTATTCTTCCTTTGAAAACCCAGGTGCAATGTCAAGAGAAAAGTTGTGAAATCTAGTTGTTGCTATTGCTGGCACTTCCCCCACGCCTAGGATCACTGGGAATATTTAGCAAACACGTGTTATTTTTATGGATGCTGTGTTGGACAACAACCTGAAGTGTTGTGTTTGGCTGAAGAAATCACTGAACAGATTTCTGCATAGAACCAGGGAGTAGAAATGACAAGGGAGCAATGTTGACGTTTTTGGGATCTCTTGAATTCAGTTGCTGTTTCCAGATGCAGTCATTCTTCTGAAGTGGACAGGACTCTCTGAAGGCTGTACATGGTAGAAATACAGCTGTTCATGCACTGCACCTGGGACGATGATAGCTTTGAGAAGAAGGCAGCTAAACTGATCTCTCGTGGTTTATGAATACTAAACTTTGTTTTGTTAGAAGAACTTGGTTATTGAACGCAACAACAATGAACCTTAAGTTAAATTACAACCACCAAAAAAAAAAAACATTGAGGGAGGTATTGCACCAGGAAGTAACTCCATTTGCAATCCAAGCCACATTCTGTTGGCAGTTAAACAGATACATGGTATTAGGAACGACATCTATTAGTAACATATTTTAGCGGCTGCTTACACTGTTTTTCTGCTAGAAACACCAGTGGTCAGTATTTAAAGAATAGCCTTCTTTGGAGGATTGCCAAGAAAAAGTGTTCACTTGTCCACAGACTGATTTTTGAGTTTGTTTTTTTTTTGCCAAATAGATTGGTCTTTGAAAGGAATAGAAGGTGATATCATTTGCTCTTCTTAATGAGAAAAGAAAAATAGCTTGAAAGGATCTCTTTAGATGCTGTGATCATTCCTTTGGAGAAGCAAGGTAATCCAGTGACAATGGTATCAATAAAAGTAGCCCAAGTGGGTTTTTATTCAGACGTATGCTATTTTTGTTGCCTAAAAGAATAAATTATCATGATGAGTTTTTAATTTTAAGAGATGATGAGAAAGCAATGGAAAATTAAATCCTTGTTATATACATGTGCACAGATGCTGTATTTTAATTGCTTCTTATGGCTGAAAAATTTTCAGTCCTAATTGGAAGGTGATCCTTTACTAACATCTGAAGTGGTTCTCAATGTAGTCTTGTGGATTAAGTCCTGGGAGAGCTGCTTAAGGGCTGTGTCCTCTCCAATATGTCTTGATGAAGGCTTTACCAGTTGACTTAAAAACTGATGGAATTTTGAGTCTCTTAAGTAACAGGGAAAAAAATTGTTAGTGGAAAAGCTACTCAATTATATTCTAAATCTGTCTCGGTGATTGACAATTATGACTTGCTAGGAGTTGCAGTAAAGATAATGGAAACATTAGTATATATTCTCCCAGCATGGTATTGGTCTAATCTGATCAAAATTAACTAAGGGCTTAAATTTATGTGGCTCAGTAATTAGTAAGTTATGGCTAAGTGGAAAATAGATATTAAAGGAAAGTTTAAATGTCAGTTTTTCCATTTACTGAAAGTCTAGGCAACAAGAGGTAATAGATGCAATCCTTTGCTTCAATATGCTTTTCTACCTAATAGAAAACATGAAACCTATAGAGTGCTATTTCTCTTACTGGAGCAACTTAGATTCACAGGAAAAGAACTAAACAAAAATCATCTTATTTTATGCATTGGGCCCAGAATGAATTGCTTTATGATAGTTACTGAAAAGGGGGGAGGAGAGCACAACAAAAGAGAAGGGAGTAGTGCTTGATATGGTGGTGACTTCCATTTCCACACGTTCTTAAAAATGCAACAGGACCCAAGAATTACTCCTTAATCCAGAGACAGCATTCACAGGTCAGATGCATCCTGCTATGTGTATTAATAGAAATGGGTTTAAATTAAAAAAGGGGAGTGAGGGCGTGGTGGTTGTGAAGGTGCCAAGAAGGATCTTGGTAGTTTCCCTGCTAACCATATATTTTTGTTCAGAACAGTTGCATGTTTTTAAAATGTGGCTTGTGGTAGAACTGGAGACCAAAACGTAGACCAAGTGAACTGCTGCTACCTGGAAAACAAGCAAAATGACTGTATTCAAGAGAGAAAGCATGTATCTTGTGTAGCTTGCTTACAGACACTTGGAAACAAAGCTTTGTTCTTGTGAATGGGACAGTTTCTGCGACTGCTGTTGATTTAAGGAGCACACAAGGCAGTACACTTTGCCATCCCTAATAAAACAGTTTTGGAGGCTGGGGAAGTATGACAGACAGTAGGAAGTGGCCAGGCTCATCTGCTTTCCCTAAATAGCTTCCCCTGTCATCATTGTTGGAAACGTGGGCTGACCATGACTGCATTTCCTATGTCCTCTGTTCTTATGCAGGCCTGGCTTCTCCAAGTGCGCTAACACCAGTAGCATCCCCCTTCAGTAACCGGCAGAAGTCTACCACTCCAGTTACAAAGCCCTTGGAAGGTAAGGAATAAAAATGGCTGAAATACATTCAGGCTTTTTTTACTTCCTGTCAACTAACAAATTTTACTTTCTGGTTTGCTTAGAAATTGAAGCCAGGCCTGATATGCAATTGGAATCAGATATGAAGCTTGACAAGCTGGAGTCGTTCTTGGGGAGGCTGAATAACAAAGGTAGGTAAAATTACCAAACGTAGCAATGCATCCACTCTCCAACTTCAGTAAATTGCTTAAAGTACCTCTTAGTTAAAGTATCTGGTAACAGAAACTGCATATTTCTTTGTTCAGAATGCACTTGCTGATCACACTGTTTATTTTTGTGAATCAGTCTTTGCTAAATTTTAAGAAAAAAGCCTTATGCTATTGTATTACAAATGTACAATAGAATAAATCACAAATACCAAAATAACTTCCTTCTTTTTCTACACGATGTACACATTCTTCAAGAGGAAAATTTCTTAAAACCACACAGCCAGTCTGAATCATATTGCCATATACAGTGAAACAGCTTTAAATGTAGTTTAATCTTATTAAGATCAAGATAAGACACTAAGGTGCTCCCAAGCACAATTCATTCACCTTCCTGCTTTTTTGAAAACTGACTCTCTGTAGCAGCTCATACAGCTTCCTTGTACAGATTGTTGGCTACTTATGAAGCTGTCTAGAGTTCTCTGCTGTTTCCATCTTATATGTCTGTCCTCCATTTGTAAGACAAAAATCCTTTTGTAATTTGTAGAGTGTGAAATACGACAAACAGAAGTATTCACATTTCAGCAGAGTAGGCACCAGCATAGGATAATGATTGTGCCATACTCACTAGTATGAAGTAGTAACTTTTCCACTTGTAGTTCTTGTAGATCTTTTCAAAGGAAGGAATTATGTGGTTGGAGGCAAGATGGAATATACAAGACCATAAAATGCTTATATCATCCTACCAAAACAACTCAATTTTGCTGGTGCCTAACTTCTATTCAGCCGTATTTCCCAACCATTTTGTAATGAAGATTATTGCATATGAGTAGCAGTTACAGGCCATCTTTATCGTTCTTTTCCAACACCTTTCTACCGTCTCTCCTTCAAATTCCATCAATTTAAAAAAGAAAACAAAACCAAAAACAAAACACCACCACCCCCCCAAAAAACCTCCATCCAACAACTACCAAACAAGCCATGTTTACCTGTTCTAGAGTTAGAAACTCTAATATGATTATTTATTTGGTGAGGTGTTTTTTTTTCCTGCAGTTGCTGGAATGCAAGAGACAGTGCTGACAGTTACAGGGAAATCTGTGAAAGAGGTGATGAAGCTGGATGATGATGAAACATTTTCCAAATTCTATCGCCATGTGGATTTCCCTTCCTCCTCAGTGCCTTTGGACCTTGATGAGGACTTTGATGCCATCTTTGATCCTTATGCACCAAAGTAAGAACTATGGGGGTTTTCCCCCATTGTTTTGAATGCAGATGTAGTGTTGTTGGTCAAAATGCTCAGCTTTAAGTCATCTTGTAGATGTCTTAGTACTGGGCATGTTCATTTCTTCTACATGTTTTAAAATTAACTGTTGATTATTAACACTGCTTGGTTTTCAGGTTAATATCTTCTGTAGCAGAGCATAAACGTGCAGTTAGGCCTACACGCAGAGTCCAGTCCTCAAGAAACCCCCTGAAAATGCTGGCAGCAAGAGAAGATATTCTTCATGAGTATACTGAACAAAGACTGAATGTTGCCTTCATGGAGTCGAAGCGAATGAAAGTAGAAAAAAGTAAGCTAACGGTTATGATTTGTACAAGACACTGTCATGCTATTTTAATTCAAAACAAAATAAAAAATCCCAACACAAAACCACAACTGAATGAATGGATCATATCCTCTGAGAGGCAATAAATTGATTGAGGTATAAGGTTGAATGCAGACTGTCTGGGAGGTCTGGAGAGAAGGGCGTGTGTGACTTCATCAAGGCAAGCTAGCTACAGCCACCTCCTGCGTGTAGGTTTAATTATTTATTTTTAGCACAGTCACCTTGTGCAGAGAGAGAGTGTCACTGCACCTGCAGGGTGAGGACAGGAGATCAAGGAAAGCAGATCTAGCGTTATGTTATGCTGGAGGGGAGAGCTGGCAAAAACGGATAAACTTTTGTTCAGGTACACTGGCCTCAATTTTGGGTCTAGTATTCTCTCAGAAACTGGAATTAGCCTTCTTGACTCCAAAAGATTAATTTCCATAAAGGATCAATGCTCTGTGGCAGGGCTTTGTGTTTTACTTGTGAGGTTGCTTTCTCTTGACAACCAGATGGACAGCAAGAGACTTGTAAAATTTATTCAAAGGTTTTTCAGGTCACTTTTACCATTTTGGGTACAAGTTTTCCTTATTACATTTGAATAAAGGGAGATCATCTTTAAATGATGAAAACACTAATTATATGTGTAATATTTTGTTGCTATTTGATGAGAAGCATTTCCCTGAGTTATAAATTCATACAGTGCTTTGTCTTTGGTTGAGAAATGAGCAAAAGTAGCCAAGAATTTAGGCTTTAAGTTTACAGTAAAACATGACTGATACTTTGAAATATAAATGACTGTTGCATCACATTGGCTGAGACGAATTTGAAGGGAATTTCAGTTAATTAGCCTTGGCTACTCTGCTGTCTTTTGTCATTAATCAGTTATAAGGCATTGAAGAGCTACAGAGTACTTCACAAAATATTAGATAAGACATGTTTCCTAGCAAAGCTGGTATTTCTGCCAAATAACATAACTCTGGCACTGACAGTTTACTCTTGGATGATATCTAGAAATTTAGGTACTACTAAACCCACAAAGCTTTTAGGCTAGGAGTTAATCTGGGTTCAACCTGTTTTGCTGTTGCTATTGAGAAGGAGAAAAGCTGGAAATAATGGGGGGGAAATAATTTTTAATGCAACAAGCAATTTTTTATAATTTTGTCCTTTCTTTGGTGTTTTTGTGTGTGTTTTTTTCTCCTACTTCTTGTGTACAAGTGTCTACAAACTCAAATTTCTCAGAAGTAGCACTTGCCGGCTTGGCAAGCAAAGAGAACTTCAGCAACGTTAGCCTGCGGAGTGTTAATCTAACAGAGCAAAACTCTAACAACAGTGCTGTGCCATACAAGAAGCTAATGCTGCTGCAAATTAAAGGTATGCTAGAACTGCTTTTACTTTCCATACGTAATAGGCTGATTGTAACATACGGGAGTTGCTACCACAGTTGGACGCTTAGCTTGTCCTAGATCTCCAGTTCAAGATTTATGTCCAAAACCTAAAAGAATAAGTGAGAACTGTGTGACAAATGCAAAACCTTACAAATAGGTTTATATTGTGGCCACTGGTGTGTGTTTTCCAAGCAGAAAACAGAGTATTTCAGGAATTCTAGCCATCTCCTGTGGAAACGTTTGAACTGTCCCATTCTTCCAATGCTCAGTATAACTTGGAAGTACATGACAGTATTCTTGCTCCACTTTTCCTTACAGTGCATCGTAATATATCTGATTCTGCAAAATAATAGCTACTTTTTTGGCGAAGTAAAATTCTTAAAATACTTAAAAGATTCTGGAATTTGGCTGCTGTCTGCCATTTACTTAATTAATTTATTTCCAGAAGGACAAATGGTTGTTAAAGCAGAACAGTAAATGATAGAAAAATTAGTTGATAGGAGGCAATGGGTTTTTTTGCTTCCTGTGAGTAAACGCTTTTTCCACAGTAGTAGTCTTTTAATTCTTCTTTAATGGTCTGTTTCCATAAATTTTGCTAAATGTGCTAGGATTGTTTGTATTTCATTCAAAACAAATTAGATCTTGGCATTTGATAGCAGTAGTCAAAGGAATATAATTAGCTTTGTTTTCTCTTTAGGAAGAAGACATGTTCAAACAAGATTAGTTGAACCAAGGGCCTCATCACTGAACAGCGGAGACTGTTTCCTGTTGTTAACTCCACATTTCTGTTTCTTATGGGTAGGAGAGTTTGCAAATGTCATAGAAAAAGCAAAGGTTAGTACTAGTTGGTTTTTTTATTATTTATTTTTAGAACTGTCACAGCATATGTCTCTGATGTAACTGAGCCTTGGTGCCAGTTGTCTCAAAAAGTGGCACGTAACCAATAGTCAATGACAGGTAGATATGCAGGACTCCTGTAAATATGTTTTAGCCTGTGCAGTGAATGAAAGCTGACACAGGAGTGTGTAGCTTGTGAAGCTGCAAGAGAAAAGAGGATATCCTCAGGAAACAGATTTGCACTCAAACAAAAAATAGTCTGAATTGCAGGATGTCCTTTTTATTCCCATGTTAATGAAGATCAAGTCTTGTTTTAAGGCAACTGAAAGAATGAATGTATTTCTGTAACATTTTCTCTAGCGTGTTTATTTAGTGCAACAAATAATAACCATTTCTTCTGCTATTTGCTCTATTATATCCTATCCACTTTTGTCTTCTCCCTGAAGAAGATATGCACAAGTATTCCAAAAACTTAAGCAATCCTGTTCAGATAACTGTTAATCTCTTAGGCTTCAGAACTTGCAACTTTAATTCAGACAAAGAGGGAACTTGGTTGTAGAGCTTCTTACATACAGACTATAGAAGAAGGAATAAATACCCATACCCATGCAGCCAAAGACTTCTGGAAACTCCTTGGTGGACAGACAAATTACCAGTGTAAGCATTCTTACAGTTACAGTATGTGATGTTTTATCACAGTAAAATAGTTGAGTTGGTTGTCTTTGGTAAAGATAGTTGGATGTTACATTTTTTTATTATTTTTGACAATCTTTTCCTTAAGCTGCTGGAAGTCCTGAAGAAGATGAAATGTATGAAGCCGCAATAATAGAAACAAATTGCATTTACCGCCTCGTAGAAGATAAACTCATTCCTGAGGATGACTACTGGGGAAAGGTGCCAAAATGTACCCTGCTACAACCAAAAGAGGTATCGTGCCACTTACTGCTCCTGTGATAAGTGCAGGAACATACAGCTGATAATGACTTTCAGTAACAGTGAATACTCATGGAGAAGCCCACTGAAAATTGGGTCCTCTGTGTTTCTCAAAAGTTTCTGAACACTTTGCTGTCTAAAGTGTGCTGCAGATCTCAAGAAGTTAGATCATGTTATCTTTAAAGTTAAATACTATTTTAGGAACTGTAAATCTTTTTGTCAACAGTGGGTCACTCCAAAGTCATGAAGTGCAAAACAGGTAGCACTTCAGAAAAACAAAACAAAATAAAAACCTGTTTTCCCTTTCAAGCATTTTTATTTCTAGCTTTAGCAGTCTCTTCCCTTTCAAACAACCATTTCACCCATCTAAGTAGGAATGAGAGCACATTTCCAAAATAAAGACGCAATGCATTTTCTTGAAAGTATTCAAGTTGCTGCCTGTTTGCTGAGCCAGTTACCCATGCTGTATGTTCTGTCAGCCTTCCCCGGCTGCAGGACGAAGCATAGGTCTAAATGTCAGTGAAAGCTGCTGTAACTGGACAGCAATCAGTCAGGCAACAGAATCAGGTTTTTAGTAATAAAAGCGCTCTAATCTGCTAGTGACTTAGCTACCACCTAAAGATACATCTCATAGCATTCCCCATACTTGCTTCCAGTCATCCTCAACAATTAGACGTCACAGTGAAGACCACTGCCCTGGCCTTACTTGCATTGCAGTGCTAGTTGTTAGTGTCACTGCAGAAACTCAGATATTTGGAGGAGTTTGTGTTCAACACACTGCCACCTTGCAGCACTAGGAAACTGGAGGATCAGGGTATCACCTAACCTAATGGTAGGTTGTTTTTTTGGTTTGGTTTGGTTTTTAGGTGCTGGTGTTTGATTTTGGCAGTGAAGTATATGTATGGCATGGAAAGGAAGTTACTTTAGCACAAAGAAAAGTGGCATTCCAGCTGGCAAAACACCTGTGGAATGGCACCTTTGACTACTCCAATTGTGACATAAATCCTCTGGACCCAGGGGAATGCAATCCTCTCATACCCAGGTATCAAAACTCAAGTTTAGTCTCATTGTAGAGATTTAGTTTTCTTGCCCTTATTTCACAGTGTTTAATTTCATTCTATTTCTTTTTTTCTCTTTTGCAGAAAGGGACAAGGACGCCCAGACTGGGCTGTGTTTGGCAGACTCACAGAACATAACGAGACCATACTGTTCAAAGAAAAATTTCTTGATTGGACAGAGCTGAAGAAACTCAATGAGAAGAATTCTAGTGAATCCCTTCACCAGAAGGTGCATATAAGCATGCTAGGTATTTCAAACTAGATGACCTAGCTGGAATGAGAGCCAGAGAAGCTTGTTCTCAAGGATCCAGAGCACATTTTGTCTTGCGGGCTTTGACCTAGGGGTCAGAACTTCCCCACCAACAGTGAACCCACAGAGTTGCTTTATATTAGTGCTGTGCAGCTCAATGAATACTGCCAAGGTGGCTTTGACAAGGCATCAAATGATGACAAGATACCAAAGTACTGAAATATGCAGGAGTCAAACTGTTTGAGTGGAACTGTGGGGTAAGAAGAAAAAAGCTATGCTTAAAGAAATCTCTTCTGTGTTTTTTGACAGGAAGAATCCAGATCTGAGACTAAACCATATGATGTCATGCTAATGGTAGCTGTGCCCCAAACGGCTGTAGGCACAGTCTTGGATGGAATGAATATTGGCCGGGGCTATGGACTTGTAGAAGGAGAAGATGGGAGGCAGTTTGAAATTATCACTGCTTCTGTGGATGTCTGGCACATCCTGGAATTTGATTATAGTAGACTGCCTAAGCAAAGCATAGGGCAGTTCCATGAGGGAGACACATATGTGGTGAAGTGGAAATACATGGTGAGCACTACAGGTTAGTGAACAATGGCATTTCATCCTGCTGAAACTTGGAGAAGTGCAGCTTAAACTGCTTCTGTTAGTGATGAGATCCAGACCTAGACTTCCTTAGATGTGAAACTGTTTTAAAGGTTAGAAATGCTAATTTAACCTTCCCAGGCCATTAAGAAGTAGAGTTTATTATTTTATTTTGTTTAAAAGAAAACATTAAAAAAAAACAACTGTAGTTATTTTTCATACTTCAAATCTAATGCTGTCCATCTGTCCTTTTACCCAACAGTGGTGTTTTACGTGTTCACAGGACAGCTCATTAAGCCAGAATTGCGCCCACAGCTTAACACCAAAATAACTAGGCAGCTGGACTAATGACAGTGGTCTGAATGTCTTGCAAGAGAGAGAGGCTTAGCAACAAGGAAAGCCTTTGCTGGGTAATGGAGAACAGTAACAATGACAGGAAGCTCTTGCCAACTCATTGCCCTTGCTGTCCTTTTTGCAGTTTCTGGAAACCCTTTGCTATGGTTTCAGTCTCAAGTGGAAAACTTTAGCAGTGTTCTGACAAAGAGCCTGAGGGCAGCAGGTAAATGTTGAGAATCAGTCAGCTCAGTATGCTCATTGGAACTCACCCTTCTTGGCACTAAAATAAGAATAGGTGGCTTTTGTGGTAAGTAAAATAGAAATAGTCTAAAAATGATTGTTCCAAATAGGAAAATATTAAAATTGGTTGAAAGCAGTACAACAGCTATACAGCTTCAGGCTTTTAGCCAAAAAATGTAGGTAGGTCTTATTCAGGATCATTGAGTTCAGATACTGGCAAATTCAAGACAAATACAAAAACTTGGAAGTCTTGGGAGAAGTGGGAAACGCTAATACTGAACTGTAAACAGACTTCTAATCCAAATGGATGAAAATGTATTCCATCACTTCAAAACAGAATAATTTTTTTATGTAGGAAGCATTTTATGGGCTGAACGTACAGGTAAGAGTGAAAACCATAAATTATAGAAGTGACTAGTGGTTTGAATATTCTCAACTTGAAAAAAACAGGATGCTAAGTATTTCAGTTGGATGCTGCTCAGCACTGCTGAAAACAAGGCAGAAGTTTTAATATTTTTTTTAAGAATCTGGTTTAAAGCTCTTGGGCTTTTCTAAGTCTTTGATTTAATTATATCTGTTTATTCAGTATTCACTGGAAAGAGTAAAATATTCCATAACTGGTTGTGTTGTTGAACTTCCCTTGCTGTAAACATTATTTGCTTATCGTAACAACTATTTATTATTTAGTAATAACAATCCTTTAAAAAAAAAAAAAAAGAGTTGCTGCTAACCCACTTTTCATACCAACATGAAATACTGAGTTAATTTAAAAAAATAAATAAATAAAACCTACCTAATCCCAACTTTTTTATGACTGCAAAATACCACTTTGGTGTTCTTTTGTTATGTAGTTTTCCTTTCTAATGTCACTTTACCAAGAAAGATTTATCTTTTATGCCTGTAGCTTTCTCAGCTGTTGCAGTTTCCAGTATCACTCAGCAGCCAGCTACTCTCCTGCTGCCAAAGAACAGTGTGTAACGTGGAAAATGAGCCATAATGCACTCTTCTGGTAACATGACTGGACATACCATTTCACATGCAAATTGGCTCAAGCAATGTCAGTTATTTTTCTCCAGATAGTACCAGTTCTTTCTACATCTCTTTCTCTGGCCAACACAGGCATCTCTGCCTGTGGGCTTACATCCACCAGATGAGACAATGCCAATTTTGCACAGGGACATACTGGCTCGCAGATGTAATGTTCCTCCAGTTGTACATTTTATCTTTCCTGTTCTGGACGGGATAGTGCTGAGCTGGCAGAGGAGATTAAACCACGTGCTGTTTAAACCTATAGCCAGACTACTTAATCTTCAGCATGTGCTTTCTGTTTTGCAGTTGGAAGCAGGCAAAAAGGAGAGCAACAAGTAAGGGCTGTTGGAAAAGAGAAATGTGTGTATTTCTTTTGGCAAGGAAGGCACTCCACAGTGAGTGAGAAAGGGACATCGGCACTGATGACAGTGGAACTTGATGAAGAGAGAGGAGCACAGGTGAGCTTCCTGCAGACCTAGGTGGCAGTCCCGGTAAGACTTGCCTGCCCAAGTAGCCACTAATGGTAAATGCGGATTATCTTTTTTGCCTCCTCTCTTTCTGTGAAGGTGTTCTTGCCAGTACAAATAGCCAGACCTCAGAATTACTTTTGGCTATATTCCAACTTCCAGAGACACATAAGCTCCTTTATGGATTGTCATTCCCAAATCCCCCTTCTAAAGATGGTATTTCTGAGCACGGCTGAAGAAGAATGTCTTCTCTCCTCTCCCTGCAGGAATAGGTGAAGCACAGTTAAACAAATTTGTGCCTTCCTTTCCCTACGTGTTCAGATAACAGGACTGTCTTCCTAGTGCTGAGAACACAAGAAGCGCTTTCTGCCAGGCCAAGGCATGAAAATACATTTGAAATTTTCAATTTGTTTACTCTGTAATTATGGAGTAGATTGCCTCGTTTTGCAGAGATTCTAGCCACAGCAGATACAGCTAGTTTGAAGCTCAGAGAACAGGCTAGCTTGCTTTGTCTTTAGGCGGAGTTAGGCTTTGCTTGCTTTAGGCTTGAACATTACCAGCTCAATAGAAGGGAGGTTTAAAGTTAGTTTCTGTACCTTTATAATGCTGTAATTAGTTTTTTAAAGCAGCGTAGACATGACCAGTAAGACAGGAGTTCATAGAGGAGATACACAAATACACTTGACCCAGACTGTGGGAAGCTGTGCTGATTTAACAATTGACTATATCAGTTTCATAATCAAAATTCAATGTTTAATGAGCCAAGAACATGCATGTTGTCACATAAACCAGTTTACAGCAAATTGTGAACCTACTTCGATTCCTACAGCATCTCATAATAGTTTCAAAGAATATCAGACAAGATGGCCCAGTCCTGTGAAGAATTAAAATAATGGTTAGTTTAAAATAATTTAAATTAAAGGTTTTTTTGGTATTCCTTATCCTCTGAAACTTTTGATTGTTGGATTCCAGCTAGAGGTTTATTTTAATATGCAGGTCACATATGAAGCCTATTGCGTGCTGATAAATATGGTAATTTAACCAATAGTCAGCAGTTGTAAAGTACAAGGAAAGCCATCTTCGTGGGTGGTCATAACTATATAATTTTAAATAATCCATAGAGACTAGTTTTCCTGAGTTTCTATACTTGCTTCATTTTTTTAATGAAGAGGGGTGCTTTCAATTTCCAGGTACAAGTGCTTCAAGGGAAAGAACCACCATGCTTCCTGCAGTGCTTCCAAGGAGGAATGATTGTGCATGCTGGAAGAAGGGAAGAGGAAGAAGAAAATGCACAAAGTAAATTATTGTTAGTTTAGAGCTTCTGCCCCCAAATCCTTTTTTACCTATTGTGAAGCTCTCTGAGTTCAGTCTTAGCTACTATACTCTGTAAAAAAGGGAAATGAATGCCATGAAACCCATGAGGCAGCTTTGCAATGCTTTGTTTCAAGGTAGTTTGTTTCTTCTTTGAGCTTAGAATGGATTTTGTCACCCTAGAGCAAGGTGACGTTATTGTATTGATACGCATATAAATTGTTCTAGTTGTTTTTTAATTAAACGAAGTGTCTGTTTGCTTTAAAATATGTTCTTCTCTACATAGTCCGGGCAAAAGAGTATTTTTATGAGCAGTTGTGCTCCAAGGAGAACTCTAAGCTTTTGTTACCCATTCATTACTTTTTGCAACATATTCCTTGAATGCTGCAGTTGAGGTAGGAGAATTTCAATGCAGGTGTAACTTGGAAATGTCCCAGTTCACATCTGAATGTGACCTCCTGTGCGTAAGGTGCACAGGGGAAGAGGAGCTGAATAGGACTACTGTATTTGTTTCCTTTTTTTTTTTTCTGCATGAAACAGAGCAGAAACTTGACTCTCTGCTGTGTTAAGCTCTTCAGCTCTTAACACAGTAGATGTGACTCTTCAAGTCACTCTCCTTAGCAAGGTTTCATAAGGCATTTTTTTCCACAGAGGGGTTTCTCAAGTAGTGTGAGGCAAACCTGACACTTGGCTAGTTTAATCTGTGACAATATAAGCATGCAATTCATCCAGTAAAAGAACAGCTGTTCCAGAGCAGAGGTCTTGAAATTTCAATCCCATGTGACTATGTAATACTGCTGCACTGTTCCTGTTTGCTCCAGGTGACTGGAGGCTATATTGCGTGCGAGGAGAAGTTCCCAGTGAAGGAAACTTGCTTGAAGTAGCATGTCACTGCAGCAGCCTGCGTTCCCGGACATCCATGATTGTCCTCAATATAAATAAAGCTCTGATCTACCTGTGGCATGGCTGCAAAGCACAATCTCACACCAAGGATGTAGGAAGAACAGCAGCCAATAAAATAAAAGAACAGTGAGTGTCTGACCTATATTTTGGAGATGTTTATACAGGCTACTAATTTACTTAAAATAGTCTGTCTCAAAGAAAAGTTGAAATAAATAAAGCTGTCCTCTGAGTACAACTGCAACATGTGCATGCTTGGAAAGGAGGAGGAATGACGGGTAGTTGATTCAGTGGAGTAGGGAAAACACGTGTTCTGTAATCACTTTCACTTAAGGTCAAATGCACTTATTCTTCCTAATGTACGAATTACAGTTGCAAAAAAAAACAGTCTTTTTCCATTTGGAAGGAGATGCTCAATACCTGAATAGCAAACTAAATCCCAGTTGATAGGAGGATTAGTGTAGAATCAAGCCTTGTGAATAAGGAAAAGGAAATTAATTTGGGAAAGCGTGCAAGGACAGCATTATTTACAAAACCAGGCAATGAGAATACCTACTTGAGAGCTCATGCGAGCATCTCCTCCACTCTGGGTATGTGATCAGAAATGGTATGAGAATGGTTGCTGAAATTCTGTATCTTGTTTATTGATAATTTTTGTCATAATTTTCAAAAAAGCCTATGTTGACATGAAGTGTGCAACAAGCCTATAGGGTGCTTTTGGGTTCTAATAATGCGAGTGGCCAGCAGGTTTGTGTTAGCTGTGTTCAGGGCATGAAAGCTGGGTTCACTCTCTTTCTTTGTGTTTTGTAGATGTCCGCTGGAGGCAGGGCTGCACAGCAGCAGCAAGGTGACGATACATGAATGTGATGAAGGGTCAGAGCCCTTGGGATTCTGGGATGCATTAGGAAGGAGAGATCGAAAGGCCTATGATTGCATGTTGCAAGGTAGACCTGCATTCCTGGATTTTTTATTTTACTCATATTTTACTATACTGGTGTACGGTACTGTGAGATTTAATGTAAAGCTTTTGAAGAACTTCTTGGTAGTTGAGATGATCCCTTCAGAGAGATGATGCCAAAAATCTACTGAGTTAAATAATACCGTTCTAGAAGGAAAGTGCTGGAAGAGAAAGTGTTTCATTTTGTTCTCTTCCCCTTCTGCAGCCCCTCTGTATTCATGCAGCGCAGAGCAACAGTTAACACTGTTACAAATACATTTTGCTTCTCTTCTGAAGGGGTTTAGGAGGCAGTTCTGCATGCATTCTTGTCCAGTCTTTGCTTTGAAACTGCCAGCAAAGGTAGCAGGGGGATTGATTTACCAAGTGGAAAATTTGTCAGCTAAAAAGTAACCTCTGAGATGGGCTTGCTTCACTTAAGCTGCAAAACGGCCAGTTATGAAATGGCTGGTAGTAACTAGCCAGGATCATATTCAGACTGATGGCAGCCAGCCTTTTAGCTCAAGTTCTTCACAGCTGTTGCTAGTCCCCCAAGACATCTGGTCGTCTTTGTTGATTTTTTAAAAAATCAGAGAATGTACAGTTACTCTAAAAGTTGATTTTTTATTTTTATTTTTTACATTCATCTCTGGCATTCTGTATAGGAAATCTTCTTAATTTTTGTTCTTTAAAGATCCTGGAAAGTTTAATTTCACTCCCCGGCTGTTCAGCCTCAGTAGTTCATCAGGAGAATTCTCAGCCACTGAGTATGTTTACCCTTCAAGAGACCCTGCGGTCATCAATTCCATGCCATTCTTGCAAGAGGATCTTTACACTGCCCCACAGCCAGGTATGTGCTTTAAAATACTTTAGTAACAAGAAAACAGAGAACTGTATCCTGTATTGGGCAGTGATTCAATAACTGTAATCACTTTTAACTTGACTTATCGCAGGAAAATGTGTGCATGTGATGCTTATACAGCATTAAGCAATAGCAGTAATTTTCCTGTGATAAAGATGCTGAGAACTAATCAAACGTACATGTATCCCAAAAGCTTGATATAAAGAGACGTTGTTTATATTGGAGAATCTGGGTTCAGCTGAGGCTCAGCTGAATGAATAACAAAAAGCTTTGAAATGATCCTGTCCTGATGCTGACAACATGTAAGACTGGGATCGTTTAGGGGATTCCAAGAACTAACAAATGGTTGATGATGTATTTGATACTTTTTGGCTGTGCAGCACTGTTTCTTGTTGACAATCACCATGAAGTGTACCTGTGGCAAGGCTGGTGGCCTGTGGAAAACAAAATTGCTGGATCAGCTCGAATCAGGTGGGCTACAGACAGGAAATGCGCCATGGAGACAGTGCTCCAGTACTGCAAAGGTAAGAGATTGCTGTGCTGGCTGTTCCAAGTGTGTCACACCTTTCCATGCCTTGCTGTCCCCCAGTTGCACTGATAAATATCAGTCTATTTGAAGATACATCCTCTACTCTGTCTTAGCAAACCATTTGTGTAGTAATGGCATTGTTCCCAAATTGCCAAGATACTCTGTTGACTCAATTCTTTATTTCTTTTCTGTGTACCCACTATGGAAGAACAGTTCAGACATTAGATCCCTAAAAGTGAATTCTGAGAACACAGCTTCTTGAACCTGAATGCTTTCTGCCTATCTCAGTTTAGATTTCATAAGCTTCTGTGTATCAAAAGACTGAATGAAGATACTTTTTGCTGATGTAACTGGGTTTTGATTTAGTGGGGAAGGTAGAAAGACTTTGAAGATCGACAACAAGTCTTGCACGGAAACAGGTGTCCATTGGAAATGCTGGAGCTCATTTCTACAAGACAGAGTTATTGCCACTCAGCGTGCAGTGATTCAAGCTGCAGCTGATGATCATGTAAGAGTACACCGACAAGATTATTTTCTGCACTAGTAGAGTTTCCTTGAGACACCGTAATGCTTTCCTCTCACTTCATCTGAGGTTATGTGAGGCTGGGAACAGACCTTACATCTTCTGATGGAGGATGAATAAAGAAAGGTGTGGGGTTACCATCCAGGAAAGAGGGCATAAGTAACAGCCATGTTCTGTTAGTTCAGAGCAGTTTCCCACTGTGAATAAGTCACTAGGGCTTAACTGGTGCAGACTATGCCCTCTTGCAAGGAAAGCCAGATTGCTTATAGACCTTCAGACCTCATGATGCCACTGATTTCTTCTGTAGCAAATAAACTTTACAACTTGTGACACAGCTAGTGGTATCTGTCATCTTCTCCTATAGATGTTTGTATATTTGAAGAGGGAAAGTAAATATCGTTGTTGGATTCCACCCTTATGAGAATAAGCCAGTGTCTCCTTCCCAGTCTGCAGGTCGAATAGGAGTAGGAGCAAGTGTTGCATTTCTACTCAGTTGTCTCATGTCACTGAGGGGAGGTGGTAACGCCTGGCAGGAGACAGCTGAAAACAAGTACTGGAGACACACGACCTTTATTGAACTGCATTATTGCTCTACATGGTTCATCCTCTGGTGTCCCTGGCACTGCCCTGCCAAACAGCAGCATTTGTTTAGGAATGAGGTGATAAAGACAGGGCAGTAATTGGAAGAGTCTTTGGCAGTGACTGCTGAATTCCTAAAGAAAAGGCCAGTTACTTGTCCTTCCCTGCCACCCAGTTTTTGCAAGTCAGAAGGAGTGATAAGATGCATTTTGCTGAAATCATTTCATAGGGCGTGCTTCACAGTGGACTTGAGCGTCAGCATAGACGAACAGAGCCCCACGCAATGAAGTGCCCAGAGTTGCTCAGCAGGCTAGTGAGAGAGATGGAAGTAAGATCCTGGTCTTAGTGTTCCTGATGCAGTGCTGTAATCTTCTGGTAATAAAAATCATGTTTTCTGGCCCCAGCAGAGATGGAATTCGATACACATGCTGAGGTTTGGATACTTTTCCAGATTTCTTGAACTTCATTGAGTTCAATGATGGGAAAAGGGATTACTACCTCCTGCACTGTACTGCATTTGCTGCATCTGAGTTTGATGCACAGCGGAAAGTTCTTCAGTGACTCCTCATAGGTCTGAAGTTTAGCATATGTATTGTAGGACAAATTTTTTTGCTGGGTGCTCACTTCTTTACCGCTGGCCACAACTGTGCAGCAGTTGTGGCTTTATCCTCTTTGGCATGTGGTAGTTCTCAAGAGCTTTGGGCTGTGTGGTTGGATGGGTACAGAGCAAGTTTGTTCCTGTTAAAGACCAGTTCTACTTGTACTATTTTCTATGCTAAAGCTGATGTGAACTTCTTTAGCAGTTTTTTGCTGTTCTGGTGTTCTGTCACTTTCATGATCTGGGATTCTGTCAACCACTTCAACATTTCATTGCATCAAGCTGTTAGGACTGACTAGCTCTTATGTGTTGTTACTTATAAAAGTAGAGGAATTGAATTTCGGGAGATACCAATGCTGCTGCAACTGTTTTGACTACCAGAATATAGCTGAGTGATCAGAAGCATTAAAACACTTTTCTCTTATTTTTCTGTCACCATTTCTTTCCTCACTTACGTCTCTCTCCCCTTCCTTCCCCCCCTCTCTTTTTTTTTTCTTTTCCTGGCTTGCCGTGTTTAACTACATGATGGTATGAAAGAGATTGATTAGCAGCTCTGGATATCCCTTGAATATACCTAGCAGTTCTTGTGTATAAATCTTATTTAACTTGTCAAAATGTCTTGAGAGTTTTTCTGTGGTTTTATCTGCTAAATCAGCAGCCTGCAGAGCTGAGCTGCGGACCACTAGGAGAGGGAAGAATCTGGTTTGCCCTTCAGTGATTCTTAGTGAGGAGATCAGCTTGTGCTGAGGGCAGAGTTCCTGCAATGAAAATGTTTCTCTACTTACATACAAAATCATCTTACCTATACGGGAACATTAGCAAACACCACTCTCCTTTTATCTCTTGGCTGAATTACTGCTGAATTACTGAGAGTGGAGCAGTGCAGCTAGAGCAGATTCACATGTACTTTTTGAATGCAAAGTTTTTAAGTGCTTGTTTAATGATTCATGGTAGAATGAACAAATAAACCACAGTAAAAATACGTGGCTTAAAATCAAGTATTCAAATGATAAATCTCCTGTATAAATTGTACAGTCAAAGCACTCACATTCTGATATGTTTGTTACACTACTCCACAGAGCTTTTACCTCTACTATCCAGAGTTTCATATTAACATATTCTCTCTATTCAGTTTGCTCCCAACATCTGATGTAAAGCCCAACCTGTAATATTCAGGTTTTGCAAAGCTAATGGAACAACGATGTCCAGCCAGGCTCCCCATTTGCATTCAGCACAGATGTTGCACCAGTTCCCTGCAGTGCTCCTCTGCTGCAGGGGGGAGGGGGCTGTGTACTTTCAGACCCTCCTGACTGACACCCACATGCATGAAGTGCGGGTAGGGGCTACAGTAAAAAGCAGGGTCTTCTGTAATGGATTTATATGCTCTGGAGGAAATCTTCATGCATTAAAGATGCTCCGAGACTGAATGTAGGGAATAACAGAATTTTGCAGGAAGCTACAGCCCTCTGAAGTAAGGTGGCGTCATGCTGCTTTGTTAGTTTCACCTGATTCTGGACTTTGCAACATCATCAGCTTTTCCATTGCCTATATGGAAGAAAGATTTCATTAGACTGAGTTGTTTGAATCCAAGTAAGATGAAGGTACAATATTTTTTTTTTGAATGATAGCTCCTCCCAGTCCCTGACTGCCTGTCTACCTCTTTCCAATAATATTTGGGGTTTATCAGTGATTTTGAATCCTTGGGGCATGAAACCATTCAATCACTAGGGCCTTTTTTCACCAGTACTTGGTAAATGACTTCAACCACTTAATCTAATACTACATGGTGTATTAATCTATCCTATATGGTGTGCACACATACATGCTTTAAAGAAGCAGGACTGTCTTTGAAAATCATCAGTAATTACCATCCAGCTATTGCAATACCTCTATTAACCTTCAGATCCCATTCCTTTGAATTTCTGATAATAAAATGATTGTGTTAGACCTCAGTATCCCAAGTTAAGAACAGTTTAAACTTTCTCACTTAAGCCTCCAATCTTAAGCTTTATTTGCTGCTGGCAGAGCAATTCGGCTGAGCATACCAGAAGGTTTCTTTTACCTGAATTTGGCTAATTTCAGACCAGCACACTCTGCTTACTCTATTCTAACTCTGTTTTTGTAAAATAAGAAATACATTGGGTTAGGAAGTAACTGTGAGGGATTTTCAGCATTTTGATCTTTGTGGTCAGATACTGTAAAAGGCAGATTTAATAATACTGAAAAACATGTTAAAAATGCCATACGACATGAAAAAAAATCCTGGTGAAATTTATTCCTACTGCCTTAAATTACTTCAGCTTTTCAGGAAAGAATCAATTAAACAAGCTAACAAGGTAGCTTTGGATAGTGGGTGACATTGCAAAATATGGTACCATTTGTAATTTCTCTCTTTTTTTTGCTATTTTGACTGTTTTTTAGGAAAAAACGTAAAGAAGCCCCCAAAATCCTATCTAATTCATGCTGGCCTAGAGCCTCTGACCTTCACTAATATGTTCCCAAGTTGGGAACACAGGGAAGACATCGCAGAGATCACGGAAATGGTAAATCTTTTCATTGCACAGACTGTTTCCTATTGCTAGTAATTGTGTCTTGTGTTGTCAGTAACATTGCTTGTTTGTGCTGTCAAGCCCCAAAATCCACAGGATGAACTTACAAAGTGCAGTTCAGGAGTCTGCACAGGAAAAAAAATAACAGCTAAATTCTGACTGGGAGTGTGGATATCAGAAGCATTCTTGATTGTTTTTTCATATAACTTCTCATATTCTTTTTTTGTTAAAAACAGGAGGAAAGTGTTACCTGAATCCTTTGTTAGAAAGAGATGTGCCAGAGTTTAGTAGAACAACTGTTTCAATCATGTGAAACTGGCAGCAACGTGCAGTTCTGGTCTGTCCTCCAGGCTCGAAGTGTAGGGGAGCAAAACGCCCTGCAGAATGCCCCTTCCAAGAGCTCCAGCATTGACTTCCCCGCCTGGGAAGCGGAGGCACAGCTGAATTACATGTGACTGCTTTAAAAGCCTTCAGTGAAGGGGCATCTCAAGGCAAATGACATTTGCTGCTTTGTAAGTCTTCTGCAGCCATCCTTAGTGGAAAATGCTGACTTCATGACCAAACACAGAATTCAGCCTTAAGCTGAGATTCTGAGAGTACAGGACATCCTTCTGCTGATTGCAGATGTTTTTTTAGCTGTGAAATTGTTGTAGGGCAGGGCTGTTCGCCTGTGTGTGGACCTGGATGTATAGCATTGTGCTTCGTGGGCCAGGCAGTGCAGGTTGATCCCATGCCATCTGCAGACTGCAGTGGGAGCAGTTGGGTGGTTTCAGCGTTGTGATCCTGTGTTCTCTGCTTCCCTTTTCACCCCACAGGATGCTGATGTTTCCAATCAGATAATCCTTGTAGAGGACGTGCTGGCCAAGCTCTGTAAAACGATGTACCCACTAGCAGATCTCTTAGCTAGACCTCTGCCTGAGGGAGTTGATCCACTGAAGCTCGAAATTTATCTTTCGGATGAGGACTTTGAGGTAAGGAGAGAATGGGTGCACTGTTACTCTCTGCATGTGTGTCTAACCGTACTGTGAAGTCATTTGACAGTTTTGCTACTTATAAGTGGTTTTAGTAATGGCAAATCCTCTCGTTTTAAATGCAGGTTGCGTTAGAGATGACGAGAGAAGAGTACAATGCACTGCCATCTTGGAAGCAGGTTAATCTGAAGAAGGCAAAAGGACTTTTCTAAGTTGTGTTTATTGGAGTGAGCACTAAAGGGATGTCCATTTTCACGTTCTGTGCCCTTTAGAAGAATTGTATCCCACATTTACAAAATAAATAGAAATAATCTGAAGTTATTAGCGACTACCTATCTGGAGGCATGTAATATTATAAAAAGCCAAGAGAACTCTTTGGAAATGGAATTCAATTTTGACTCTTAAAGGTAATGCGTTTAAGCTCTGCTCTCCAATGCACTTAAACAGTAGTTTCTTGAGCTACTGCAACAGGTGTCCTTTGGCTATATACAATACTTGCCATTTTTGTTTTGAAGAAGTTCTCTTTGTAAAGTGTTATTTTGTTAGTTTGTGGATTACAAAGAATTTATATTTATATAAACACATAGAACAAGTATGTATTTAACAATGCAATATATATATATTCACTTTCAAGACTTTCATGTCAAAACTACAGAAAAGTAGCTGGATGGCAGTTGCTTGTACTGAATTAGCTATACCACCAATATGTATCTCTTAGGCATTCTGAAAACTTTCTCTTTGCAATAGGTAATGAATTGTTCTCAGTGCTGCTTCAGGTGCTAAACTGAACAAAGCATTTGTATTTATAGCATGGATTTCTTGAGAAACTATGCGAATCAACCTTTATACTTTATTATCCAAAAATGTATAGTGCCTTGTTTTTTGTGTACAGTTTATATACAAAAAAGATTGGTCTGCATTTTGAAGATGGCTTAGAACGGTCTCCTATGTTACTTTTATAATAGTAGAAATAAAAACATCTCAGTTTCTAATACTTGTTGTAAACATTAAACATGTCTTTTGTGATATAAGAACTGAAAGTAAAGGCTTCTGAATAAACTCTTAGCGATGCTCTGACTTGTCATTATTTTGTACTGTAATCTGTACTAAGTCATTGGAATCTTCCTTAACATGGTGTTTTATCAAAATATTTTAACCTTAGATATCTGCGGGTGTTGTACAGCGTTACGAATTGAGAAGCAGATAATGTAGAAAAAAAATCAATGTATGAGATAAAATTAGGTTGTGCAACACTTTAATGCTGAACGTTGGAACAGTCATACAACTCCTGTATCCCTTGGGTTGCCCTGCTTTATACATGAAACCAAAATTATTATGCTGGTTTTCAAACTCTGGAAAAATCTTTTCAACCTTTGTGCAATTGAGAGTAAAATTTGAACTGAAAATTAGTATGGCATCGTGTCCATTCTTTCAATAAGCACCCAAGTCAAAATCATTTTCATTCAGCAAATTAAGATACTGAACAGAGCAATCAAGTAAAAAATTGTTATTGTTTGAAATGTTTTTCAGGCATTTGGCATTTCTATAACAACTTGTGTGGTTCCCTTCTGGTAGCCTAATGGATTTCACATTTTCATTCCTGCCAGCATAAGTTTCCTTCTGCCGTGCAGCCCTTCAGGGCTCCTCCTGCTTTGGTAAAAAGCGATCACCTTCAGTGGTGCCTGTTGCTGCACTTGTCATTCTCTTAGGCCCAGGGAAATGAAGTAGGATCTCCGGATGTGTGAGGTGGAGTTTTCGTCAAGATCTGCAGTAAATATTGCTCCATAGTTAAAATTAGTCTTGTTTTGACAGATTGGTTAATAAGTTGTAAGTGAGTGTTTAAGTAAATAAACCAAAAGTCTAGAAATACACAAGTACTATTCGCCTGACCTGAGATATTACAGGTGAATTTTCAGCACTGGTGTATTTTGTTTCATGACTGGTTTCTGTCAAGAACTGAAAATAAATAACCCAAGAAAAGGGTAGCAACAGTATTCAGAGCCAGGATACTTCTTACATAGCCTTCAGCAAAAAGATGTTTAGATGTCTGATGGTTCCTCAGTGGTCCTCAGCTGTGTCTTCTGCATGGGTGACACTCTTAGTTTGAAAATGCAGGCTTTATAGCAACAAGTTCATTTTTCAAGCACTGAGAGGTTTCCAAAGTCACTGCTGTATTCATCTAAGTGTTTTTGCACCTATGTATTTTCCTCTTTCACCCTCTCTGGTGATAAAATCAAGCAAGAATTAAGTTTTGTTTATTCATGTTCAATCTGTACCTTGGGGGTAGCAGGTTCCTCTGTTTTGATTTTTCTCTCCAACAGAGAGCTAATTTGCATAGCATGATTGACCTTGTTTTTCCCTCTGGCAGGGTAGTATCATTTGCTTTTGTTTTTTGAAAACGCCGTCAGTCCTCCAAGTGCTGCTGAAGGGCAACATCCACACACCCTTAAAGCCTTTAGAATCTTAGCTAAAAGACAAGACAAGCCGCCACGGGGACCTGCAGGCAGTGAAACATAATTCAGTGCTGTCAGCTCTCGGAGTCACCGTAATTTTTACACAATTTGATATCTGGAGTCTCAGTTCCAGGAACCAGAACCCAGAACCCCACTTCCTACTTAAGTGCTTTGCTCCTAACATTGCCTAGGAAAGCTTCAAGGTTTTGCAGAAAATAATTATTTTTTTTTGTCCTTGATATACTTGTTATTTATCAAAGTGCTTTCCTCACATGTGAAGCTGATGACAGAAAGCAAGTCTGTGTAAGGCCTCAGACAGAACTGTGGGTTATGTTTTAATTTTCTGCCCCTCTGCACTGTGGGAATGCCATTTATGGTTGGAAACTGGAAAGGGACATTAGACCTGTTTTTACAGCCCTGCACGGGAAATACAGCTGAAACAGCGTTTGTGTGGGTTACGGGCAGGAGGGTTGTTTGCTTGCTTGGGTTTTATCTAATGTTGTTTACTTGTTTTAAAAAGACCCCCAAGAACACACTTAATGTCTTGGGTGAATTCGAAGGCAAAGTACCTGGTACAGGGACTCCGTCTGTGGAAAAGGCAGTACCTTCAACATGGCATTCTGCATTTTCTGCCAGTCTCGCAGCTTCCAGGCCTTGAGCCATGATTCTTATCTCCTATGGTTTTAAACTGCTCAGTCCTGACTTTTAAAAATATTGCTCTTTGATTACACAAACATTCCTGCTCATGTAAGGATTTGTTAGCAGTGAAATGGCCTGGAAATGTGAATATGTTAGTATGCCAAAACAGCAAATAAAACATTGTGTCTGAAAAATCCACAGCACGTATGCTTCAACCAGAAGAAGAGGGAAAATGGAAGGTAGGTAGGGGGAGAAAAAACAAAACTAATCTCTAACAGCTCAGGAGAGCTTGTTTCTGTCCACCGCAGTCTCCCAAATGGGTTGAGCCAATCAGGAGTTGCGGATCCATGTGCACAACTGGTGTAAAACCTGATTCTGAGCTTCTCTCAAAGCCTGCGGTGCTGGTGTGGGAGGGGGGCAGCGGCAGCCGCAGAGTAACCTCCTGCGCAGTGGGGCTGGAGACTGCTGCGGTGGAGTCCGCATGCTGGAGAGCCCTCTGGGACCTGTCTCTGCTACTAACTCTCCATCTAAATTTCCCTTTTGCCTTTCAGATAAAGTAGCAGATGAGGAGAAATAGCTCAAATAATAGCATCCTCCAGCGTGCCTGCTTCTCACATCCCCTTGTCTGGAAACTAAAGCAGGTTTACAGTAATAGGTCATTGCTGCCCAGAAGTAGGAGAAAGCAGCCTGTATGCCCAAGTCAACCATGTGAGGCCCCTGTTCACCTGACGCGCTCTCCCAGTGTGTTGCTGGGACCTGATGCTGTAAGGGAATTCCTTTTGGGCACAGGGTGAGAGTCGCACTCAGCCGGTCAGTACTGGCTTCGGGGGTCCCCTTCGTTTCTCACAGGGCAACAGCGTGGGGTTGACCACACAAGGCTGAGATGCTGCCATGGGTAGATGAACACTTCAACCTTCTTCCTGAGACTGAATGTGTGAATTGATCTTTGATGGGGATGAAGGAGGTTGGGGTGCAGTGCTTGAAATGCCAAGTTGGTTCTCCCTCCTCTGGTCTCATATTTATACGCCCTGTCAGTTTAATGCTGATTCTATGTTGTTTTCCTGTGATTTGATCAGTGGAGTAAGATAACCGCCTGGAAGAACAGCTCAGTGTGAGTAACTCCTCTTTCTGCTGTGTCCTGGTTTCAGATGGGAAAGAGTTAATTTCTCTTTCTAGTGATTGCTGTGAAAGGAATGTCAGTAATACCTGTTGGGTTTAGTTGTTGCTAAGTGATGTTTACATTATCCAAGGACTTTTTTATATCCTCCCACAGAAGAATGGACAGAAGGATGGAATGACCAATGACCTATTCCATACCATAGACATCATGCTCAGTATCTAAATGGAGGTTAGCCGGGGGTGGGAATCTGCGATCACTGCTCAGGAAGGTGCCAATTCACCGGGCAGGGAGAGTGTCTGGTGTTTTTATTATTATTGTTACTGTTATTAGTGTTACTTTTCCTTTTCCTGATATTGTTCTATTAAGCTGTCTTTACCTCAACCCACGAGGGTTTTTTTCCCTTTCCCCTCTTTTTCTCCCTCTTCTCCCCTGGGGGGGGGGAAGGGGGAGTGAGGGAGCGGCTGTGGGGGAGCGGCTGTGGGGTGGGAGTTAAACCACATGTTGCTGTCCTGGGGAATTAGTAGCTAAAACTGCCCGGACAACAGTCTGGAGAGTCAGTGCAGTTTCCTGATTCATGCTGGCTCTGCGGCCAAGTTTTGTTAAAACCTGTGAGTGTGGGGTAGTGTTGTCACAGTGTAAGTTTTTGTCTGTCTAATCCACCTACCCTGATCCTACAATAATAATACCAAAAAAACCAGCTAAAATATTTTAGTAATATTTTTCCCTTCACAGTAAGCTTTAGCATGTGAGCTGTACTGGCTTCTTGCTAGCAGTATTTTTCTGGGCGCTGACTTCTGAACTTGGAGGTAAACAAGTGCAAAACCTCTCCACGGACAGAGCCACGGCCCAAATATCCGAGGAGTGAGTACGGCCCGTCCCAGAAAGAAAAGGACGAAGCAGCAGCTCTTCCTGCCAGCGGGCAGGAGGGTGATCCCAGAGACCGTGCTGGTCAGCCACGGCCCTACCTGTGAGGGAATCTGCTGCTCACACACTCAGCACCTGCCCACAGCACGATACCTCTCTCCTTCAAAATCAGCGTCTCTCAGTTTAGCAAAGGTGCAGGCTGCAAGGCATCCCACTTGCTCTGTCACTCGCAGGCGGCCTTAAACCCTCCGTTTGGCAGCCCCAGGACCTGCTCTGTATCAGGAATGCTTCGTGTGGGATTTTCCCGTTTGTTTTTGTGAGACTTGGGGGTAGATGGGGGGCGAAAGCAGCCAAGCGGCAGTATTTCCCCAGCCGTGCAGTTGGCAGCCCTACCTCATGGGGAGGACAGCCCTCCTCCACGCTCCTCTGCACTCTGGGGTGGCCATGAGCAGCATGGACCGGGAGCCAGTCATGCAGGGACTACTCCTGGAGCTGGAGAACCGCTGAAGAAGCAACCCCAACCAGCCCGTAAAGCTGCATGCTCTGGAGCTGAAGCAAAGGAAATCTTTACATCTGGCTTGGGCTTCTCCTAAAGTGCAGTATATTTCAGAGGAACGGTGAAAATGAGGGAGCGCCATACACTGTGTGCACACCATCATCTTTCCTGCAGCTGAGCTCCTCTGCCTTCAGGTGCTCCCTGCCCTTTATTCCTCAGGGAACCAGTGCAATGTGCCCAAGCGCCAAGGCAGCAGGCACAGAAGATCTGCAGTGGGGACTGCATCTTCACACTCTTCCATGCCAAATCTTGTGCTCTCCATACGGGTGTGCAGCTCAAGCGGCAAAGATGGCCCCGTCCTGTTTCTACAGCCACAGTCGTAAGAAAGGGCAGCCCCATGACTTGAGGTCCACGTGCAGTCCTGATGCACTGACAAAGCAGAAAGCACCAGTTGCTCTCTTGGCAAGACCACAAAGTGCTGCTGATACAAAGCGTTATAAATCACTGCTGCTCAGTGTCACCCTCAGACTAGCACAGGAATGTATTTTCACAGCAAGTACCAGGCTCTGGACAAATTTCTTACATCCTGTTGCTAAAAGATAAAGTATTTACGCAAAAAAAAAAAAACAGCTTTGTTTTCTACTCTGTCATCGCAATAAGCAACTGGGGCACTTGAAGAAAACTTCTCAAATAGAAGGTATAGCCAGTTGTAGAGACTCGTGGTAAAATCTACTGGATGCATCTGAGGTCCCTGACTGCTACAGGTGTCCGCACACACATAGTCCAGGCGTTGTGCTGGCAGACTCTTGCAGTCACGCACTTCCACACTGGTGGCTCTACCAATCCAACCGAGCTGGAAGGGACCTTGAGGGCTTACCTATCCTGGCCGCCTACACCATGGCTACAAACGTGACCTAAATCACCCCAAACTTCTGCACTCATTTCTGCAGGGACCTGTCCATGGAACTACTCACCAAGTTACTGCACCAGAGAAAAGTCCTAGAGCACGTACACTGCTGGAAGAGCAAGGGGAGGCAGAAGGAAGCAACTTGTAGGGTCCCCATTTTCCATATTACTGGCTGATACCTGTTCAGCTTCAATTTCACGCTCCCCTAAAGGGTGGTGGCTGCTCGGGCCGCCCCTCTGCAGCCTGTGGGGTCCGGGCTGTGCTAACCAGCACATTCGTTTTCCAGTGGCAACTGCTGTGAGAGCGGCACTTGGCTATTTAATCTCTTTAATTTAGAAATATGCTGTATAAACCAGTAACTGTTTACTCATGGGGCTATTAATTGTCTTTGTGCAGCCACTAAACATATAGTAGCCTCAGTACGATCGCTACTCTTGGTAATGGTGACACGCTGTGAAGAAAGGCACCTGCTTCCTAGCTCCAAAAATTGGATGCTGTATATAATAATGTTGTTGAAGTGGCAACACTTTAGTATTAAAGTGCCTCTGTTGTCACAGAAATCATTGTTCATTCTATGTTTTATAAATTGCTTATGACTTATAGACAGAAAAGTAACTGACTTGGCTTGGTTTATTTATGGGGGCCCAGGCAATATTTTATCGTTTCACTTCTATAGCTTTTTTTGAACTTAATGTAAATAGTTTCCAAGCAAAATTGCAGCTAGCTCTAATGTTTGGGGTTTTTTTCTTTTTCCAACTCTGACTGATACCTTCATTTCACCAAAGTCTTACAATTAAAATGTGTGGGGGTTTTTAAAACAATTCTAACTTCTGTATTTTAGGAATACAATTGCGGGTGCCTTACTGCATGGGGTGGGGTGGGGGGGAGGGATTTTTATCCCCCATTCTTTCCAAGTGGCTTATTAGTGATCTGGGAAAGATGATTCTGTTTCAGAAAAGATTTTCAAAATTTGGCTGCGGACCAGAAATGGAACCGCACTGTACCACGCCACATCAGTGGAATAAATACTAAGGAACATAGTGCACTTCACAAAGGGAAAACTACCAGAAATAGTCTGAGGTTTTGACTTTATCCAGGAGCCTCTGGTTTACTTTAGTATCAAAATTTCCAGCAAAATAGCCTTAATTTTTGTAATGCTTCTTGATTTAGATAGAGCCATGCGTTCTGCCAACACATGACTGCTGGATGAGTGAAGACTTGCAAGATGGACTTTGCAGAAGCAGATGCAGCCCTCAAGGCTGGGAGTGCCGTGAGGCACAGAAGAACCGACCAAAATTACACAGGGCAGCAACAGGAATGAACTTCGTGAGCCCAGAGTCTGAGCAACAGAGGGACAAGTCGGAGCCCTTCAGGAATGACCTGTGAAGATGAGATCCTCTGGGACACCACTGGTCTTGGTACCAGTTTGAACAGAGTAGATACCACAGAAGAAAATCTACAGTTTGTGCTTAAAATATGTGCAAAGACTCCATAAGCTGAGGTTTATGAGGAGCACAAAGGGGTTGATCAAGAAAGATACCACCTTTCCCAGCACACCTCATTTGTTGATGTTCATAGACCTTAAGACCAAGTACTAGAAGGACACATGGGTTTGTATTTGAGAAACTCACCACAGCTGTCTCATTTCTGCTGACACAGGACAGGCAGCAGTCTGTGAGAGCCTGGTAGCAGCAGATTCACTTCCAGGTTATCTCTCTAGGGTGAGATGGCCCTTACCAGACACAAATGAGTGTGAAAGTGGAGCTTCTGGAAACACACCTGCAAATGCAGCCTCCTCGCTCTGTCCTCTGAGGGATCTCTTATGGGTTTGTTTCTTCCTGAAGGATATACACCAAACATTCCCCCTTTTTAGCCAAACTCATTAAGAGAAGTTAAAAAACCCTTAAAGCAGCATTTTCCAAAGAAGGGCTTGAGCCGTGCGTGGGGAGGCAGGCAGAGCCCAGTGAAGGCAGGCGGAGGATGTTTGCTAATGAGAAGGTGCCCCTGGTAGATGGGATAATGATCGAGCCTTCTTGGAAAGGAAGAGACGAGGAAAAACTGTTGGGAAAATGCCAGCACAGAGTGATTAAAATGTCTTTTCATTTTATATTAAGAAGTGGCTGAAGGCTGCCAGCCTTGCTTGAATTTAATAGCAGCTTTTCCTTGTTCCATGTTCACGCCACATCATGTGAGCCACGGCCACAGGATCTAACGAGGGCAGATGACTGGTTACTGCACTACACAAAACACAGCTGGTGAACACTGTGCCTTCTGTTGGCCGTGAGTAATGTAGGTAAACACGGGTACGGCGCTCTGCTCCTGCCCCACTACCACCACTGCTAGCTGGGACGGACACCCTGCTCACGCTGGACTGGCTTCATGCCCCGTGCTTGCTGTGAGGACATCATCCACGTAGAGGCTCACGTCCTTCCTCTGGCTAAACCTGAGCTGGACGCAGGCAATTGTATCGCCTCAGGGGACTTCACCAGGTGCCCTTCACCTGGTGAAGGTTAAAGATCCCAGGGTACGGAGGTGAGGCAGGGGACATGAGATGCCCATCCCTGGGGCAGACCGAGTGCTGCTCACTGCAGTGCCGGAGGGTCGGTGTTCGCAGGGCTGAGCAGCCGCTTGCTCAGGCCCAGCGCTGCCAGCCTGCATTTCCCTCTGTGGCTGGCCAACGTGCCTGTAATTAATTGCCGCATGAGTGTTAAGCTATGGCCACAGGAGCAAATGCCTGCAGGATGCGAAGCAGGAGAGCAACACTGCCTGACTGTCACCTCTCCTGCCCTCACAGTGCTTTGAAGCCATCCTTCATCCTTCAAGGGACTGAGAGCAGTCGTGCCAAGGAGGACTTGGGGGTACTGGTAGATGAAAAGCTGGACATGAGCTGGCAATGTGATCTCACAGCCCACAAGGCCAACCGTGTCCTGGGCTGCATCAAAAGCAGCGTGGCCAGCAGGTCGAGGGAGGTGATTCTCACCCTTCTATTCCACTCTGGTGAGACCCCACCTGGAGTACTGTGTCCGGCTCTGGAGCCCTCAGCACAGGAAAGACATGGACCTGTTGGAGCGGGTCCAGAGGAGGGCCACAAAAATGATCCGAGGGCTGGAGCACCTCTCCTATGAGGACAGGCTGCGAGAGTTGGGGTTGTTCAGCCTGGAGAAGAGAAGGCTCTGAGGAGACCTTATTGTGGCCTTCCAGTAAAGGGGGCTTATAAGAAAGATGGGGACAGGCTTTTGAGCGGGGCCTGTTGCGATAGGACAAGGGGTAATGGTTTTGAACTAAAAGAGGGAAGATTCAGACTAGATAT
>VZSZ01001112.1:944938-957976 GCA_013398815.1 Ibidorhyncha struthersii
CCTGCCTGCCGCCCCCCCAGCTGCTTCGCCCCCCATCACCATTGTGTTCACTCGCCTTTGAAATTGGCAGGAGACCTCAGCTACGCTGGGATGATGAAAAGAGAGGGAGAAGCACCTGCTGGCCTTTGGGGCTTGGGTTTCGGGCAGTGCTGTGCTGAATACGTGCGCCCTTCTTTGGGTGCTTGGGGACAGAAAAGTTGGAGAGGGGCTTTTATTCCACTGCTGAAATATTCAGCCAGATCACAGCGCGGCGGTTTGCAGAGCAACCACCCCTGCAACACCCCACCCCTCCCCAACTATTATTTTTAAGCACTTCATGTGCTGAATACTCGAGTATTTTTTACCTTGCAGTGGGAACACTGTTAGGAAGGGCTAAACGCGCTAACCAACAGCAGCCTTCTCATCCCGTTACACCGGTGACAGTGTGGGTTGTCACCTGCACACATCACATCTCTTGAAAGCTTTTTGGGACCACAACATTTTCAACCTGTAAGACCCCTTTTTATACCTAGGGGGAGGCAGGAGGCCTCTATCATCAAGTGGGAAGTGAAGGACATTTGTCCAGGACATGGGAACTAACAGAGTGAAGTTAAACTGCTCATGCTGGAGGGTTGTTGGCAGTGTGCTCCCCCAAGGCATAGATCCAAATGGGTGACCAAAACCAGGCTTGGACTTTCTTCTCTCTTGCTTGCTGTCACTTTTTCATGGGGTTTATTACTGTATATATAGAAGGGGAGGGAGATGGGCCTTGCACATTTGGCCTGAAGCAAGTAGTGGCTATGAGCCCCGTACGCTCTGAAACGGGCAGCAGCCCAGGGCTGCCCATGCACAGAGAGCTGGTAATGACACGCGGTGCAGCCCAGCGTCGCCCAGGCGTAGCGGTGGGTCTGACGGCAGTACTGACACATTTGCCTGGCATTGCACCTGAGCTAATAAGCCCTGGGTTTGTTAGCTTGGGCACAGCACTGCGCTGACATCAGGGGACCTGTGCTGGCTCCCAGCCCACCAACTGGGATGCCCCTGGGCTGTTTCCCCCGATTCGGGTGCTGGCTAAGCACAGACGACTTGAGGGCCAGGACAGCTACACCATTCAAAGTCTCCCTTCCTCACTTTTTGCAGCACTTACTAAAGCTGAAGGCCCAATAGTTCCTCAGCTTTTACTCCTGGATACAAGAAGGGATGGCCAGGCATGGGTAAGCTAAGGGAGGGCGTGAAAGCAGCTATAAATCACAGAATCACAGAATCACAGAATAGTCAGGGTTGGAAGGGACCTCTGGAGATCATCTAGTCCAACCCCCCTGCCAGAGCAGGGTCACCTACAATGGCTTTGTCACTGTGACCACAGCAATGCCCTGCCTACCCGCTCTTCCTTTTGTCCCTTTTCAGCCTTCAGACTTGCAGAGCATCTTGCGCCTAAATCCACCTCATGGCTCCACACAGGGGCTAAGAGGAGGTTTTGGGGAAGCACTCACCACCGCTCGGTTCTGTAGTCGGCAGAGCTCCGCTTGGTTGGGTTGCTGGATTTTAGGAGGCAGGTATATCAAGTCAGGCAAATTGTATCCGAAAGGGTTTTCCCTCTTCCCTGCCCGTAAAGGAGCCTGGGGTGTTTGGCTCCACTATAGACTGAGGAGGGAGGAATCCCACTGTTGGAGTCTGGAGGTGCTTAAGTTTTCCCAGTAGCCCAGGCTCTGCACAGGAGGTCTACGCTGAGCCCTTGCCTTTGCAGCAGGGCTCCTCACCTTCTCACCTAGAGCTGTGCAGGAGCTCGGGATCTTCCTTCCCTCCCTGAGGGACTCCAAGGCATGGGGGTCTGCACTAATGATCTCTGCGCAAAGCACGCCAGCCCTGGCTGCTCTCAGGCTGGTGGAGGCAGCAGTAGCTTGCCTTTACCCCCTAACACTGTAGTTAGAGCTCTTGAGAGATTGGGATTTGACACCTGGCCTGAGGGGCTGCAGGTCATCTTCTTGGCCATCCCGTGTCAGCTGCTGGGGCCGGGAGGGAGCGGAGGGGACCGGGCTCATGCAGGGAGGGGCTTGGGCAGGTGACAACTCTGTGGCATTAAGGGTATTAAGGGCCTGGGGACCACATCACGTCAGCGGCTCCGTGGAGCTGCCTGCCCAGGTGTCAGGCAGCCGGGTACCGGGAGCGCTCCACGGGTTGAGTCCAACTTAGTAAATATTAGTTTGCGGGATCATTTGCAATCTAGTGAAATGTAAGCCGTTTCCTGCTAAAGAGCCATTTTTCTAAAAGCTGAAGGCAGTGAAGTTAGGAACGCTCACTCCGCACCAGCAGACGTGATGCCTCAGTTGTCAAGTGAGAAAAAGCCCCAAGGAAGTGAGAGGTGCAATGATGAAAGGCCATGAACAGCTGCTGAAAGTGTTTGTGAACCAGGAGGAACTTTACATAAAGAACTAAAACAAAAATAAAGCCCAGTTTGATTAAATGGTTGGACTCAGGAAAGCAGGTCACCTCCTGGAAAGCAGCTTATGTAGGTGTGAGGTGATTCAGGCTGTTTCTGAAGATGGAAAGTATGCAACAGCTCACTGGCTAAAGCACGGGCCACCCCGCTCCCACGTCAGGCCACAGACTTCCAGTGACCCTCGTCATCGCCCCTTCAGTCCCTGTGCTCTCGGGGAGCGCTACTGTCCCTCTGCCTGGTCTCTGGTTCCAAAACCAGAACGCACACACATGCATGAGTGCACACACAGGTACGCAAACAATTCCAAAATTGCTGAAATTCATTCACCTACATGAAAGCAATTTCGAAGATGAAAATCAAAGGTGGTGAACCTTTCTGCTCTCGGTCAAATCACGCCCAGAGCTCCATTCTTTAGGCCAACATCACTGATGGAAAATGCAAGCACTTGGCATCTGAAAATCAGGACACGTTCATTTTTTGTGTCTAACCTTAAATAACTGCTTGGAAATAATGCCTGATGATCTCCCCTGAGGACCCAGGGGCACCTTGCAGGTCACTGTAGGGGTTGGAAACCTTGAAGCCCCTGGTGACCGCATGGGTCAGCTGGTGACGGCTACCGATCCTGCCCATGTCAGCAGGTAGGCTGGAGAAAGAAAGGCCGTTTGCTAACTCAGTCTGTCACTGCGGCTTGCGAGAGGTGGGATCCTGGGGCCCGGGTGATCTCTTTGCAAAACGGCTGGCAGAGAGCCTGGATACACATCCTGGCTCATCTCTGCTTTCTCTGTAATTTGGCCCAAACAGTCGAAAGCAAATGAGGGAGGATGGAGCAATAATATGGGGGAAGCTGGAGAGGTTAGAAATCTGAGCAGGAAATAACCAAATCAGACTGCGCCTGGGAAAACCGAAGTTAATACATTTGGGGGAAATAATCTGAAACACTACTAGCCAATAGGGCAGAGAAGCCTGGAAAGCAGGCATGTCAGTTAGCAGCCGTTGCTGCAACGTGGGACAGGAGAAGGCTGTGTGATTTGGGGCTGCCCACCGAGGTCTCACATCGCAGAGCGAGGATGTGCTGGGGCTGCAATAGGCTCTGCACCTGGGCTGCTGCAGCCGTCGCTGTGCACCTCAGGCCCGGGGTGATGCAGACAGGCTGGAGGGCTTTCAAGCAGCACTACCACAGATGAGAGGTGGGAGGGAACAGCTGGATGAGGAGAGCCCCAAAGAATTCAGCATAAACAACTTTTCCAAATGATGACTAAAGGAGGAGGATATGATAACCCTCTGCAAGTATTTGAAGGCTATAAACACCAAGGGTGGCTCATTTGGGACAAGATTAGATGTAATGGGATGAATTTACGGACAGGAAAAAATGTGTTTTATGCAAGGACACAGGTACAAAGTAAGAGAAATTGGTAGAGTGTTCCAAAGTAGAGGTGGAAGTCCCCTTGGTGTGGACAAAACTGCTCTGGGTGTGAAAAGTAAGCAAGGCCATGTGCTGTCGGAGCAGTCCAGCACAGCAGAAGTAGATGAGGTAGCTCCTCTACCTTCAGGTCTTTTGCTGTGAGACTTGCTGTTCTGCAGAAAAGAAAAACTTGTATCGCCTTGCTTAAAATTCCCAGCAGAAGCAAGCTGAGTACAAAAGTAGGTGACAAGACTCTTTTCCCACATTGGTGAAGGACATTGCTCATCATAACCTGGATCTTTCCCTGCTTGTACAACGCAGGAGGTGCGATGTCCTGCTTTACGTGGGTTTCGCTGGGGATGGCCAAAAGGACATAAAAAGGGATCGTTAGCTGCAGCCAGCTATCACCTGCGTCACTGGCAGCATGCCAGCAGTGGTGGGGTGATTTCATCACACACTGCATTCTTCCTGGAAATGAAATTCAAATTAAATCAGGGTGATAGTGACAAAATGTTTCTCCTGTCCTGTGTCAGTTGATTACACTCTGAGAAATGAGGTGAACAGGCTTTGCACATTTTCAAAAGGAACTTCCGCGCTGGGGTCAGTGGCATAAAAATTGAGTTTGCAGTCTTGCTCCTGGTCTCAAGGGAGACCAAGGTCTGGTTGGACCCCTTCCCATTCATGGAGGTAAAGAGATCCTCATACTGGTGCTTTTCCCAGCAATGGCTGGACCATTTTAGAGAGGCAGGAGCTCATACACCGCTCTACTGAGAGGGCCATCCTCCATGGCTCTCAGCCCACCTCGCACTGTGCTGTCAGATGTAAGATGTCCTAGAAGATGTCCTAGCACTGCAGGCCCCCAACAGTGGCAGGTCAGCTCTGTGAACAAAAAGAGCAAAAAAGAAAAGGAGAAAAAAAAAAGTTTCAGACAGATTTGCTTCATCTTACAAACGGTGAGGTGGCTCATGAGTGGAGTATGGATCCCTTCAGCTCCCACTCAAACGGGTACAGAAGTTGAAGTCACACCTCTTGCCTTTCAACACCTGTCTTGGATGTCCTGGGTCACCCTTTGGGTGTTATTTGTGGTCCTGTGACCGCACAGGCAACTCAGGAGCTCAGCTTCAGGTGCCCTGAGCTGTACTGTGATGTGACTGTCTAACAAATATAGTACAAACATCCACTGTATTTATGTATTTTCCAAATAAAGCCAATGGCCAGGCACTCTGTGATTTAAGTGGAACAGGTCTTTGTTAGGAAAAAAAGTTGTGAGACAATTAAACACATCCAGAAATTAATTTTCCATACAATATGAGTGTTTGTTGGCCAGGTACCCAGTGGCCCAGTTGTAATTAATTCCTGGGCTTGCAGCTACAATCAAACCGGGCAAGGGGCGCTCCTGGTCCACCACTAATTTTTCGTCGCAGTAGAAGTGAGACGCAATTTTTCACCTCATGTTTTATTCAGACCCTTTGCAGGCTCTGGCGTTTCGAAGGAAAGATTCAAGACTTGGATCCAATCCTATCACCTGCTGATGGCTCTCTCCACTCCAGCCAGTGTAAAGCTAGGCAAAAAAAGAGGTTTTTTTTTCCATCTCTGCCTCTCTCTTCCGCTCCCACTCCCCTAAATCTGCGTAATCTGTAGAGGCCAGGGCATTCAGCGCTGCTCAGACCCTGTACTGTGGCTCATTAAAATGTCAGGCTCACCACTGCAGACCCAGGGCGCTCATTCCTATTGACATCAACAGACAATGAGGTTGGTGGGAGTCGGGAAAGTAGAAAAAGCCCACGACTTTATTTATGATGAGATTAGTGCTCTGACTAGCTTTAAATTACGTTAAACTCCTCTCGTGTCATTAAGCAGAGTTTTCAGGCTGTCCGGTCCAACACAAACACACAATTTCAATAAGTTTTCCCTTCTTGTGTGACTCGGGAAAGAAACGTGTGTCTGACACTCACCCTGTGCTCTGGTGACGGGCTGTGCCAAGGCTTTCATGTCGCTCGTGATCGGCAGTACACGAAGAAAATGGATTTTTTTCTGCTGTGTTTCCAGCTTTTATAATGCATTACACAAACAGTTTAATAAATACAGAGTAAAGTGAAAAATAAATCATTCTGAGAGAAGCCTGAGGTGCTCTGGAAGCTGAGCACAAAGCTGACACTCCACTTCTCCACGACAAATCCCTTCCATCCCTTATTTTCAGACTACAGAACTGAGTTAGCAGCTACCACAAACTCAGTGGTAGTTTTATCTTGTTGCAACCCAGATCTTTTTCTTGCAAACCTTATCTAACATATTTCTTAATGGGAAAGCAAGACTGCTCACAGAAATAATGCAGAACCTGAAAATAAGCATTGGCCAGAGCTAATATTTCAGTTTGGAAAACTGAACTATTGCTGTCTGTCACTTTCCTCGCTTTTAAACGGATCCCTCTACTTTCACATTCAGACAAATGCATGCCTTTCCCATAGATGGGCCTTTTATATCCCAAAATGTGTCTAATAATGTTTCCAGTTTAACTCTGGAAATGATTTTAATGAGGACTGTCTCTCTTCTAATAAACCGATACAATGGAAGCTCATTAAATATAATTGAAAGGTTTCTCATGTGGTAGATCATCGCAATATTTCATCGCGTATGAAAGTGTAGGTGATTCTCAGCACTGCTAAACATCCTGTACGTGAACTACGGTATTACTGAGGAATTATTTTTTCCCTGGGTTTTCCCCAAAGAAAAGCAAAGAGTTAATGCTTCTGCTTCAGTTCTCATTTTCTGCTGCACCAGAGGTTTCTCAGGGGAGCCGAGGGGACCTGGCAGCGGCCGCGACTTGGGCTCGGTGCGCGTTGCCCTGAGGTTCAGTGCCGGTGCAAGGCGGCGGCGAGCAGCGCTGCTGCTCCAGCGCGAGCACAGGCCCCAGCTCCTCGGGGAATTTTCAAGTAAGTGCTAAAAGGGGCCAGTGTCTGTGTGGCACAAGGCATTTAATTAGCATGTTAAATACTCACATGTATGTGTCAAAACAGTGCCAGCTGCGCAGAAAAGCAGCGTAGCTCACAGGTTGAAGGAAAAAATCATATTTGCAAATATATTTTTTTCCCCTAGGTCAATTGTTACCTTTCAAATAGTAAAGGGGAATCTGTTTTTTTGGAAGCAGAACATACATTGAAGTCCCTCATTAAATGAGCTGGCTGAACTGCAGCTGCTGAAGGCAATGGTGAGAACTTGCCAGCTTCTTTTGAAAAGCATCCTCTTGTTCTGGGCATGGTTTAGGCTGTGCAAGTTTACTGCAGATGCTGAACTCTCCCCCAGAGGGTAGGGGCACGCACTTCGGCGTACATCATTACACATTTCTGGGGCACTGAAAGGCTGCCAGAACAAGTTATCTTGCTCCACCTGGAACCAAGTGAAAAGGAGATTTCTTTCTCTTTGATTCATCGGAGTCTCAGCCAGATGAACTTGGAAACTCAACCTGCCAAATTCACATGGTTTGAGAAGGTTCAGATTAAACCTATGGGACCTGACTGTCCTTTCCAGAGCTTTCACCTCACATTCATCCTCTAGCAATGCCTTCCAGCTCCATCAGCCCGAGGGCCTGATACAAAAGATCCTAAGAAATAAGTCTCAGTCCCAGTCCTTCAGCTGTCACCTGGCACGAAGCTGGCCCAGCACACACGCACTCATTTCTCCCGTGTGGGCCATCTTCACTGGAGGGCCAGGCAGCAGTGTCCTGTGCAGGCAGCAGAGGGCAAGCAGGTATCTCACCTGGCCTTGGTTAGAAACGGGCATAGTCCCACTGCAGCCTCTGTTGCCCTGCAGACATTTGTACCTGGGACATAAAGTGCTCACACTTAAAAAAAACCCACAAAAACAACAACAAAAAAAAAACAAACAAAGAAAAAACGCCAAGCCCATGAGCCCCTCACCAAGTTCTATTTTAGAGATACTCTGTGTTGTTTTAAGTGTTAGGAGTAGCATGGACATTCGAACCACGGGTTTAGGAATTGCGAAGTGCTGCTCCCCAGGTTAGATCATCACTGGTTGAGAGGAGCAGGAGTGCAGCCTCGCTGGTAGGCGCTCCGGGACCCCATGGGGAGGGAATCAATACTCCTTTGGGCATTACGTCGTGCCATGCTCCCTTCCCCGTTATTGTGGAGCGGCAGCCAAAAGAAAAGCTGCTGTCAGTGGAGAAGAGGGATCTGTAGTGACAGGACAAGGGGCAACGGTTTTAAAAGGAAAGAGGGTAGGTTTAGACTGAAGATAAGCATGAAATTTTTTATGATGGGACACTGGAACAGGCTGCCCAGAGAAGCTGTGGAGGCCCCATCCCTGGAAGTGTTCAAGGCCAGGCTGGATGGGGCTTTGAGCAACCTGGTCTGGTGGGAGGTGTCCCTGCCCACGGCACGGGGGTTGGAACTAGATGATCTTCAAAGGTCCCTTCCAACCCAAACCATTCCATGATTCTAAGAGCCACCTGCAGCAGAGTGCCAGCGAGGGGGGGAGCTGAGGGTGCTGGGCACATTGCAGGACCAGGCCGGGCATAGAGACAAGACCCTGTAAGGCAGCCTTGACCAGGCGTGGTTTGGTCATTGACTACTGGTCATTTGGACTCAATACATTCTAAAAACATATTAGATGACAAGGTCCTGGCTTCTGGGAGCTGATGAAAATGAGAAGGCACCTGGGGAAATCTGGGATCAGCAAGAAAACAGGAGTTTGGAGACAAAACCGCAATTTTTAAATCCCTTTCTTCTCTAGAGTTTCACAGTCTACTAGGTTTGGCCTAAGCTGACATGAAAGATCTGGTGTGTTTCCTGTTACACGTGAAAAATGACACACACACCAGTAACATCAATATTATTATAATTTCTTAAAATTGGACTTCATATGTAATTTTTACTAAAAATACATATTTTGAGATTTATAGTTCATCTTAGCCTGGCTTTCTTCATTGAGCGTGACCAGAGTTTTGGGAAGAGTGGTGAGATACTGTGTCTCCCAGGCAATGCCCATCGCTGCCCAGAGCTGAGTCAGTAGGGCCAACATACCACCTGCATCTTTAATAATGTCAAACAGCTTCAAAACACTGACATCTGCTCATGAAGTTTGCAGTTTAAGTGATTTCTCAGATACGCAAGTCAACAGTCTCTACCTGGAACCTTGCTCGGAAAATGTTTGCCATTTCTATAGCAGGCATTTGCTCACTTAGGAAAAAATTATCCAGAGAAAATAAGGGCTTTGCTGCTCAGCCAATTCTTACACACACCACAAGTGAGCCTCCCCATCCTCTCTTTTCGCTACGTTGTCATGTTTCTACAAAAGAGAGAGGCACCATGGCCATCAATCTGCTTGTGGGCTTTTACCCTCCCACAGGAACTTTGCTTCAGTGCTCATACACTGGCACATTATGTTTTATTTTTGCTTGACAACTCACTAGCAGAATACCAGTAAAACTGTGGGTTTTTTTCATTATTTAACTAGGGATACTTATAAATGCTCAATAATGTAACAAATCTTGTAAGGGGATTTCAATTTTCAACCAAATATCAAAATCCTTGGCAGAAGTTCAGTATTTCTTACAATTTAAGCGGACCTTTTTAAAGCCCGACTGTATTTTATAATGTCTCATCTTTTTTTAATAGCTTTGTGTACATACTGTGGGGATTGGGCCGTATAATCACATAAAGACTTGGATAAAATCCAATCCAGATCAGCTGCTATTACAAGAACAAATCAAACAGGGTTGGTTTCTTTCCCCTTTTCTCAAAACAAGAAACAGGGCTGGAGCTGCGTCAGCCGCCAGCATGTCGGAGGTTAACCCCGACATGCCGAATCTGCGCTTCGGTTCATCTTTTACCACCAGGCATATTGGCCAAAAAGGGCGTGCGTGTTGCAGTTGTGCACACGCATGCGTACACGGAGACAGGATGGCCGTGCATGGCCATACACCAAAAAAAACCCCAAACCTGCCCCATACACCGAAACGGGGCTGTTCGATGCTGAGGTGGTTATAAAGCCAGGCTGGAGTCAGTGCCCTGCTCGCTCAGCAACCCCAGATGTATTCAACAGCTTGCCTAATCAAGCCCTCTCTGTGCTTAAGTAAATCACAACAGCAGCACCAGCAGCCCCAGTGCAGATCTGGGGGGAGCTCCCACCCCTGCTCTCCCCACCGCGGCTCTCCCAGCCCCCAGCTCTGCTTCAACCCCCATGCGTGGTCCAAACACATATTTCTTCCTTATAAAACCACAGAACAAGACGTTTGGCTTCTGTTACCAGAGGCCTGGGGTATAATTAATCCACCCTATCTTGCATTTTTAATTACATCTCCACTCAGGTATCTGAGTCTTTCACAATACCAATACTTTTAACATGCGGGAAAAGTATCACAGCCCTGTTCTTACAGGGAGAGAGGCTGTGGCACAGAGACTCGGAGTAAGTAGGGCAAACTTCAGAGAAAACCCGGAGCCTGACTGAGAACAGAACCCAGATGTACCCAGGGCTCGTGCTTTGCTTTAAATACAGCACTAGGATCCCTCTGGTTCGTGATGCCAGTATAATGGTATTTCCTCTCCTGGAATGGTGCGTTCGGCTTTGGCCAGCACCCCTCTCTCGCTCTCTTGAAAAGTCAGAGGGAGAGAGGGAGAAAAAGGCCAGAGAAGCACAACCAAAACAATTACCGTTGTGCAGAGGACCTCCATACAAGGCAAGGAATACACGCAGGAGCACGCAGAGGACTGTGAGGTGCTCTGTGCCTGGGGGAGCCACGGGCAGACCAGCAAACTGGCAGCATGGGGCTGGGCTCCGACCAGCCTCAGGGTACCAGTTCTCGGCGTCAGGGAATTCAGGCTCAGCCCTGGAGCTGCTTCTATTTGTCCCCGTGTCCTGGAACAAGCCATTTAACACTTTGGGGTTTATTTACCCCAAGGCATTGGCTGCTCCCAAAGGCATTCTTAGACCTCCTGCACGCAGGCAGTCTGTGCACAGTACCAGGGGCATACATCATGACACGTGTGCCCACAGTACGGTGCACAAACTGCCTGCGTACAAGAGGTTTGCAGGCGACAGCAAGTTGGGTGGGAATGTTGATCTGCCTGAGGGTAGGATGGCTCTCCAGAGGGATCTGGACAGGCTGGATCGATGGGCCGAGGCCAGTGGTATGAGGTTCAACAAGGCCAAGTGCCGGGTCCTGCACTTGGGTCACAACAACCCCATGCAGCGCTACAGGCTTGGGGCAGAGTGGCTGGAAAGCTGCCTGGTGGAAAGGACCTGGGGGTGTTGGTGGACAGCCGGCTGAATATGAGCCAGCAGTGTGCCCAGGTGGCCAAGAAGGCCAACGGCATCCTGGCCTGCATCAGGAATAGTGTGGCCATCAGGACTAGGACAGTGATTGTCCCCCTGTACTCAGCACTGGTGAGGCCCCACCTCAAACACTGTGTTCAGTGTTGGGCCCCTCACTACAAGAAAGACATTGAGGTGCTGGAGTGTGTCCAGAGAAGGGCAATGAAGCTGGTGAGGGGTCCGGAGAATAAGTCTTATGAGGAGCGGCTGAGGGAACTGGGGTTGTTCAGCCTGGAGAAAAGGAGGCTGAAGGGAGACCTTATCGCTCTCTACAACTACCTGAGAGGCAGTTGTATCCAGGCGGGGGTTGGTTTCTTCTTGCAAGTAACAAGTGACGGTATGAGAGTAAATGGCCTCAAGTTGCACTAGGGGAAGTTTAGACTGGATATTAGGAAAAATTTCTTCACTGACAGGATTATCAAACATTGGAACAGGCTGCCGAGGGAAGTTATTGAGTCACCATCCCAGGAGGTATTTAAAAGACGTGTAGACGTGGTGCTTAGGGATGTGGTCTAGTGGTGTATTTGGCAGTGTTAGGTTTACAATTGGACTCGATGATCTTAAGGATCTTTTCCAACCTAAATGATTCTATGATTCTATGATGAATGTGCTGTGAAGTCCCACCTTAGTACTGTGTGCAGTGTTCCTGGCAGAGGTAAGCCCTTAGTCAAGAGCAAAGCTCAGCTTCATCAAACCTGAAGACCCTCAGATACACAGCAGTGATAGAAATGCAAAGTATTCTTTTATCAAGCCTTTATTGTTCCAGCATGACCTGTCTCAAGTGCCCCCCCACTTGACTATGTGATGGTAAAACAACGTTTACTCAAAGGAAAAAGAAAAAAAAAATCTAAAAGACTTGAAAAGCAGACAAGAAAATAAGATAATGGGGCCAAAATAGACTCTTCAGTGTGTTAGGGAAACACCTCCCAGAAGGATCTGAAAAAATCTTCTTTCTTTAACAGAGCTTTTGACACTATAATTACTTTGTGGAGCTCTTCCAGTTTATACCTGTGACCTACAGAAAAGGGCACCTTGTTTAACAAAAATCTTGGTTTTTAGAAAGCCCAATGGCTCAATATTAGAGTTGGGAAGATGCACAGCTTTACTGAGGACACTGTTTTTGACTCCAGGCCTGTAGAAGAGTCACTAAAATGCAGGTACATTGCATGCTGTGCTGTACGGTAGCTGAGCAAGGCTTGCAGCCCGGGCTCTGAGGACAAAGACTGACTCAGTAGTGTGGAGGAGGACCCAGTGGACCCCCTCGCCTAAAGTGGCTGCAGGAGCACATCCTCCAGCCGGTGGTGAGCCTGCAGAGGAGCAGGCAGCATACTGCCCATGCCACAGCTGATTTATGAACGGTGTACCTCTCACCCCCTGCCTGCCTTCCCAAGTTTCATGACCACTGACTTCAGCGAGGAATTAGATGAAGCCACGGCTGGCATCTCAATGGAGGTTGTGCCATGTTCCATTCAGAGGTCTCAGACTGACTGTGGTGCATCGGTGGCGTTGTGAAAAATAGCCTTGATCCAGCAGGCACAGGTGCAGGCACCAATGATGCTATGGCCATCAATAAGATCAAGCTACCCAGGATCATACCCAGCATTCCCAGTGGGTTGCAGACACACATGCCAAACCAGATGCTGCCACACTGTCCTGGTTTGAGGTAAAACTGGACCAATTTTGTTCACTAACTTCGCTTCTTAGCTGGGCCTCTTCTAACTACTGAAATTAACAGCATATTGTGCAGGCAATGTTCACTCTCTCAGAGTGATAAAACCAATGTTTATAGTCGATGCCCAGGCACGGTATGTGGGAGAGGCTCTTGCTTATACTTATTGCTATAACAGCCAAGGCCAAACAACTTTGTTGTTTGCCACGTTGGAGGGTC
>VZSZ01001112.1:958209-983324 GCA_013398815.1 Ibidorhyncha struthersii
GTGTCGTGATTGTCATCTTGGGAGCTTGATACGGTTTTGTATATATTTCATTATTTCCTTGTATGTTATTATTAGTATCTCATTAAAGTAGTTTAGTTTCTTCTAAACTCTTAAGTGTCTTTTTCCCTCCTCAGCCTCTCTTTTTGAAGAGGGGTAGAGGGGAGCATCTGTCGGTCCCATCTGGGGTCCCCCATGTCCCCAGTGGCCGATTTGGCCTAAACCACGACACACACCATCAGCATTTTTGCTCACTCAGGCATGGCTGCCTGTGCCAGTCCTGCCAGACTGCCAAGCCGTTGGACCATGAAGGAGGATAGAAATGAAGTTCTCTGTGAAGCTTGGCCCCCAAAGGAGTGGCTCTTTAGGGCATTCCTCCCAAACACAGACTAGGAAATGTAGTCGCCAAGTTTCCGGGTACTTTTTCTAGGCAGCTCTTCAGTGCTCCTGTGCCACTCCGTGAGGGTTTAATGAACTTGGCAGTGGGGACAGTCATTAGACAAGCAGGATGGGTACCTTAGGCACAAGGCCATCAGACAGAGGTGGTTCAGCCCTCCATCAACAGGGCGGCTCTGGGCTGTCAGCACCTGCCTCTACTTTTGGAGATGGGGGTGCCCAGGAGATCCCAGAGCCACATCAGAGCCCAGGGCTGCTTCAGCTCTTTCTTCCCAAACACCAAAAACCCCAAAGGTCCTCTTGTCCACTGCATCCAGATTCTTTATTGCCTCTGAATGCCTGGGTGACCTTGCCTTCCTGACACCATGTCCTTTGACTTCCACCTTTGTCTCCAAGAGGTCCTGTTTTCCATCTAGGCATATGCAGTGGCCTTAGAAATTTGTTTTCCATAAAGCCAAGGGCCCTCTATGAGAAAGCATCTTTTCCCACATCTGCAGGTCTTGTACTGACTTTGAAATCTGAGATATACTTACATTTCTCCTCCACTGCTTTGTGCACATGTTAATGTGAATATGGGATTTCCATGCAACTTGAGACGGAGATTTACTTTGGTAACCACATCCATGATCTGCCTGAACCCTGTAGCGTCAGGATCCCTCGGCAGATCTATCACCCATTTTTAGTTTGCCCAGCTCTCTCCTCTACCATTTACCCTCTCATGCTCGCAAGGAGCTTCCTATAAACATTTGTCAGTTATCTCTAAAGTTCTCTTCTGCATGATGTCTATGAAAACCTTTCTAATGACCAGTGTTTGTTATTTATGATGCTAATTCTGTCTCTCTGTTCCCTCCGCCCCGTGCCTGCCTGTACTGTGAACTCCCTGGGCAGGACCAGTGCTTGACCTTTCTTTGGTATCAGGGGATGATGGTCCAGGATGAGTGATACTCTGTCATATAATAATAAAAGTGATAAACAAATGCTCAGACTAATGCAGGGGAAAGTACTTAGTGGAACACTGGTAGGAGAGATCAAGTAATTCCTCTAAAAACCCAAGTTATTCCAAATACTGTTTTCCTTCACCCAAATCAAGCCATCAGGACCTACACTGGTTTGACTGACCACGTTTGCCCTAATCAGAAGCCGCTTCCCCACTAACTCTTCAACTTCTGATACTCTTCATTTTAAGAGCCCACAAACATAAATCAGTTAGAAATAAAATTTAATTTACAACATCAAAACCAGTCACATTTGGAAACAGTCTAATTCCCTGATGCTCAAAAGCACATCACATTATAATTTATCAACCATCACATTTTTAATGATGTCAGACATTTGTCATAAAATCACCATTAAATTGGTATCTAATGGCTTCTAATAAATGTCAAAATGAACTTGCAGATGCCTATTTGAAATATATTAGGAGCCATTAAACAGCAATTAAAAGGAAGTTTCACAAATAATATTTTATATTAGATATGTTGCAAAGCCATGCAAGGAAGGGACAGTGACATTTTGAGAAACCTCTGAAAACGCTCCCTCATGCCACGTATTTCTGCAACGACGGACTGCGCACCTCCCCAGAGAGCAGCCCGCACTTTCGGGGCATCCAGAGCCCTCCCTGGCCGCTCATGATGTGGATGCCATCAATCACTGCTTTAAGGGCCCGCATGGACAGAATGCGGTGTGATGGTGTTATCCTCTCTCTCCCTCATCCCCTTCTGCTCTGGAGGCAGAAATGTGTCCCAGACCCTTCCCCGGTGTTGCCCTCCAAGCTGCCGGGAGGTGCTGGGGCAGGCAGGGATGTGGGGTGGGAGGGGAGAGCTGCCAGCATGGGGAGAGATGTTCATTGGCATTTGGAGGGTTTAGGCAGGGGAAGATCTCCCAAGGGGGTGCAGAAGATTTTGGGGAGGATGAGTGGAGAAGGGGATATGAACAGCCATTCTACCTCTGCAAGTGTGAGGTGAGTGTAAAACAGGGTTACAAAGTTGGGTAGAGGAACAACCTGAGGCCACCTAGTACTGAAGTTTGCATATGCACTAAACCCTGAAGTGTGCACAGTTTACTACTGACTTAAAGAGCTCACACCACTGGCATTACCCACCATACCCATACCATCTTTTTCTCCAGTCCGCATATTACCAAAGCTCACCCTGTGCGGTTGGCGCAGTCTGGTATGAGCGCATGCCGGGCTCTCTCAGGAGGGCACTGAACATCACCTTTGCCTTCTGGCTCAAAGCTTTCCAGAAGCGCTGAGAGGCACTGATAATCCATGCGATGCCCGTGTGTCCATGCTCCTTCTGCTCTGGAGCCGTGGTTTAAAAGGTGCATCTTATGCACATGTTAAGTACATGTATACGTGTAGATATGATTTATATAAAATATGCAGCTCGTTAAAAATGTGCTCAGGTGTGACGCCCGTAGTTTCTCTTGCAGCAGAAGGTTTACTTTCATCTGCTATAGAATCACAGAATCGTTTAGGTTGGAAAAGACCTTTAAGATCGAGTCCAACCGTTAACCTAACACTGCCAAGTCCACCACTAAACCATGTCCCTATACCTTGAAAATGACTGACAGACACGTAACCTTTAAACATTAACAAGAATTTCATAGTATTCACATGCCTGTATCAGTCCAGCCACAGCTTAGAAACAGTTAAAAAGAAGAACTTAATCCCAGCTTGCTCCATTACAATGTCAGGTTCTCTTAAAAGAGCAGCTTGCTTTCTCCCTTTTTTTTTTTTCACATTAGCCCTCACAAACAGGAGGGAGGGAGGGATGGGACTAGATGTGACCATTAATTGTGCCGGGGCTCAGGCCAGTGCGGTGAGAATTAGGTAAGTGGGAGGCTGCGGAGCCCGATGGGGACAGCACGTTCTGGCGTGACTGGGAGGGCGAGCAACAGAGCAGCGCCTTGCACATAGTAGGTATCAGCAGCCAGTAATAGATCCATTGTGTCAGTACACAAATATGTTGTTATGCTCCACCTTCTGTCCTATTTGTTTCTTACAGTACTATGGCTACTTTCCTCTCCCACTTATGTAGCCGAGAACTGGTCCTGACACAGAAAAGCAAGAAAAAAATCCCCCCCTTCCCTGCCCTCATGCTGTGAAGGACCTGTTTATACAACTGTGGAAGAGGGTGTGTATTTGCATATTAAATGGGATCAAGAAAATATGTAACATATGTTGCAAACAGAACTAATGTCTAAACACACATGTAAACCTGGGCTAACGGGTCCTGCCAAAATATTTTAACCATCTGTTTTTGCTTAGCTGTTTTTGAACAAATTATGTTTATTATGTTAATTTATTTTACTGTCAACAACACCAAATGACAGAGTTGCCGCTAAACAACATCATTATATATCACATTCTGGCATAATACCAGCAGGTTTTTTTTTAATGCGACAGGAATAAATGCATATTAAAATGTCAATTTGTTTAAAATCTAGTTCAGGATGGTAAATACATCTGCACAAATTCATCGTGTTCCAACAGACACCGCACAGAGACTTCTGAAAGATAAGGTGCTCGACAGGACTTGGAGAGAGGCAGGAGCGCAGTGGTCCTGCCTGGACTCCTGGCCCCAGCTTCGAGGTTGATCCCAAGAGGAGGGGAAGGGCAGGAGCAAAGAGGAGGCTACTTTGCATTTTAAGAAGTTGTGATTAAACTTCCCACGAGTCTATCTTCATTTGCAGCATCCAGGAAATCTCCCGTAGATGAAGATAAACCGAAATTGAGATCAACCACAAAATAATATTGATCTTCGTCCCAGGTCCACATCCTGTTCCCCAGCATACACTATTTGTGTCCCGGCAGGAGTCCCTGTCCCCAGGCTCTGCCCCAGGCTGATGCAGGGCAGGGGCACCCAGTGCCGCAGGCAGCTGCTGCTGCAAGCCCATGTCCAGCATGTGAGGACAGTGAGGGATTCTCTGGATGCCCCAACATCCTTCCCCAGCAAATAAGTTTCATGGTATCTTCTGGATCAGCTCCTCTCTCTTGCTTAAAGAATTCTCTGCTTGTTTCCCAAAAGCAAATTCTCTTTTTTTCAGCAGGACTTTTTTGCTGATCCCCCTGAGAAGAAAAACTCCTTTCTGGAAGGGGAAGGTCCGTCAGTGGCTTCCTCACCCTCCTGGATGCCCTCCTTCATTGTCCACAAGCGCTGCCCAGGCAATATCATTCTTCTTCCCATTTCCAAAGTTAGTACCTGTTCTCCCAAATCAGTCTGATTCTGCCAGTCCTGGTCCCATGTAGATAGTTGTTCACATCTTCCCTAACAAAAGCAACTTTTTCTGCAAATAACCGATGCTAAATCCCATCATCTTCTCCCACGCAGGCAGCGTGATCTTCTCCTCTGGACACATTTCCCTTCCAGTTCTATTCATGGGACAGTGTAGGCTGCTTTTGTTGCCAGGTTGTAGAAACACAGCAACTGGGACACGGTTGGACAGGCTATGGCGTTTTCCCTCATTGTTTTATATGGACCTCAGGAAGACAGGAGGAGAGGGAAAAATGAGCCTGAAGTCTTCAGAAATGCTGAAGAACCAGAACGGAACAAGATGCAAGTGGAGCAAGCTTTTGGAAAAGCCCATGATGAGACCACGAGCGCAAGGAGTGCTGTCTGGCTGTTGTGAACCACCACGCTTCCAACAGTTTGCTGCGGGAGCTGGAGGAACTCATGACATATAAGCCAGTGACAATGTGATGTATTACAGGATACAGCACAACATAAAATACAATCAGACCACGGTCCTGCAAAGACCCATGCATGTGCGTAACGGTGCACATGAGTGGTCCTGCTGAGGCCCGAGGAACTGCCCCAGCGCAGATGGTTGAACTCATGCACAAACCCTTGCAGAGCTGGAGCCCAGGGAGATATGGCCAACAAGAAACTCTCCCACCCTGAGAAATCCTAATGCAGCGTAACGCTGCCTCTGATATTGAATCAATTAGCTGAGAAGCAACTAGTAATGAAATACGATATTGCTTTCTGGGGATTAAGGAGCAGGCATCTTGGGATAAGATTTTGTTTAAGACAAGGAACAGGCTCCTTTTGATTAACCTCAGCCTTTTGAGAAGTATAGTGAAGAAATACTGTGCACATAAATATTTTGATGTCTCACTAACAAATATTGTAAGCCATGCCACCTTTGTTTAAATGCCCTTCCCCATCGTGACAAGGGCTGTTCACGCAGGATGGTAAAGGAATCATTGTTTATAGCGTCCGCTATAGCACCAGACTCTGTCAAGTGCAGCAGCATGTGAGAGGCAATGCCACGCAGTGCAAAGCTTGAGGGAATTCCCCCTCCCCTCTCTAAATTCTGCTTTTATGAAGAGAAAGGTTACATGGTTTATATTTCAGGAGTTGAAGTCCTGAGAAAATAAACCTCAGTCCAAGTACTTGTCCAGCATACAACAGATATTCCATAAAATGTATGGGCTGATTTCACGCATATGGCTGCTCATTTTACAAGGGGATGATTAAGATGGTCATGGTTATGTTGGCTTTTAGTCCACAAATGCCTCAGCTGTTCTGGATTCATTTAAAATCATAATGTACCTCTGTGTGCAGAAAGCGAGCAGCCAGCACTTCTCTGCTCTCGCCGTCCTGCAAATCCAGCCCTTTGCTTTTGACGGTGTTTCCAACACGGTTCATTAGTCGCTATTGACTTACGCGGTCCCATCTCTTTCTTCTCGCAGCCTGCCATCTCCCTCTGCCCTGGCACCAAAGGGACCCATGGAGCGGGCAGGGCTGCCTTTGCGAAGAGATGAATTTTTATTGCAGTTTGCTGCCTTCCACCCCCCTTCCTGCTGCCTTTCTTGCTCTTTGATATCTCCCGGCCGGCATTTCGCAGCCTGCCTCCCGAGGGATGCCAGCCCGCCCTGCCCCGGCCTTCCAGCCAGAAAGCACCGAGCTGCTCTGCTGGCACTTTTGGAAGAGTAATTCGTTGAGAAGAAGCGTTACCAGTGGGAGTGCAGTTCAGAAGTGCTTTTTCCCCCTCAAGACTAAAACTTCAGCACTTGCACCCCAGCCCGAAAGAGAAACATGCCTGACACCTGTCGGGAGAACGGGCTTTTCACCCCTGGGAATGGAGGAAGCTTTTGCGGTGTGGTTTGGGTGGTGCAGCATCATGAGGTATTAGTCCTGACGTACCCCGTCCCCTCCCCGGGAGGGTAATTAAAATGGCAGGCTGTGACTCAAGAAACACAATCACCTTTTCCCATTTGAATCTGATTTCATCATCTCGGGCTTTTCACGCACACTCTATTTGATACTTCCTGCTTCAGAGGTTTTTTTGCTGCAGCTGCCCAGCATCCCTTCCCCTCACCCTCCTCCACATCTTTTCCTGTACTTGGTTTATCTCTTCACTGTAAAAGGGAAAGGCATTTATTACTTCATTCACATTAAGTGATTATCATGTAACAGAAATAAACTGCTTGTTCCTATATAATCATAGATCGCTTTGCAGAACGCAGGCTTCGAACAGCAGAGGTAGAAGTCTGCAATATTTTCCTCTGAAGCAATCCTTGTTTCTTAAAAAAACACCCAACAAAACAAACCCTAAAACCTGTAAGTCAGTATCTTCCCGCAACTGCAGCTGATTTCCTGTGTAAACTAAAACCATGTGATATTCCATAAATGCTTCCAGCTCTAAATTACAGGAAATGAAAACCATCATGGAAAAGGAAAGCTTTGGACTAAATTCCCAGATCAGATATCATTATAACTCCATTTCAGTCTGATTATAATTTGGATGCTTTCTAACATACCTGTTAGTAATTAAAGGAGCTGATAACAGCTGATAGAGCGCAATGTCACCCAGGGCCCCGCTGCAGGACAGAGGCACCTTCCACACCCAGGGCAGTGCCTCAGAGGTGCCACAGCTGAAATCACGAGCTGAGGTTGATCAAGGGAAGTATTTTTATGTAGCCTTTGTGAAGGTCAGGCTCTGAACTTTCAACTGTATTAAATTGCATGTGCCATACAGAGTCACGGTGTGCAATTAGCTGGCCACACACCCACATCTGCACATGGACACGCTGTTTTACCATCAAGGGCTTGATGGCCGTGCAGCTCTTCATTGCTCAATAACGTGTTTTTTTTCAGTAAGAAAGAAAGAGTTGCGCAAGGGAGTATGAGCCAGTGCTGGTACAGAGCATATACATTACAAGAACACAGGAACAGAGAGGAACTGATCTCGCCCCATCCCATGTGAATTTGGAATATATGCTCGGTCCTTTGGCAGTGGCACTGTCTCCTGCTACTTAGAGCCTGAGGGCTGCTCTAATCCCATGGAGAGCTGTGGGAGAGATGTAAGCCATGTTTGCATGCTACTGTGATATGCACCATGCATTCTGAATGTACAGGAGATCTCCGTGTTTTCCCCGTAGGTCCCCTGATAGAGAGCACCCACAGCCCCTCAGAGCTGAAATGAACACACCGCATAGTTAACTGCCCTCCGCCTTTCAGGTGGATTCTCTGTAGCTCTGTCTTGCTGACAAGTCAAGTGTCCAAGCTGAGATTTATGGACACTTGTCCCAGTGTTCTCATCCCGTAAATGACTGCAGAAAGGGGATTTTCATTCCTGTGACCAGCGCATTCTCTTCATTTCTGCAGAGTATCTGTGCCCTTCAAGGCACTGAATCAGCCTGGCACTGCTCAGCAATAGGGACTTCAATTAACCAAATTAATTGCAATGCTCTTGCACAATTTGTTAATTGATATGCTAGGGGAATTTTTAGTTTGTTCAGCCAAGGTCATGATAATTTTCCTTTTGAACGGATGTGGTGAATAATTACCAAACTGAAAAGAAGTTGAGGCAAAGTACTCATTTTGAGGACAGTTCTTGGGTACACTATCATTCATTTCTTATTTCAAATGTCACAGGAGCAAAGCATCACTCTTACTATGGAAGGGAGTCTTGCTGGGTGTCAGGCCAATGCCTCTACACTGCAGTCGCCCTTTCAGATGTTTTAACCATTGCTGTCATTTCTTCACACGTAAAACATTTGGGGCAGTCCCTAGCTCCTCTGGATGTTAAATTCTAGGCTGTCCTGTTCCTGGTATTGCAAAGGCATTTCCATAAACAAGAGTATCAGCCATCAGTGTATCATTCTCATTTAGGCCTGCATTGATTTCTGTCTTGTTACCAGAATGAGGCAGATGCTCCAGCGGGGCAGAGGGTCACACGTCCAATGCCAAAGGAGCTCAGACAATTTGCACAAATGGAGGACTTCAGCCAATACTTGTTATAAGCTGTTCTTGCTGAACGTCCCAAATGAGAGGCTTCAGTGCCAGCAAAATCATTAAAGTGAACGGCTTTGCCTTGTTCCCTACCCAGCAGACATTTCTGTTAGGGTAGGTCATTAGTTATTCCTGAGGTTGTTAGGTTATCGCATTGAATCTTAATCCATCTAATTCATCCCAGCACACTCCCATTTGTTTCTAGTGCTTGCCTTTTAAAATACCATTAAATCATGTCAAAGGCCTTCTCTGCACCTGCCAAGAAAGCTGCATGCATTCCCTGATTTTCTTTGCCAGGTGAATTCTATTTAGTATATTCCTGGAGAAGACAGCTCATTGCAAATCCTATTTCTCCTTCTCGTATTTCTCCTTCCCAAGCACACTTCCTCACACGCACTGGGGGATTGTAACTTTAAGATACCCAGCTCAGCCTGGGCTCAAGTCAATCAGCGTTGTCCCAAACAGATGCTGGTGGGTTTCCATTGCCTCGAGCTGGCCTGGGTGTCCCACTTTCTCTTGCTGAGAGAAGAAGTTTGCGTGGGGAAGAACGAAGGAAGTGTTTGCCTTTGATAGTCAAATGCAAAAATAAAGAAATCCCAACAAAACCTGCCCTTCTTGTGCATAAAATCCTTTGGTTAAAAATTCTTAGCAGGATACTAAAAATAGAGAAACTCCACTGAGATCAGTGCACAGCTTTAAACCAAACATATAAATTAGTAAAGAAATGGCATTCTCAGTCCTAGATAGCTTGTAGTGAGTTAGACCAAGGCTTTTACAGAACAAAGGAACCTAAAAAAACCCTAATCTCTCTTTGAAGAAAAAAAGTCTCTGATCACTCCACCTGCCACTTCTCTCTGTGCCAAGAAAAACTCGAGTATACACCAAAAATGCTGAAGGAGAGTTGAGTGTTGCATTAAATTTATGTACCACTGGAGACTAGGGTTGAATGTGCTGACTGAACTTATTCTGATAACTTAGATGGGAAAAAATCCATACTGCAAATCACCTTACTTAGGTTGGTTTAGCAAGAACTATTTACCCAAGAAAGAAAAAATCCTTGAGTGCTGATTGCTTTCTTTCTCACCCAAGAAGTGAGAAATGCACACGGGCAAAGCCTGGTAATTTTTTCTAGCTGCAAAATACAACAGAAGAGGAAGGAGAGTAGTTTGTTAGACCAGGTAAAGGATTTTCCACAGAAAACAAGCAGGATTTGCAGAGAGCTTGCGTTTGTGCATGTGCCATTGATTAAATGTTTACAATTGGTACAAGATTTGAAGGCGCACAGGGAACCAGGACATCCTGGGGTTGTGCTAATGTCGCCTTAGTCATCATGGGGAACTTTAGGGAGTGCGTTGGACCTTGTATTTTTGAATCCACGTCATTGGGCCAGACTTCCATGCTCTTGGGCCGTACTGTGCCTGTTACCTTATGGCAAATGCTTCTTTGCAGTCTCTCACCTTATGGATGTGTTTATGCTGTAGATCTGGGTTTGGGGGAGTGGGGAAGGGCCCCGGGCTGGAGATGGGTGAAGTACACAAGTGCAGGGGGCAAACGCGTTGCTTGCAGCTGCATTCACTGCCAGCGATGATAGGGTAAAAGTCACCTCCACCCAAAATTACAATAGCTGAGGAGAGCAGACCCCTAATCTCACATGGCCAGGCCTTCTTCCTGTACTTTTTCCAGTGAGACCCATGCATGAAGGTCGGGTTTGACCTGCATGTGGGAGCGAGGAGTTAGGGAGCACCTGGGGAATGTGGGGAAGGGGGAGGGTGAAGGGGCTAAAGCTAGAGCAGGGCCCTGGGGAGGCTCAGCACCAAAGATGGGCAAATTTGCTTTAATTAAAGATTTAGGACTTCAAAACCTTGCTGGGAAGCCAGAGTGTCTGAGGTCGGCCTCTGCTGCAGCTGTGGTCTGTAGCAGCTTGTTCGATGCCTGTGCCCACGCAGGGATCTCCGCTGAAACTTCCAGGGAGGTTTCCAATTAGCACCAATTGAGGCAAGTTGGTTTGGGGTTTTGATCGGGCAGACACGCCTCCCCTGGGAAGCAGCTTGAGACCACCCGCTCGCATTGCGTAAGCCACCAAAAAAACCATTAAACATATAGTAACCATTCTCAATCACTACCAACCCACTCTAGATTTGAACCATCCACTGAAAGGTGAAAGGTTAATGTGAGCTAATTTTTTTTAATTATTGCTGTAACATTAGGAAGAAGCTCTGTTAACCTTTTGGGGACTGCTGACTTACTGCCTGGTGTTCATTTGGCTGATCCTACGGGCTACAATCATGATAGGGTAGTTTCCCAAGAGAGCAAATAAAATCCAAGAGGTACATTTTTCTTCTCAGCGCTTGCCTGCTATAACACTGAACCCTTCATTAAAAATGTGATAAGCCATGCAATATATTTTCCTGTATATTATAGGCTTTAATCTTTAATGTTAATGACAGAAATGTTACCATTAGCAGGACTGTATTTTGCTCCACACTTTAGACATTCTTTTGTAACCACGTTTTCCTGTCCTCTTTCAGGCAGATGGTAACTATTTCAGCTTGAATTCCTTTTTATATTAACATAAAGAGTATTTGAAAAAACAAACTAAGCTATAACTAAAATAGAAGAACTTACGGCAGCGAAATGTCAAACACTTTTTTCCTAGCCATGACCACCCTTTGACTTCGCTGTTACTAGGTGTGTGTCTTGAAACTGAAGTCAGTTTTGTAAATATTGCTGACGAAGAGGAATCAATCCACCTCAGTCCCCAAGTCATGCTGACTTGACTTGTGCACAGATCTTAGAGGACAAATTATTGGCTGATCAATAGGAAAATTTGTGTGTCTATGAAGCATGCAAAAGCCATGTTGGAGAGTAGGGCTTGGTCCAACAATTAATAAGGCGGCTGGTAAAGAAGGAATTACTGAGGTCTAGTCCCAGCTACATGTTTCTCTCTGTCCTTTACACAAGTCTTTGCGGCTTCTTTTTAGCTTTGACCTTTGTAGCTGTTAAATGCAGATAATAGCACTGATGCCTGTATGTCACACCAGTTTTGCAAGGAGTCATTAACTGTGTTGTATCTACTTACAAGGTTAGCATCACATTTCAGATACGGTTACAGCCAACACCCGAAAAATGCTATGGGATTAATCGCTACACTCCTCAAGGTAGGAAAGCAGTCATGAAGAAATATGTCAAACCTGAGGTGGGGACCAGGGGGTGGGTGCATGAGGAACATCTCTCTTATTTATGTGCAGGGTGCTGAGCATAACAGGGTCCAGTCTGCTGCGTGCCATTGCAGTGCTAATAGGAACATGGCGGGAATAAGGAAAGATTTCAGTCCTCACCTTGATCCAGAGAGGTTTTCCTTTAAAAATCATCTCTCAAGCATAAGGCCTGGGGGTGTGTGGTACCCTCCCACCACTGCCAGCGCCTTCCTACAGGCAGTTCCTCGGTCCTTGGTTGTGGCCGAGGGGTACCTGGGACACCAAGGTGTGTGCTGGCCAGGAGGCACCCTTGGACTTGAGAAGCCAGTCTGGGGGACAGCCAGGGAACAGTGATCTGCATTACAGACAGTGGTATTCACAGCTCATGATCATCCTGGTGGTATCAGAGCAGGGACAGATTTTATGGAAGAAGATGGACACTTGAGTACTATGGCCTCCAGTGACTTCTGTTCCTTCATTAAGGCTAAGGAAGGGGATGGGGCATCTGTGCAATGACAGACATTAGTGACACTATTGCAGGCAAGGACAAGTGATAAACCGCTGATAGAGGAGCAGAGGGGAAAGGGTCTTCTCCTGCAGTGGCCTTTCTTTCCTCTTCTTCTCTAGACCCTGGACCCATGGCCTGAGACATCTATCTCCTCATGACACTGATCTGCAGGAGGAGGGCAAGCACAGTTCCTCCTGCTTTGAATCATAGTTTAATCCTCTTGGCATGGGCTGTATATATTATCCTTGAAAGTCATTACGTCTTAGCACTGAAACCTTTCTCCCAGCACCACCACCCCCTGGAGCGACACTCCTCTGCGCCGGGGCTGTAACGTGAGCTTGAGCCATGGTGCACGAGGGAGCAGCAGGGCTGTGCAGGGACCCCAGAGCTGTGTGCCACTCTGCATGAAGTTGTAGGCATGAGGACACCTGAGGTTTGTGAGCAACTCTTGCCTGGTCAACATTTGCCTGGTGAGCTGTGGGCTCTCCCCGGCACTGGTGAACTGCTGGCAGTGAGCCTTCTTCCTTCTGATAGTGGGTTTAGGTGAGAGGGACAGGACAAAGCCTTCCCAGAGACAACAGCAGAGGCAAAACTTGGTGAAACTCTTGAAGGCAGGAAGGCATGGGCTCACCTCTACCTGAGGAAAGCCCAGCTGCTGTCCCTTGGCCAGCAGTGGGAGCAGGACCAGGACTGCCCTGCCCAGCTGGGGGGAAATCCAGCTAAATTGAGGTGCTGCCAACAAGCACAGCAGTCCCCATGATCACCAGGCACTAACCCCTGCTGAGCTGCGTGAACCTGGGCACAGTGCAGTTACCTCCACGAAAGCAGGGGGAGAGCTCTGGCGAGTGCTGGCATCACCTGGGCTGCTGGGGGTTATTCTGCAGAGTCAGGGGCCTGAAGGCTAACGCAGCCATCTGATGGGAGCGAGAACCACCAAGGATAGCAATCCTCCTTACCTTGAATTAACAGAACAGTGCGTCTGTCACAAGCTGGAGTAATCCAAAACTAATGGAGAACATCCAGACCTTTCACAATGCATTAAGTCTTCAGAAATGTTTCACCTTAGTGCTACTAACAACATTTTACTGAGTTGGATCACAGAACTCACATTTAACTAGTATTTTATATCTGAAGTGTGAGCTCCGCTTTTGCTGTCTCTACTTGCAGACATGTGCATGTATGCTTAGCCATAGCAGTGTATCCGTTATGCACCTACATGACCTTGGAGGGAACGCAAAATTAGGTAGACATGGACTATCAAGAGTCTTATTTTGAGAAGAAGTCTGCACATGTGAAGACATACTCTACTTAATATGTGTAATGAATTCTGGGGGAATAAGTAGACAGGTGTATTTATTTATCACTATGAGTAGACACTCAAAACCAGGATGTGTCTCCCCTGTTTACCAGACTTTGACATTAGGAATATAGTAGTTCAGATAAAAAGACCAGCTTCTCAGAGTATCAGGTTATGCTGAGAAATTTCTTCAGGAATTTTGAGATTTTTTTTCAAAAAGTCATTAATTGGAAAGCAATCACAGCCACTTGCTCTGCCTTGGCCTTCCAGTGAGAGCACACGAGCCGTGAGGGCAGCCCGGAAGAGGCATCTGCCTCTGTTGGGGACTTTTCTGGGTTTTGGCATTTTTTTTTAAGTCAGGGACCATTACTGCTCTACTGAATTTAATGTTGGCACTAAGTGCAAATGAGATCTGAATATCAAATCAAACCTTTCCTGAATTATGTTTGGCTGAGATGGGACTCTGACTTCAGAGGCGTGAGTATCGTTACTTCTGAAAATAGACACCACTACAACCAACCAGGCTTCTGCATAGTTAGATGATTTTTTTCCCCCGAACACCACACATTTGAGGCATTGATGGACCTTTTCTGCCTCTTATCTGTAATATTCACTATTAATTTTAAGCCCGCAAAGCTAATATTTGAAGATCAGCAGCCTCATATCCACAGTCCTTTTTTGAGGAAAACCTGAACTCTTCAAAATTCCATTTAAAATTCTAGTGGTAGCAATGTGTAAGGACCATAACTACCGCGGGTCTTGCAATACTGGGATAGCCCCACGTAGTTATTCAATGGAAGGATGCCCTCATTAAAGCCTTCATGTGCCTGACCCAATAAATCAATATTGTTTCAATCTTCCATTTTCATTAACAGCTCTATATTATGGGGTTGACATCATAAATCTTAACAGCCGCTGAGGCTCTGTTGTGATTGATAGCATCAATGTATTTCTGTTACTGGCACTTGCAGCTATTGTCGGTGTGATCCCCGCTGCCATGTTTGGAGGGTATTCTATATTACACCAAATATTGACATCCTTTTCTGGATTTAAGCAGAATATTCCTTGCAACTATAATGCAGCAGCATTTAAATTTAGGCAGTGATCCATACCTAGCACAGCAAACATTAAATCTGCAATGGGCTTAATTAGCACAAGGTGAGAAACATTTGCCCTCTGAGGAGCTTGTAGGGCTCTTCCATGGGAAGGGAGGGAAGCATACGGACCCTCCTCATTGCCATCAGTTCTGTTACGATTTATTTTGTTACATAAAGTTCCTATTTGGGGGATTTTATCTGTGTATTTCCCTGTAAATCAGTAAATATTAATTATAGGCAGTTCTGGTTTTATCACACCGTACCTGTCAAAAGCCAAAACTTTACCTCATCCTTTACTATAATATTGTAAAATAATTACTCAGTTTTCCAATCTTTTACCGGACAGCTGAATATAAATAATCTCCCATTTTTGTTTCCTGGACTCTCAACAGCTTGATCTCTGCTACTAATGTCTTCTTATGTCTCCAGAGGGAATAAAGCAGAAGACGATAATGATTTAATCAAAGACAACTCAAATGGTAGTCTTGCTGTGCAGACATAAACGGAGTTATTGGTTTTCTCAGGATTCCTTTTTAAGAACCATGAAAAAAATACTGAACTTAAGAAATAAGAGTTAATACACACTTTTAAGGAGTGTTTTTGTATTTGAGGAAAGGATTGAAGTCTAATACATCAGTGGTTGAATCTTAAAACATTCATGATGTTGTGAAGACAAGGTTTTTATTGTACATTTTATCTTCACTTCTTCATTTATTCTTACAGTAAAATCAAACAATCAGTAACAGCCTGATATTTTGCTGCTGTAAAATGGAACCTAAACAACCCATGAAAGTGGAAGATTGTTCAGGTGACGTATGAACCTTTAGTGACTGAGCCTTAACTAAGTAATGGACTATAGGAGGTACCGATCAGATATTTTATGTTACTCCAAGGTCTCTTTCTCTCATTTTAAAGTGCTACTGGCATAAAGAAGAACAGAGAAGTCTTCACACCCTTAGCATTGTTGGACAGTAGCATTTTCAAAATGGGCTTCCCACAAGTCTTCTTTTCTACTTGGGAGAAAATAGTACGATCAAAGCTATCATGTGAAGGAAATCAGATACTACAAATGAGGTATTTGCTTACTGTCCAGCAGCAAAAATATGTGCATTACTGAGACAATTTATTTCAAGACTCCTTTCTCACTTTTTAATGGCGTTAACTGGAAATTACTAGGGAACTTCGAAGCGTAAATTTGGTCTGAATTGCTGGAGACTAACCAAATGAAAGGTGACTTTAGAGTAAAAATAGTATAAGCAGCTTAAAGGCTTATAACTATAGATGAAAGATTATATTCTGCATGGGAGTTTTGCAGGCAACTCAGGCAAAAGCGTTCAGTGTCACTAACCAGTTTGTCACTTTCCATCACAAAAAATGTATATTTTAGGGTGAGAAACCTCAGCAAATAAAGACGGAAACGTTACAAGCTGCTGAAGTACCTAATTTTCTTTTAACCCTGTACAATTTTGCAAGTAATTTTTAGTTCCCTTTCTAAAAAATAAATAAATGCAGACTGTGCTACTTAATAGCATTAAAAGCATCAGTCTGCTCTGCTGGCTGGATCTGGATCAAACAGTGCAGATCAAAAAGAATATAAATGTACCTGATATTCCAGCATACCCAGATATAAACCGCATGCAATAGAAGGACTAAAAGGAAGAAGAATATATGTTGAGTATTTTTATTTCCAGTGTTCCTTCACAGTTACTGGATTAACTCCCCCTTCATCCCTTCTTTACTCATTCAGATCTTGACTCTTTCATCCTCTGCTGGCAAATTGAAGGTCTGCCTTGTGGTCAGAGGTCACTGAATTAATCACTTTAAACAAGAGCTTTGCTGAGGTTTCAGAATTTCTAGTGTGACCTATTTCTCCTTTCTGTTTTCCACAGCTTTCCTAGCTTTCCCCCTGTTGTTTGTAAAGGAAAATCAGTGAAATAAGATCAAGAGTCAGAAAGCGCCAGGAAATGAGCAGTGTTGCGGCCCAGCTTACAGGAAAGCGAGTGGCTCGTTTTCCCGAGCCGGGAGGGCTGGCTTGGTTGCCAGCATCTCTCTGGTGCCACATCTGGCCGCAGCGGTAGCAGGAGGAAGCGATGCACAGTGCCGGGCTGGCCACCGGTGGGACTTGCAGGGTGAGTGGTGCGGTCTCTGCAGCAAAGCCCTGGATGACAGGTGTCCTCCTAACATTAACGTTGGCATCCACCCTTTAGTCCCAGCAGCTGCAGAGAGAAGATCGTTACCCAGTTCAACCAACTGGAAATGCAAGATTCTTAATTTTACACCCAATATAGTTTTCGAATTACTATTATTGTGAGCATTGGAGTTGCTTAGGATTTGGTGGTTTTCTTTGTTAGGTACCAATAGTTGCCTCTGCAGGGAGCACATCGCCAAAATAAAAGGAATCCTAGGCCCAGAATGTTTTGGAAGCCTGAACTGTGACCAGACAAGATGAATCACGAGGAATTCATGCCTTCTCTGCTACAGAAATTGAGCCACAGGGATGGCACTCGTACAGCGGCACTGTTTGGAGAGCGGTCGAGTCTCTTCAGGGCAGACACGGCAGCGGTAGTGTGCATGCACAGAGATGAGCGTGAACTAAACTATTGCCAGGCTCTTCTGTACAGCAAAAATGTGTCCCCTTTCATGCACTGTACGCATCATCTCTATAGCTAAGCCGTAACTCTAAGACAGAAGTTGCCATCCTGCATGTCTGTACCATAAACAGTGTTCCTAATATGAGAGTGCTGTGTGCACCCTACCTAGAGACCAGACAAAAAGAGGGTGTAGACAGATATTTACTTCCGTAGTGGTTTATGACATATGGGCAAGAACAAGTCAACTGGAAGAAAAAAAGCCTTTTGTTTTTTCTTCGGGTTCGTTTTCCAGCAGAATCCATCCCTCTTTGCAGGCCCCCAGTGCGACCGCACAAATGGACGTGTGCTTGGGCAGGGTGGACAGAGGGGGTTAGCAAGGGACCCAGGATTGTGTGGGCAGGACTGTCCTTGGATGTCAAAATACTCCTAGTCCCTTATTTATTGAGTTATCCTTTGGTCCAGAGGCTTCCCCTTTTGCAGCCTTCTCCTCTCTTGTGACATGGTGGGGGTGTGTGTACAATTTCCATGTGCATTAATATTCCAGGGGCATCACGGGAGCAGCAAATCCTTTGAAGAGTAGAGAAGCTCTTTCTAGCTATTTCCCTTTGGAGCCGATTCCAACGCAAATCTGCAGCTGAACAACTGTCCAGTGACTAATGCAACAATTGTACCTTGACCAGTTGCAATATTGCGCTCAGGACTTTTGTATATACTCAATTTTTACTGAAGCAAATAGGATTTAAAGAAAGCGGTGTAAGATTTAGTGAAATGAGGGCTGTGCTTGGGAGCCAGGGCCCAAGCAAATTTTCCCTTGCTTTATCATCTATTCAGATATAGGGAATGTACTAAAAGAAAAAAAAAAGCATTTCTCACTCCTACGCACAGGGGAGTTGATGTAGATGGGAAGAAAAGGGCACTGTCTGCTCAGCCCTTGCCCCATCGCACCCTCTCACCCGCCGGCTTTGCTCTCGGGCATTCTGCAAGCATTAACTGCCTTTAACTGGATTACTCTATTTTCTATTCCTTCGATCTCCAGTACACCTTGAAAGATTGCATTTAAAATGTAAAATAAAAAAAGAACTAATTCCATTAACTCAAAATAGGTCTCTAATTGACCTCTTAATACGGTGTATTTAACATGACGCCGTACCATTTTCATATGTAAAGGGGATGATTCTTAATAATTCAGTGCTTCTATTTTCATTCTATAGAATACATCTTCCAAGGGAGTGGGGAGAAAATTGTGAATTCCTGTCATTTATCACTCCGCCACAGAAATTAAACTGCAGCTGCCACCGACATGAAACAGTACATTTTATACCTGCCTTCCCATGCTTTGCTTTTGCGGTGTTGAACTCTAAAAACTTACACTTCTGATATTTATAAACATATTGGAAACATGTATGTGAACATACTTTTCTTAATCTTTTCAGTAATAGGAGGGAGAAGGTGTGGACAATCAGCGTTTCTTATCGCAGGCTTCAGCTCAGACTCACAACTATTCTGAGGAATAAAATGTACACAGAGCAGAGTTAGTTAATTTGATTTCACGTCAGGCTCGTACGCAGCATCTCCCTCTGCCGCCTTCCTCTCCCCAGCCACCCATCCCCTCCACCCCCGGGATGACACTTCGCATTTCATCTAAACCCTCTCAGATTAAGCGGGCGTGTAATTTACTCCCACAGTAAGGTCCATTGCAGCTGCGGAGGTGAGGGAAAGGGGAGTTTGTTTAAACGAGAACCTGATCCTTAATGTTAAACCTGCAGACCTGCGTGAAAGACCCTCTTGTTCAGGCTGTCAGCAAAGCCTTTAATTTGCCTCTAGACTTGCGTTCATCGGGGGTCTGTGTGTGGTAGTGCCTGATGTTTTATTATTGTTCGGTAGATAAAAAATGTTTAAAAGAAGAACAACTTAATTGCAGGAAGGGCCTTATATAGTCATCCCAACGTGCTTCTCACGCTGCTGTGAGCGTAGGCAGCATGGTATTTTTCTACCAGCTAATGTGTAAAGTCTGACATATTTTAAGAAGATTATCAAACTGTAGCTTTAGAAATCACCTTAAACATAAAACAAATAAACAAATCAATAGTCTTTTGACAATTTCCCTCAGCTAAATTATTTCAATATGCTATTTTTACTTTTATTACTCCTTTCTGCCTTTGGGTCCTGGGGGGGGTGGGGACACATGGCAGCGCAGGCCTTTTCACCCAAATAGGGTATAACGAACCATGAAAGTGGGCTACATCCTCCAAAACCAAACGTCAGCTGCAGTTAAGGTGAACTGCTCCATTTTAAGAGGCAGTAAGTTACCTTGTGCTTCACTGGAAACCTCAGCACCAGCACAAGAGAGGAACCGGGAACGGAGGTGGGTCTTCACCGAGATGGAGTGTGACAGTTCTCGGGCCACCGGTGCCTCCTCATTCAGAAACAATTCGTTAGAGAACACACAAGGGAAAGAGTCATGCTCAGATCTGCAGCATTTCCTCTTCTCACGGACCGTGTATTTTCCGTAGCTGATAGTACGCTTGTTACAAACCTACCTTCAGATGTGTGCCGACAGGACACGCTGGAAATTGTGCCTCCAGACCAGGGGATTTCTTAACCACAGGCCTCCGACATCTGCTGCACACTTGTTGCATGGCTGGAACATGAACAGAGCTTTTAATTTTGCTCTTTGAATTTTGCATTCCTGTTTTTAAATGCCGTTTGTGTTAATTTATGCCTTGCAAGCCCACAGAAGTTTGGTGGAAAGGAACCTCTTCTTTATTTGAACTCTCTGAAGTGCAATATTTCTCTTGGCTTAATTTCTCCCTCCTTCTAAGCTTATGTATTATCATCTGACAAATTGGATCTAATCTTTTCCAGCAAGTTATTTGAACACGTACTTGTAGCTGCTTTTAAGAACAGTACAGCTTTCAGATAATTTCATTGTTATTTTATGTGCCAGATGTGGTTTGTTTTCCACAGCTGGAGTATTAGAAAAATGTTGCATAACATCCGTCCATTCTTTTACAAACAGAAATTAAAATCTACAGATAAAAGATAAGTGGGTCCTGCAGAACCCAATACTGCCTTATTTCACTTGGCTCTTTATGCTGAGGTGAGTTCAGGCTTGCAGTCACCTCCCTGCCGAAATACAAGCTCATCTTCCCTCTCCCTGGGCTTCCCCAGCCATTCTGCCTCTCTGCACTTCACTGACTGCATTTGGCTTAACATGGCCCTTGACCAGAATTTGAAGCACCAAAAGAAACCCTTTATTCAAACCTTCAAAGCAAGTCCAGTAAACCTTTTGATTACTCTCCATTGACTGGCGTCACCCACATTAGCAGGTTTACTTTTGATATTTAGAGTTTCATTAAAAGGGAAGATGTGCCCTGAAGTTTACGGGCACTCTGTGTAACCTCTTTTTATTTCTTTCTTTTGGGAGTTATTACACAGAGGAATAGCTGTTGTCTCTAAGCTATTATAAAGTGCCCTGAATAGCACCTCTGGGGGCTGTGGGATAAACCCGCATAATAATAATAAAGCCCCTGGCTTGGCACAGAGAGACGGTGTGTTGCTGGACTCTCAGTCCCTTCAAAGGAGGTTAAATGCAAACAAACACATTTAGCTCAGTGGGGATCAAACAGGGCAGCCAACATGTGCATCCAGCTGAGAGCCCTGTGAGGTCTGGGTGACACTGACTTTCTTCAAAGGAAAAGACAGAAACAAACTGATTTTATGAAACCCATGGAAGCTGCCTTTGCAAATCACAACTAACGAAATGGAGGTATCAGTTTGGCAGAAACCTCAATTTACTCCCAAGCTCCACGATAACAGCGACGCGTCTGTCTTTGAGAATTGCTTGCCCATGTGTATCTGTGAGTGCAGCACTTCAAATGTTCATGCGATAGCATTTGTCACCATGTGTTCCCTTTGCAAAGCATCCTGTCTCACTGGGGTGGTGCACAGAGTGGCAGGGCTGCCATGGTCCGTGTTTCAGTTGAGGATGAGAGTAAATAGCGCAATACAACCCGCAAAGCCAGACCGTGCATAAATTACTCATGTGCCCAATCTGCAGAAATATACAAAGCTGCATCCTTGAAGCTTTCTACGTATTCTAACTTTTTAATTAAATACGTTTTATGCATTCATGCCATAAGTACCTTATGGTCACTGACTCTGCAGCTTTCTGGACTTAAAACCTCCAAGAGGTACTGTCCTGGTTTACCCAAACATGGGAGAAGAGGAGTCTTCTTCAGATGCAAGGGCTCAATGTCTTTCTGCTTTGTTTTTCATTTTACAGGTAGGGTAGATCAGGAACTCACAGACCAAGTCACTAGGGCTTCAAAAGGTTTAAATGCAAGCCACGTTGGCATTACAAAAACACATAAGTACAGCCTGGACAATTCATGGATGGAGTTGTCATGAGGGTGGGTTCTCAGCAGAAAAGGAAAGGTGAGTTTCAACCAGACAAGTTCAATATATTTTAGCTTTTTTGGGCAATATTCAGTGTTACAGCTCCAAGGTTCCTGGGTTTCTAAACTATTTTTCATCCAGGAATTTGGAGGTAGCCCATGGGGAAAGTGAAACAGAGGAATCATGTCTTGAAAAGGAAAGAGAGCTGCAAGTCTCTCTATTTATCAAAGATATTCTTGGTGGCAATGTAATGAAAGTACCAGAAGGAATGGGGAGCACAAGGAGGTGGGTATCATGTATGAGCAAGAGAAGTCTGCCAAGGGGGTTGGAAGGCGCAGTCTGTGGCTATACAGAAGTCAAAACTAAGGCTGGGAGCCACAGAGATGCTTAGCCGCAGAGACTTAGGAAGGAGCATGACCAAGTCAGAATAGAGGAAAATTATTTCATTGGTACCAGTTTGGGTAAGACAGAAGTGGCAGACTCAAGGTGAGGCAGAGAAGAAAGAGGATGAAGAAACAGGTTGCGCTAAACTGGATCACAGGGTAATATGCCAGAGGAAATTATTCTGGTTGTGCATTTCTTTATATCTCCTTTACAGTTCTATGCTAACATGTTGTATAGGTAAATCTTAACCTCATTGGGGCTGAGAGCTGATTTTCCTAATTATCTCTGTTGGCTCTGCATCACTATAATTGAAGGGTTCTGCTCTTTTCACAGCATGAGCTCAACACCAAGTACAAAATGTTAAAGAGGAACCGATGTGCAAGCACATGCCAGGAGGAGGAACTGACAGCTCATGGTGCAGCTCAGCCACTGGCACAAAACCAGCACTCAGCTGAGCACGGAGCATGCAAGGCATTTCTCTGATTACATGATTTCTTAATAGAAATATCTCTAGAAGAAAAACATCAATGTGGCTTCAACAGGACGTTCCTTCCCCTGATCTCAAAGTACACTCCAGAGATGGTGGCATCTAGCCGCAGTTAGAACCGGACACTGAGAAATTCACCAATGTCTGCGCATCCAGATCTAGATCACTGCAAACTTTTGGGGAGTGCAAGTTGGGAAGAGGAGGGGATCAAAACACTATTGCCCATAGCATCTGCGAACAAACGTGCTTCTTGTTTTTACAACCTCTCATTTGAGAAACCACTTTAACACCTGAATGCTGCCTCGTTGCATTGTGCAAAGCATTTCTAAGATTTAATTTCATGCATTATTCAGATTCATATCACTAACCTGCAATCATGCCGGTCAATAAGTTCTTTGATTTTGATGTTACCTTTGCAGTATCCCACTAATTAACTCTCGAGAGAACTGCAGTTAGTGCTCACTGTAGTGGAGCGCTGAAGAACTGCAACCATTGCAGTCTTTTCAAATCAAGATCACTTAAAAAAATAAAATGTTTTTAAAGAGCTGAGATAAAGCACAGGATTAAAAGAACAGACTAATGAAATTATTATAGACAGCATCTCCATTTTCATTCTGGCCGGTACTTTGTGATCAAACACACCACCTTGCCTGTGCTATATGACAAACATTTATTTTAAAGAAAAGTTCCACTGGGCAGGTAAGTACTACACTGAATTAAAAGGTACCTCTCTGTTCCCAATAAAATTTAAAATGAATAACCTAGGGAAAATAATCGCCTGACTGCTGAGAAATGATACATAAAGCACAGCCATAAACGCATGGTATACTCTGTGTACGTATTTAAATGTTCCCTAGTTAACCCTGATTACAGCTTGCCACGTCAACAAAACATCTGGTCTGGTATTTTTCTTACATTGAAACCTCTTGGCCAAGCAGGAATTTTTATCTCAAAAGCAGCTGAAACCTTTGTTTACCATCTCATAGGACATGCTGTTAGACTCTCGTGCTGAAGATCTTTTTTAATGACGTGCTTGATGGGACTGAACAGTGTATGTTCACCAGCTTTCACCTTCACTATTAATAACAGCACAGTTCCTATCTGAAATGTCTTCTATAATTGTGTAATTACACACCTCATTTATCCAATTGTTAAGCCAAGAGTCTGATTAAATATTAACAACTGCTTGGTTCTCCCGGTGTCATTAGTTGGAAAGCAACCCTGTAATCTCAGGTAACACATGATGGTAATTATCCTTCACAGTCACACTTAGCTGAAAACCCAGCACAATCAGAGCAGATAAGGCTGCCCAGCAGAAAACACATTAGCTCTCCGTTCCTCTTTACCTTAATGCTCCCCGAGCCATGTACCACATGCACGGACTTTCTGTGATAGAAAACCAAACAGGTACAGAGCACTGCAGAGGAGGGCACTGCCTGGTTTTCCTCCTCTAATCCCATGCTGCATGATGACAAATTGCAGCCTGGCTTCCAAAGTTATAATGTCTTTTTTTTTTACTTCAAGTCAAAGAATGGGCCAGTTTGGTTTTGCCCAAACATCCCTTGCCACGGAAAGCAAGGGGGAGAGCAGAGCAGCTTGGCTTGCAGATGGCAATGCGAGAGCTGGGAACGATGGTCTTGTGTCTGGCCTTGCGTCAGAGAGGCGCGTGCTCTACGAAATTCACAAATTATTAGGCAACTTTAGCTGAAATACATAAAGCAGGAGCAAGCTGCACTTCTGTTGCACTCTGCATGGAAGTATCACCAGGCTCCTTAAAATAAAGTGTTGCAGAAGAGAGCATCAAAATGCTATAAACAACCCAAAGCGATGGCAAGCAGATGTTTTGTTAGGGGCAGCCCAGCGTCTCTGAGAAACACAGTGCACTGCTGCCCACAGCATTCACCGAAGACCTCAGGACCCCAGGGACCCTAAGCTGTGCAGGGGGACCAGCCAGGCACCCTCTGCCTCCGCGGGGGGGACCACATTGGGGTGGGGGGGCGTGTGCGAATTGGAGACCCTGAGCCACGGGCACGGGGGGATGCGTGGGGGTGAGCATTGCGGAAACCCATCCAACAGATCCACCTTTCCCAGCTGCTGCGGCGGCAGCGTTAACAGAGAACTGCCTGGAGCAGCGGGGCTTTCCCCCCGTTAACATCTTATTACGATGAAAGGAGCAGTTTATACCTCCCAGAGTTATTGCTTCCAGGCTGTCTGTAAACTCAGGTGAAACCTTGCATCTGGTTCAGGTTTGCAGCCTTTCTGTTGCAGTGGAGAGGGCGGAGACCATAACTTGTGCTGGGCTGGGGGTGTGCTGGGCTGGGGGTGGGCTGGGACTGGGGGCTTGCCACCCGCCAAGCTGGGGCCACCAAGCCACAGCCTGATGTCTGCTGTGCACAGCTCCTCGTCCTCCCCTCGCCCGCGGTGCAGCACGGCACAGCCGGTTCTGGCACGCTGAGGTGTCGGGCACAGCCCTGCGTGGGGCTGCTGGGGGGGGGGGGGGAAGGGGGCAGGGGTTGTTCT
>VZSZ01001112.1:983329-1052920 GCA_013398815.1 Ibidorhyncha struthersii
GGGGGGAAAGGGGTCAGGGTTTGTTCTGAGACCTCTCAGAACACCAGGGTGGGCTGCTCCAGAGCAGGGGACGCAGAGGGGCTTTGCGGCTGGTGGCACTAGAAAGCCCAGGTGAATGCTCCCCCATCTGTAACACGCCGCGGTTCGGCTCGGGCTCCCAGTACAGCCCTGGCAGGTGATGAATTTGAAGTAAGATTTGCAAGATCAGAGTCAGAAATCAATAATCTCCATCGGCTACGATCTAGCAGCTGTCTGAAACAACTGGTCACAGCAGCTGATGAATACTTTAAGGTGGGGGAAATGAATTAAAAATGAGACCAAAATATGATCAGAAAGCATGCTTTCCAGCTGCTAGCCCTACAGGAGAGCAAACCCCGAGAGAGATAACTACATTCAGGTATATCCCTTAAATACAGCTAGAGCAACTCTTCAAGGATGGATAATACCTTTATATGGTGGGCAGGTTATGCTACGAGTTACCAGACAGCTCCTTGTTCAGGTTTTAGCTGTCTGTTTTCGTGATTTGTAAAAGTGAATTATCAATTCCTGTACTTTTTCTGAAATCTCCTTTAAACAGCCCACATCCACCCCTCTGCAATAACCTTTCCGTGATACTTGGACCAGTTGTGTAAATAAAGGCTCCAGTGAAATACTACCGATACTCATGACTCTCAGGCCCAGCACGGATTTTTCTGGAAGCTGAGTAAATGCTTGAGCTCGCCTCCCCAGCGTGCAGCTTGCAGGTGGGACATGCAATAGGACATGCTCCGGCCTGGGAAACACTGGGGAATCCCCATGCAGTCTCTAGCATATCAGCACGTGGCAGAGGCCTCCCTCTCCATCATTTTCCTTTCCAGCTGAAGCCATAAGAAATGGGATTTAAGCCAAAAGGTGTTAAATACAGACAAGAAAGGCAGCAGAACACCAACGCGTTTGGGAGGTGGGGGTGTCCACTGTGGCAAGACTGGGGAAAGCGGAGTGAACTCCATCCTCCAGGACCGGAGTGGGAGTTTCCCAACTTCTCCAGCGTGGGCTGGAACACAGCGCTGGGACCTGCCGCTGCCGGGCCAGGCTGGGTGGGGAAGCCACCGACTTCACTCTCACTGGAAGCCTTGACCCAAAGCCTGTCAGGGGGAGACCTAGCAGTCTGTGAGAAGAATTAATTTGTCATAAATTTGTAAAAGCTGCCAGGAATGGCGGCAATTTCCCCCGTGTTGCACAGATGACCCACAGGAGGAACCTGTGGACAGCAAGCCCGGAGCTGCAAACCCATGTGCGTACTTCCCACCAGAGTCACGGAGTCAGTCGGGGTGGATGGGCAAATGAAGCTGTTGTGGTCAATGGATGAAAAGCATACAAAATATTGGCAAAGACACCTGTTTCCAGCTCTGCTTGATAGTTTTAGTGGGCTCCTAATGACTAGAAAGATCATCTCGGGAAAGGAGGCAGTGATGTGGCCACCGTTCCTGGAGATGTTTCTGTCTCATTACAATCTTCGTGCATTACACTAAATAAACCACTCAAAATTATGCTCTTGCTATTTAAAGGGATTATAGCAACTGATCATCAGAAAACATCTAATAGGCCTGTGCTGAAAAGTCAAACAGAATACACATAAAACTCGATTTTTCTAACACATCACTTGCTAAGTTCTGTATTGTTGCAAGAAGTTTCACTGAAAAATAAAAGCACATGGAGAAATAAATTTGTTCAGTTCAGGCTGACCTGAATACAAGGCTTTTTTTCCTTCTGGCCTTGCACAGACATTTTACAAACAATTGTTTTCTGGAACAGTGTATCGATCTTCACTGATTACTGATACTGATACTACATGCCAGGACCCTGCTCGTCCTCCTGGTGATGCAGAGGATCCGAGAATGCAGTCGTCGCTCTGTAGCAAAATTGCCCATTTCCCCAGAAAGACGTGACTAGACATTCAGAAAGCCAAAGCGCAGCTGAGGAGCCTTCCAGAGGAAGCACAGACACAGCATCCTGAAAGATAGCTCGTGCTCCTTCTGCTGCCTTCACATCTGCAGCACCAGTCCTAGCAAGGAGGCGATTCCAGCAAACGGAGACGTACGATCTCGGGGAGCCACCTGCAAAAGCCCACACAAAAGTGCTCCCCAGAAACCTTCCGGCCTCGTAAACCTCTCACGGGCCCCCAAAGGCCATAAATTCTGCAGAGCCTCTCACAACTGTTTCAAAACACTTAATGTTTTCCTTCTGCTCTGCGGTTTCCCTGCCCATGGTGGGGATCTCTGCACCCACCTGATACTGAGCCTGGCCGAGTATTGCTCCATACGGCAAAACCCAGTACGGACTTGAGCTAAATTGTCTTAGCTGATGTCCGTCTAGGTAAGACATCGATGCCACTTCCTTGTGGCTTGATTTATTTTAAATTTAAAGGGGAGAAAAAAGCAACTGATGTAAGTATTTGAGTCAGATTTTCAATTTCTAATGTCAAGCTTTAAGAAATCATTGAAAGAAATTCGTGAAATCAGCTGAACTGAAGAATTTGAGAGTAGGACAAGCATGACATTTTTCTCCATAAATATAAAAATGCTATTTAAGAAACAGCATCCCAAAGAAGGAGAAAAAGCTTGTTAAGGAAGATGCCTTATCCTGTAGCATCAGAGAGGTAGCAGGAGTAAGCACTGAATAAGTTACTGAAAACAAAACTGATTGGCAAAGCAAAGTTAACTCTTACAGGTAAGAAGGTGCAGGGACGTGGACAAACCCAGTTAGACCCTGCAAAGGAAATTAAATGGGAATGGGAATGTAAAACTGGAAGTGCCCATAACCCACCTAAAAAAGATTTTGTTGCACAGAAACTGGGAACGGTCAGCCTGTCTCTAATGCAAAACATCTATCAAACAAAGAGCATCAATAAGTGAGTCACAGATACAACATAAAGAGGGAAAACCAAGCAATCGCAACCATTGTAGCCATTTTAGTCCGCCCTCAATATTGAACTATGATTTGGAAACATGTATGAAATCAAAAGATAATGAAAGACATGAAGGTCTGTATATCCTCCCCAAAGTTGTCTACCCTCAACCTAATCTCATACCACTCTTCAGTAAGATGAGTGACCTTTCGGACAGCGAGGTGTGTTGGGTGTAAGCTGCTTGCACCTCAGCTAAGAGGTGCCATACAGAAACTGGTTATTTAACCAAGTACTTTTGCCATGGGCAGAAGAGGAAGACGGCCATGGGCTGTGCTGAGACGGGAGCCGTCAGGTACCACCTGGGTACCACCGTTTTTGAAGGCTCAGCATTTCAAGTTATTTTTAATATTTTTTATTAACTAGGTAGGAGAATCCTAATGAAATTTGTGGATCTAGCAGAGTTAATTGGTATTGTAAGGGTGATGGGAATATTATGTTTGAGACTTAGATGACTTAGATGACTTTGTGGGTTGGAATATTAGAAACATTACATTTGACTGCACCAACTCCACATCATGCACCTGGAGACACCTAAGTGGAACTGTAGCTTTCACATGGGGACTTGCTATTTGGTTTTGACAGAGAAAGAGGAGGACTATTAGCTCACGAGACAACTACAAGCTACCAGAGCAATGAGGCAGTAAGGAAGGAGATCAAACTTTATGACCTAAGAAGTTTATTCCTATTGCTGTGAGCCTCACCCACGATCACTCAGGCTTTCTTCTACCAGATGCTGCAACAGCCCCATTTTCCCCCCACTGCCTGCCGTGGGAGCTGCCATACCCCCCCCGCCCGGCAGCGGCAGAGCTCCTGGTCTCTCCTCGAGCTCCAGCTCAGGGCACTTACACCTAACGTTGAAAATGAGAGACAACAAAATAAAACCACACGAACACTTGTACTGTCTCCACAGCTCGGCTGAGTCTGCAAGCCATCCTCGCATAGCAGTGAAAGCGATGGGTTGTTCTTCCCAACCTCCCACTGCCTCCAAAATCCTCCCCACCTTTGCCACTGGCACCCCAGGGCTCAGGGATGAGGGCGAGGGCTGCGTGCTCCCCACTCCCCCTCATTAACCAAAGCACTTCGAGTGTTGAAGTATCAAAGTGCAGCAAACTGAACTGTACATTGATTATTTTAACATGAAGCCTGTATCGGATTTCACTAGCAAAGCATTTCGTACGGGATAAAAAGGATTCTGTTCCCAGCAACGGGTCACGTTTTTCTTATTCGGAGACTGATGGATCCTGCAAACAGCTCCGGCGGTGGCAACGCCGGGCCTGGGAAGGCTGTGGCTCAGCAGCGATGGGAAACGGCGAAGTAACAACGTGTGCGTACCTTTCCCCTTTCCCTGGACACACATCTCCCCAAAGGCAAAGGGATTCCAGTACATGCCCATGGGAACACTCCAGTCAACTTTGATGCTCAACTTTACCACCTGGTAAAAAAACACCAGAGTTTTTGTTTGTTAATTTCTAATATTTTTCCCCAAAGTTTCTTATACACTGAAATACTAGAAGGGATTTTGCCGGAACGGGCTGCTGCACGCAGACAGGAGGGGGATACAGCTAGAAGGACAACAAAAAATACTGTTTGCCACAGCACATCTGAAAACCAAGCTGCCTTTTCAAGGCTATTTCTCCAAGTGCATTTCAATCTTTCTCTATTTGAAAACCCTGAAAATACTTCCAGACCCGCTTAATTACTTTTCCCAGACCGTCTATAAAACATCAGTCAATAACCAATGCCACAGGTAGGAAAACTCTGCGAGGCAAAAAAATCTAACACAATGTATTTTTTAAGTCTACCAGAGAGAAATAACTCCGTGGCCGTCCATGGCCAGTCATTCTTCAATCAGTAATTTCCACTTAGCATTAGGTACTGCTATTCTTTGCAGAGGCTGTCTGAGATTTTTTATGGGCTACAGTAAAGGAAATGACAATAAGGGATTTTTTCTGCTCCCTACCTAGAGCAGCGGCCCCCCCGCCCCTGCAGCAGTCAGCACCAGCGCAGTGAGGCTGTGCGTTGCACACCCCTGCAGAGTCTTTGCATCGTGCGAAAGCGCAAACAGGAAGGGAGGAAAAACACCCCAGTGAATTTAACCCAGGATGAGGCACCAAATACTCATTCCTTTTAATACCTTGTGGTGACTTTGGCAGATATAAAAAAACCCCAAAACCAAACCAAACCATACTTTTTTCAGTTATCTTTATTTGCCTTCATTCTTAGCAAATATTGCACTCTGGAAATACTTTTGAATGTCTTCAACTTCTCTCTAGCTTTTATTGCTCTGGTTCCATACTTTCTGCAAACTGCAGTTTGGTGGGTTTCAGACCAATTTATTTTAACTTGTCTTGTAATTGCATGCAGCAATTAACCTTTCTCCGTAACTACGTAAGTAAGACTACTCCTTGGTTTTCCTCTGTCTCAGTTTACACTTCTTCACAGGATAATAACCTACCAGCAAGGACATTCACTGAAGCCCAGGTAAGGTTCCTGTACTGGGATTTCTTGGCCTGTTTGGATCGCTGTAATCAGCACAAGGAACAGGATTTTTCTTGTTACACACACAATTTTCTCATGAATTAATTAGAAGAGATAAGACACAGTGCTCCATAATTCAAATTAATTCTCCCTTGTTATCCTATGCTCATGTGCAGTCGCCCAGTGGCACAGCCGTTCGCTAACGGGCAACCACCACATGCCAGAAGGTGTCACAGACGTCACATCACCGGCCTCAGCCCTGCAGAGCCTTGCAATGATACCACTGACTGCCACAGAAATACCCAAAGTGCCTAAAAATTAAATCTGAGCAGGATCTGCCCTAATCGTGTGCTGGGCGCCGTCTGCAGCGCTCCTCCCGGAGGGTCCCTGGCTGGAGGCAGCACCAGGGCCGCTGCCCACGCTGCGACCCAGCGCCGGCTGGAGAGCAGAGCAAATCGAGCCCCGTGCAGCTACAGCCCCCTGCTACGGGGGACAGGGGACCACAAGGCGCAGGACTCGGCCCGCCGGGCTCTGCGCTTGGCTTACCTGGGAGCAGGCAAGCCGAGATGCACGGCGACCTTGGCCCCTCCTGAGTGAATCTCGCTCCTGAGACACATTAGCCTCTTGCGGTCTATGAAAATGTTTCCAATAGATAATATTAATATTCCACCAGTTGAAATATGGAGCAGCTCAAAGTTCTCCCACCCAATTACAGTTCTGGCCGTTAGTGCAGCGAGCTATTAAAACCAAGTTAAAAAAGGAAGGTGGCTGCCTTTACCATGCCGCTTTATTTCTCAGAAGCTTGGCATTTAGAAATAAACTAATCACTTCAATTTGACAGTGAGCACAGCACTATTTGCTGTGTCGTCTGAAAGCCTTGAGTAGGATTTGGATACATTTAAAGGTTTATTAGACTAGTGAAAGGGTTTGCCTGTACAGAGCAAGGATGCTGGATGGCTGTGCTGAACTGATACTGGGGTGTATTAAATCTAACACTGATATAATGAGGGGCGGGAAACTTGAAAGGTGAAAAGGTGAATGACAAGAGACTTAAGGCTTCATTATAATGACTCTTTTTTTCTTCTTTTTTTGCTTAAACTGGATACTTCTGTCACTGTAAACTGAAGATTTAATCACTCTGCAGACTTAGCAGCATTTAAAGTTCTAGCATCTGTTCTCCACAGCAAAGCGCTACTATGGCATTATGGCAAAGAAAAGAATATTGCAAACAAATGCTGCACAGAGAACTCTGCAATGATTCCAAGCGACAAACTTTGTATCTGCTCCTCTTTCCGACCACAGGGAGAACTTAACTTCTCAGTCCTCCAAAGCGAAAAAATCTATTATTTTCTTCTGGTTCAAAAGGAGTTCTTAAATACATTGCAGTTTCATCAGATCGGTTGAACAGCAAGTCTACCCTATCATGTATTTTATCTGAAATAAGCTATTTACACTCAGATAGCCTGCACGTGTTGGGCATTTTTTGTTGATTTTTTTCTCCAAGCTTCATCACGCTGTGTTTACAGTTCACTCTTTTTTTCATTTTTTTTTTTCTGCTCAGCATGGTGTTTTTCAAAACCACTGCCACATTTTAGCTACTCCCCAAAAAATTGTGACTGAGAACAAACCCCTGAATTTTGCGAATAAATCCTAACAACTTCATCAGCTAGAAAGCTTTAAACCTGAGAATGCCTTCCCGTGCCCCACAGCAGCCACATCTCCTAGAACAAAACCTTATTCAATGCTGAGTAAACAATAATGCACTTCCCCCCTCTTAAATCTAACTTGTGGATTTATCATCTTACTTTCCTTGGACACAACTGCAAAAGGGGAATTATTTTTCACAGCTGACAGTGGGAATGCGGAGCCCGGGAGGCAGAGAGCCCCGGAGACCTGACAGTCTGCTTGAACTGTGCCTGAAAAATGCGATTCATCTGAACGCTGCAGCGAGAAGGGGGGAAACAAAAGGATGAGCCTAATTGGTTCTGACTATAAAAGTCAGATCTTGGTTTTCTCTAGAGATGCGCATTGCAGGAAACACTATTAGTGAACCTGGATCCCTTTTATAAGGGCTAATTTAATCAAGCGCTACAATAATTTAAGGATATGACACTGTTAGGAGATTTACATATAATATTTGACAGTAAAAACTATCAAATGTTTGTCATTAAATGACACTGGATGAATCATTTGGGAGAAAGACGATCCGTATGAGCGGTAGCCAAAGGGAGCAGTCTCGCATACAGTGAAGCTTCAGAACAATTTGCTGAGCACTAATTCAAGCCCAGATCCTATCTGTTATGCACAAAATGAAAACACGAGACAAAAGCGCAACGAATAAAGGATGCCTATCATGAAGATACAGGAACGACTTACTATCAAGTGACGGACGAAATGAGTTTGGTGTCAAAGGACCCTCTCGTGCTGTGTGTGATGCTGGCCGTTTCTAAAAGCGAACCCTCGGCTGCGTGAGGAGCGTTTGCTGAGCAGCGTCCCCACGCCGCTGGCCCAGCACAGCAGGGACGCTCTCATCACGCCTGAGGCCCGCAGGTAGGGAAACCGCATCCGATTTACCCCACCTTCCTCTGCCCGCGTGTGGAGCTTTCAGACGGATCCTCTGAGGGCTTCAGGCTTCTCATTTTTTTCAATCTCTCACCTTACATAAGCACTTCATTTATCAGAAAGAAAGGGGAAAAAATCCATTCCGTGTTGAAACAGACTGCCACCTGCATTGCTTCCTAATGTAAGCAAATCCCAGTGGAAAGGTTTAGCACCAGACTTTTCTGCTGAACCAATAAATCACTCTCAGAAATATCGTTTCAACCCTACGTGTGGTGTTAACCAGCAGGAGTAGCACGCTTCTTAAAAGAAATTCCAGCAACTCAACAATTAATCCAATTTCCTGGAAGAACACAGGTGGCCACCGTGTATTTCAGGGTTCAGATCAGCCATAGATATATTAGCAGTACAATAACGACACTGTAAACGGCATTGCAATAAAACAAAAATTACTGGAATACACCGTACAGTGTGACACCAACACACAAGTTAAAAACGTTCCACAGACTTAATCCATTTATAATTTTGTGTGCGATTGTGAGTGTGTGCGTGCATAAAGACCCTGGAAATGCCGCTCTTGAAAGACGTGAGACTATTAACCTGCGCAGACATGGCGGCTGTCTCCTGGAGTGCCGGAACCCCATCCATTTATCAGCCCAGCTGTCTCAAGAGGGAAAAATAAAATGGTGCCCCCAGTTTAACAGGGTGCAATCGACTTCGGAGGCATGGCTGGGCTCTGCTGCGCTGTACCGGGAGAGGCGAAAAAGTGCATTAGGAGAGCAGCACATAAAACAGCATGAAAAAAACCAAATTCTTCCCTGGAAAACTTCCTGTCCAATTATTCATGAAAGAGAATAAAAATAAGTGAGCTTTCAACCAATTGGTACCAATTCTCTACTTTATAGTTCGCTGCAATTGCTTTTAATTAACTCGCGTAATTTAAATGGCCTGGATTCTAGAGCCGGTTCCCTTTAAAAAACGTCTTCTCGCAAACTTTGATTAGCTCCAGAGAAAAGACGGCAGATGACTTTAAATGGCATGAAGGTGGATTTATTGGCAAGAGCGTCAGGTTTGCACTTAGCAAGGAATTGGCAGATAGCAGAAAATGGCTGGACAGGATTCAAACTCCAAGGACTCCGAGCTGAAAAAGGATTTATCTGAATAGCAAAGTACAGCAGTGTATTTACTTCAGTTAAAATTAATAAAAGCTTTTAACTAAAAACACAAAGAAATTAAACTTCCAGTGGAAAGCAACTGCATTGCTTCAAAGGTACGGTCACGGGGATATTTATTGCTTTCCCCCCTCACCGCGTCATTCATTGCTTCTAGCAATAGGAAGGTATATGGATCTCCTTGATCGGGTCTATGTTCAAAAGTCAGATTAAACCTGAAGCTGCCCCAAATTACTTCGCATACAGGAAATAAACCGCTTTATTTTTGTCCTAAATCAAGTGTAGGAAAAGGTCGTATATTCATTGCATGTGAAGTCGCCGAAAAAGCAGAGTAGTTGAAGGAGCGTAAGCTGCTCCGCGCAGGTAGAGAAGAGGCCTGGCCACGGTCCGCAACAAGAAAACCAGCGGGGTTTTGTGCCAAAAGTTTTCACTACTGAAGGATCACCAGCTCAAACTGTAACTTTATTTGGTTTGGGGGGGATTTTTTTTTGTCCCAAGATTTGTGCCTTCTTTACAAATAACACAAAATTGCTTACGACAGTGCTTAAAGTACCAGCTACTGTACTTAAGCCTTGTTTACGCTCACAGCTCCACCACTGGAGATGGACTGGTGGGAACAGCAACCGAAATGGTTTCCAAAAGGCCAAGGCTGGTGCTAAGCCCTGCTTGGGGCAGGAGGCTGGTCCGGCTGACCCGCGGGCTCCCCTGCAACCCATGGTTTTGTGAAACACTCTGCAAAATAGCGTTCGCTACTACTCGATCCCAGGCTTTCGGCGAGTAGCAAAGATGCCAGACACAATGCTGACTTTGTTGAATCGGACATTTATAAATTGCGTTCAGCCAGAACAGCTCACAGAGGATGCTGAAAAGGTAGGGTGGCTAGGGAAACAGAAATAGAAAAAGTAAAAAAGCAAAGGGAGAAGGGGAAAGAAGGGAGAAAAGGGAGAGAGGGAAGACAGGGAAGAGAGGGGAGAGAGGGAAAAAGAAAAACCTCGGTCGCAGTGTCTCTGAACGGCTGCTTTACACCGTCAGATCTGCATGAGGCAGTTCTATGGAACTTCCCTGATTCCAGCTTCCAATTCTAACTTGGGACATTGATGGGACATTCTAGTCTTTTCTAACAGCACATAAATGCCCCAAATCACATTTAGCAGCTTCTTTTTCTTACAACAACTGTTCAATCTTTTTCCTCCTACTTATTAGTGTTGTATATGCAGGAAACAGAGTGAGCCATTTTCTTATTTTGCCAAGTACTGATGCAGCATTTGATTTCACTTTTATGGACTAAAGCTAAAAAGTTGCTTTCCTTATTAAACTGAAAGGCCACATTTCAAGTCTGGCAGCAGCTGGTCACAGCATGTGGCTCACCTTCCTACAAGCGTGTAACTGAGACACCAAAAGAAGAGGACATTCACAGTCAGCTATGCCATCTGGAAGAGCTCATGCCCAAGGAAGCTGAGGATGCTCCACACTGACGTACCTCGAGTGGGAGCAGACTCTGGAACCATGTAACCACAGGGGGTGGAAGGGAGAAGTTCAGGCTAAGGCTACAGGACACTTCCACGTACACAAACTGTCAAAGGCTAGTTATACTGAAGCTTGACCTTACATCCAATATGTTGTACCAACCTTCATCATCACTACTTCCTTCACATATTTCTTCCCCTTTCCTCCACCAAATTATGCTGTAAGTCCCCTAGAAAGCATTTGCGTATCTATGTGCCTTGGACCATGATCTGAACTGGCACGGCAGTAGAAATATTTAACACAATTCAAGTCAAAGAGAAGGTATGGACATTTTTTAATTCTTACTTCCTATGACCACACTAAGTAACTCTGGGTAAGAAGTATCTACCAGTAGAAGACCTATCATGTACAAATTTCATCTACAGTGGGGTAATTGTGCAGAGAAATCCACAGACGGGACAGTTTCCTTACATATCGCTTTCCAACAGAATTTTCTTTTCACTGGTTTTGTCTGTTACTCTAGATTAAATCGGAAATTTCTGCAAAATACCTTCAGAATGTTTCTGGATTTGTCAGCAGCAGAAATCATAATTCATCCCATCATTTCTAATGCTTAACACGGAAAAGTCAATAAAATGTGAAAAAAATGGAAGGGAGAAAGCTTCCTTTGTACTTGATAGCACCAGGCCTCTCATAGTTCAGAACACTCCTGGTACTACATCATCAATGAAACTGTTAAACAAAGCACACGTAGAGTAGTATGCTATTGTCATTTTTTAGGATTTCTTGAAGGTTTGTCAATAAGGTATTAGAAATTCGCTCAAGTCTGAAAAACAAGGTATTTTCACACGCAAATTTGCAGTTTCTACTTTGGAGCTGCAGAATGGTCACCCACATACCACTGAATGGTCACGCACTGAAGTCCAAGCCTTGCATGTTGCCCCACATTGTGCGTGTGTACGTAAGGCCACCAAGACTATTTTGATTCCACAGCCATGTCTGCCTGTACGGAGAAAGGAATCGAACACATTTTTTTCCTGAAACTTGCTTGCAAGCTCAGGTCTTCTTCAGTATTCCTAACCAAGAAAAATTATGGCAATTTAATAAAACGTGGAGAAAATCCTACAATGTGACAGATCAGCTATAAAAGCACACACTGAAATGAGGACAACCTTTAAGCCATCAGAATTTTCTCCATGAGACCAGATTTTTTCTGTGTCATACTCAGCACGCAGAGATTTTCATTTTTCAGAGCTATAAGGAATTTGACAAGTAAACCTACTACAGTTAATAGCATTTTAATCTTTATGCATAATAATCACAAACTTACATTGTACAGGTTTGATAATAATAACTGACAGCTGAATTTGAAGTATACATTTTGTTCCAAAATAGATGCGCATGTAGGTGGATGTGTTGTAGAAATATAATATACTACATGGCTGAGCCTAGATAAGCTGGTGATTCTCAAACATCAGCATCATCTGCACAAAGTTAGGGCTGAAACCTGCGCCCTTAAATACCTGTTCATCCTTCTTATGACACTTTCTTTAAAGAGCTCAGTGAATAGTAGATAAAATAAGCATCTAAAGAGGTATGACAGAAACTCTGATGGAGCTAAACAGCAGAGATCTAAATTCTAATAAATGAAGTAAAACATTTACTGCCAGCAACTATGTCAAGTTAGCCATAGGAAACTGTTGCTCTGCAGCTGGAGAAGGGCAATATTCTGCAAGCCAGAGAAGCGGTGGAACTCCTCCAGCTTTGATTATTTATGGTGTGATGATGAAGGAACAACTTTCCATGTGAGGAACAGCTTTAAAGTTGAACAGTGAAGCTGAAACAGAGGTTTAATGAAAAATCAGAGGGGAACAAAACTACAGCTACGAAAACAGTACTGTTCGTTTTAACAATTTTAAAATATAATTTATGTGCAAAACCAGATGTTAACTTGTCCAGCTTCAAGGTAAACAGCAAACTGTACTCATATCAACCCTTCTGCTGAACAGCAAACACGCACTATTTAATGTTGCTGTAGACAAGGCTCACTTCATACCTCCAAATGTTATCAAAATGCACACAAATGCAAAACAAATATATTTTAAACAGACACATCTGTATTTAATGCAAAGCTATTTTAAAAAATCCCAACCTTTCATAATCTCCCATAATCGTAATAGCCTGAAACATAAGAATGCTTTCAGCCTCAGAAAAAAAGGCTTCTAAATTTAAACATTTACGAGAACACTGAGAAGTGGCTCAGGACCATGCTTTAAAACATGTTTTCAGGCTTTAAATTGCTGAAAGCTGAGACCGCTTTACCCATTTGGCCTGGACTAGAGAAAGGGTGAGAAACACAAAAATATGACAAAAAGACTGCACATGAAAATTTCCATTTAAAAAAAAAATGCAACCCACACCCTCGTCCCAAACCTCCTTCCTCCCATGACTGAACCCCCCCCTTTTGCCGGCAATGAAAGGCAGTGACTCTTCTTGCCTGATAACCACCACCAAACAACTCATCCACATCACTGCCTCTGATGCACCACCATTTTTAACAAATACTACTTGAAAATATTTTTAAAGGACAACTTTGCCATCATTGGTGCTGCTCCTGAACAGGAAGGACTCCGTCTCAGGGCTGCATTCATTTCAGCTCATTTTAAACTATACCAAGAGATAGGTGATTTTGCAAAAAAGGTGATCTAATGTCTGTTCTAAATAATGAACGTGATCAAACCTTTTAATGCTTTTTGCCCAACTCTCAAAATGTGCACTTTATGCTGGGAATGAACTTCCCTTTGATATATTATGACTACGTGAAGGAGGGATTGTTCTCACATTTCTGTTTCAGAGAAAACATCAAGCTGTTTGATTTTGAAAGTTAAAGGATTAAGTTGGGTGAAAAATGCTTCTAAATGCAAAAATGCTCTACTAAGTTAAATATAGTCTCAGTTTGATATGAAACACTGACTTTAAAATTAGCTATACCCTTTCAAATATGCCATACATTCTCCTCCATCTACCCAGTGAAAATAAATATGAGTATATTGTAGGCATTAAAAGATGGCTGTGTCATACCCAAGAATAAGAACGAGTAGTATTTTTAAAGTAGTTCAGGATACAAAAGTAAAATATGAAAGCAAAGAAACAACCACGAATATGTATTTACAGCAACAGATAGTAGGAAGGAAGTTGTGAAAATCCACAGGGATTCTTCCACCCTTACCAAGCACCTGTACAGTTCTACGAGCATTTTCCTTTTGTCTTTTATTTTTCTTGGCTCCAGTCTTACACTTCAACTCCAAGGCAAAGCACCATACAAGAAGAAATGACATTCAAAACCATTAGCTCATCAAAATTGCCTTTACTATTTAAAAACAAAACACATACACAAAATATTGCAACAGCTTCTGGAATCCCACTCGGAAACCCCAACATTTTTAGATCTCTTCTCATGTTCTCATCACCACAATTTTTGCAAAATAGTGAGAGGCCACCCAGGGCATTTTAGGAATGATTCTTTCATCATTGCAATCCCTCAATTACAGTTTGACGACAAGAAGAAATGAATAGATTAGTACTGTAGACACAGTACTGGTGTATTTTTCAGTTTGCCTTCTGATGTGCTCTGACTTCTGTTGAAGGGTGATACAGTGACTTCTTACACTGTCTCCATTATTGCTCCCCAAATAATTTGGAGGTACAGAAGGCTTTAAGTAACAGCAGTTTAAACACCACTTTCAAATTAGATTCAACAGTTCAATGGCTTTTTCATCAAAACTGAGCTTCAGAACTCCGTCTCCTTACAGCCTGAACTGACTTGCCCCCTTGGAGATCCGCTGAAACGGTCACTTACCGTGCCTGCTCTCTAGCAGGGGACACAGCATGCGCTATTCCCGCACCACGGGCTTTGCATCCTGGTAAGGCAACTATTACTGGCTCCTGACATTGGACGGTTAGGGTGCTGCATGCAATTCCTCTAGTACAGTAAATCTGGCAACACAAGTGAAAAAAACTCATTATCTGTACCATAGACTCAGAAGTGCAGGAACAGTTTCCCTTTAAAGGCACAGGCTGGGTCAACTGCAGACGTACAAAAGCTATATACCAAGAGTGTTAAAGGTAGAGTGCTAACAGTGCTGGCAGCAGTAGTGCTGCTGTCACAGAAGGTGCAAGGAATATGCTAAAAGTTCACTGTGAATCATGCAGTCTATTGCAGAATGTCAAACTTCCCAGGAGTAACCAACTCAATTACTATTTTTAAAATAAACTTGTTTTCTTCATAAAGCAATCAAGCTTTGAGGGTTCCATCTTCACGGGTGGCAACTAACTCGCCTCCAACCCAAAGAGTACAGGCAAAAATATACATGTAGATTTTTCACTTTAAAAATCCAAAGATCCTTGCTGTTACCAGGACAGAATACAGCACCTAAAAGACCTGCCAGTAACAAACCTGCAAGCAATGAACATGGCGAAAGACACTGAAATCAAGAAAGCAAGAATTAAAAGCTCTTTAATTATAGATTATAAAGCTCCTGAATGCCAACTGCATGTACGCACATTCAAATGATTCAGAGAACTGCATGGAAATATGTATTTACCATAAAATCTAGAAGTACAGTTGGGACTGAAATTACACTGTAGTCTGGTTTGTTATTTTATTCAAGATTGAGATTATTTCATATAAACTGATTTATTTCTGTGTGTATAGTATAATTTGAGAATCTTTTTCCTTGATGTTAACCATTAGTATTGAGTATTTGCTGCTGCTAAGGCCCGTAAGCATGAATTTTAACTACAGTGTTTCATAACTGGCTTGCATGTACCCATCTGGAATGACACTGGATAAATACATTTTCTGTTTCACAAAATAAAGGTTAGCATAACTTAAAAGAACCCAAACAAACCCACCGAACAAACCTCCGAAGTAATACATTTCTTGAGTTAGTTTAGCAACACAGCAAAAAATCATAAACAATTCGGTAAGGTAGTGGATGTTTTTCATATCGTTGTAGAATAGAGCTTCAATATTCACCATTATGAGAAAGTTCACTAATTCCTTGTTTTGATAACAAACTAAAAATTGTCCATAAAGTGGAAGGGTCTTCACAGTTATGATGACTCTGCCAGTGATTACAAAGATCCTCTTTTCTTTCAAATAACTGTTTGCATAAAATGCAGTTATAGCCTGCTTTAGACCAAATTTCTATTTTTCTGCTTGGTGTACCAAAACCGACATTTTGCATCTCCTTGGCTGCTTCATCGCTTCCTGACTGAACCAGTTCACTTTTAGATAACATATCGACACTGTTTTGATGGTGAAACTGTATCTGTCTTTTCAGCTTTGGAAAAGTATAAAACTCCTCCTCATGGGCACTGCATTTTGCTAAACGTCTTCTCTCATTGCGCTGTTTCCAGAAGTGCGTTGCGTGTTTGGTCAGTTCCCCCTTCGCTCCTCTGTTTCCTTGCAAACCCCCTTCCTTTACTCTTCCCTGGATCTCTTCTCCATGAGAGCACAGTAAGTGAAACTTCATTTCACCAAAAGACTGTGCAATAAACTGGCATCGACCACATTTGATCTGTAATTTCACTTCTCCTGGGTTATGGAATAGGTCCTCAAAATTGCACTTATTTCCCCTGTTAAAAAAAGGACATATGAACTCTTTCAGTATTAGCCACGCACAGAATAGAGATGGCAATTTCTGTCCTTATAAGTTCCAGGAAGAGATGTCATTCATGAAACATTCTTTTAATTAGAAACAGGCACTGCTGCTACAGTATCTAATTTATTTGAAACAGAAAAAAAAGATAAATAAAATAATAATAAGGCTGATTAGGAAACAACTAAAACCAAATGTTATTCGACACTGCTGAGTTTAAGAATTGCCTCCAAAATTAGCCTTGGTAGAAATAATCTTTTAACAACACTAACCTTTTAATAAAAGGTTAATAACATTTTTTTAAGTTCCAGATTTAGTGAGGTCAATTCAAATACTTCTAGCTCTGTGCTAGAAAAGTGAAAATGAGTATTACGTGTAGCATACTACTACAAGAAACTAACTGGTTTACACTGAGTGATCTAAGGTCAATTTAAGGCAAAATCACATGTCCCACCTCCTACTCCAAGATGGAAACAATGAGTTTTGTTTCCAATTAAATTTGTGGGTTTTTTTTTTTTTTTCCTGAAAGTTTGTAACAGTTTTTAAACATCTAAACAGCTAATTTACAACTGGACAGCCCCTCTCATTGCTTTAGGACTGCACTGCAGCGAAAAGGAAACAGGTACACACAGAGCGAGCAAGTCCCAGGTTTAAGTTAAGCCAATCAACAGAAGACCTCCACAGAAACCTTCTCACGATGTCCATGAAAAGGACCACGTAATACTGTGTATTTATACACATTCGACATACCACCCAACAAAACAGGTAAACTAAATCATTCATTGTACGAAGGCCAGTAAGGCTGAAAGAGATGCGCCCGTGTTTCTTAGGTTCAATACCTTAAAAATTTCTAACTGATGCCCCAGAAAGCGGAGCCACGCAAAGCAAAAGGTGGAAAACTGAACTGCAGTGCCATGGTGAGGCGTCAGGTTAAAGCCCTGAGCTTATTTAAGTGTACTTCAATGAAAGTAAATGCACAGGGGAACAAACAAAAAAGCCAACATTTATACTATGTCAAGAAATTTCACCTCAAAATCATAATGCAGAGATAAAAGAATGTTCTATCCGTCTTAATATGATAAACGTTAACTTTACTTGTCTAAGTGATCGCAAGAGCAGCAGTAATCAACACACAAACCAGATTAGGTCACAGCACTCCAGAGAAGGAAATGGGATAATGATATTTAATAGGGTAAACAAACTACAGCTAATACTGATATACGAACTGCTTTGCATTTATTGCAGTCGGTTCACTTATCTTCTGGGGAAACCACAAAAGTGGCAGAACAGAAGACAGTGCAGATTAACAGAAAAAGCTTTAGCTTTGAGAAATCAACTGATCAAAATAGCTTTGCTGGCAGTCTATTGAGTATTACTAGAATATATGCAAAGCTACTTTTGCTATTCAAGTGTCAGTAATAATTTATATTCAATAAATAAGCTAAAATATACTGGATGGCCTAATGGATTGACCAGATTCCTCAACAAGCTACTTAAACTATTAGAAATCTCACTTCAGGGGAAAAAAAAATGAGGAAAAAGCAACAATTTTCATAATGGTGATGTTTATGAACTTCCACTGACAACCTGAAATCCTGTGTTCATTAGCATTTAATTAGTGAAAACACTCACCTCTCTGTTGCTTCTTCTGCTTCTTTTATATTCGTGTCTCTCTTCTTTAAAGCATCTTGCAGCTGTTGCTCACTAGTAGAGGGCTCCGTGCTGATAACAACCCTGTGCACTTCTCTTAGATGACCAAAATACACTTTTGCATGGCCAAAAACTTTAGCACAGAATTCACAACACACAAGTTTTTTGGGTTTGCCTTCGTTGTGATGAAGTTTCATATGCGTGCTCAGGCTTCCAGAGTGAATATATGCTTTCCGGCAAATTCGACAGCTGTAAGGCCGTTTGTTTGTATGTGTGTTCATATGGTCCTGAAGATGATGTTTAAACTGGAAGATATGGTTACAAACATGACATTTATGTGATGGCTTAGGTATGGTTGAACATGCATTTCTACTTAAATCACTCGATTTAGCTGATGTAGTATCGCTATGCTTGTAACTTAAATATTTGTTGGGAAGTGAACTATTTAAAAAAATATCTTGGTCTAAACGGTCAGGAGACGGTGTCTCTACTATTGCTGCAGAAGTCAGTGGTGCGAAAGCCTGCAAAACCACCACTGGTTTTGGTCTAATACTACGGTATTTTTTCACCGCCTCTGCTTTTTTGTCTTCAGGTGGCTGAAGATCAACTTTCGCCCTCTCTCTTCCTTCTCTAAACTTATTAATGATGCATTTCCTTCGCTTGGTCTGAAAAGCCAATAAATCATCTGTGGCTCTTCTTTTCCTGCCTCTTCTTTTAGAGGCTGCACTGTTCAATTTTTTAAGACTGTCGACATCCACTTTATTGGACGGAGAGAAGGTATTTTCTCGAACAGTTTGTCTGGGGACTTGTGTAAACGATACAGCTAATCGCTTATCAGATGCTTTAGTAGGAACATGAAAGGTTTTTGCCAAAGCTGGTATCTTTTCACATTCAGATCTTAGTGAAGGACCAGATACATCTGTAACACAAGTACTCTGCTTAGATTTACAGAATACTGAATTCTTCATCCTTGAGTAAGGCAAAATAGGAAGTTTTCCTTTTGGTGCCGATGGCGTCATCTGTATTGTACTGCCAAAAACTGCTGGTGACAGGAGAGCAACAGAGTTTGCAGAATTTGTGGGTTTTTCCTTTAGTTTCTCAGATGTTATGAATGACTCTCTTGTGGTTTCAGATGCTGTCTTCACAGAGCATAGACTTAGTTTCATGGGATTAATTGTACTTGTCGGCGTGGATAAAGAGTCTTTAACTACAGATGGTCCAGAAACATTACCGGTAGCAATTTCAGGTTTGTTCACTAAAGGAGATCCAGATTCCACATAATTGCTTTTATTTACTAATGTGGCAACTGCAATTTCAGCTGAGTCACGGTCTGCTAGCAACACTTGCTCAGTTGAATCTGAACTAGAATGAGTTTCAGGACAGTCTTCAGTTAAAGCAGTCATGGGGGAAGTCTGTGATGAGATTGATGCTTTGGTAGGAATCTCGTTATGCGCACCCAAAACAGAGATTTGCGCCGTTTTTTTGTCACTCAGCCATTTATTTCTTACAGATTGGTACCTAGGGATAGGCAGCTTTAGGTTTTCAGAAGGGGCCATATTTGACTGCTGCACTTGCTGCGTCAGGGTAGGGGCAACACACGGCAAGGCCAACAGAGAAAAAGTCCCCTCATGACCAGCCACCTGCATGACAGCATAGTTTTGACTTGGTACCACCAGCGGTTTAGAACCTGCAGCTGAAATCGGTGTATTTTGCTCAGGCAAAGATGACTGAAGACAAGAGACCACTCCAGATGTTAAAATTTTGGGGACCATTTTTGGAGCAATGGTCCTAAACTGACTTTTCTTCTGAAAACTTTGTATTATATCCGAAGGGGATTTGTGTTTATCTGCAATAATAACACAACAAAGACATAATATATAGTATTTGTTTTTTAAAAGTTACGTATTGAAAATAAAACTGCATACAAAAGATAATATTACAAACAAACTTATTAAAAATATTTAGGTATTTAAATGATCACTAATTTAGAATTGCAAAGGTTTCATGGACTAACCAAAAATAGTCCCTGAAGCAATGTGCTTGAATATAGATGCAACACCCCCCCCGCCCCTTAATCTAATCTTAAATGGATGTTTCATTCTAGGTTAGAAACTACATGGCATTTCAGCACAAATACACTTGTAAGCCTCTTCTGCCCTGGAAAAGCTCCACTACGATGCTGGCAATATTCAGCTGGAAGAACTAACCAAGGCAGGATTTAAACTCCATGAAGCAGAACCTTTCTGAGCACCCGCTCTGGTCGTATCTGTCAACCAGAGTCATGCTATCTTTCAGAGTTACTGTAACATTTAGAATTTGGGGGGTTTATCAGATACAGACCAAAGCTTACGTGACAAAGTCTTTAAAAAAATTATTGCTATAAAACATACAACTAACATGTAATAAAACCAAAGAGGACTTGAGAGAAGATGTACCATTGTTAAATACCTAATCACACACATTGCTTATGTGCCTTTAATGCACAATAGAACTACTGTACTAAGTTATTCAAATATTTTCTTGAAAGTTGTGATTTATTAAGGTTATATCACAGTTCCTTCCCATTTCTACTTGTGGTAATGTCACAAACATTTTAGTAAAGAAGACTATGAGGATAATTAAGTAAAGCAAATAAAAGGAAAAAGGTAAAATGTGTAAAATATAACCTGCATTGAGCAGCAGAGATATATGCTGACTTTTCAGACACTCCATGAAAAAGGATTTGCTATATAGTTAATTGTACCGCTGCCATTTCATATAACTTCCCTATTATCCGCTCTCAAATTCAACTACAGATGCTTCCAGTGCTCAAAAACTGGCATAGGTTTTCTGAAGAAAAAAATTTTTCCCAACAATCTCAATCACTGAAAATTCAAAGATCCCAAGAAGACAGAGACCTTGGGAAGGCAACAATGTAAGAAAAATTCATTTCAAGAGAGGAATCACATTTGAATAGAATATGTAAAAATAAATACTGGGACCTTGAAATATTGCAATAAAGTAATTCCACAGGGAAGTTTCCATTCCTTATCATTTTAAAGCCTGGTATTACAAATGCATTTATACATGGTTATGGACTTAAGAAGGTAACCGTGAATTACTACAGACACTGGAAACTCTAGTAAGTTTATCTTAATCCTGGATGTTCTTTTCAGATGTTACACACTTTGCAACATGCACTGTAAGTTACAGAGCTATCACATTTCATGACCAGAACTCCTGGACAGATATATGTGCATATTCATGGTATGCACATGTGCAATAAATCTACTGCCTTCAGGATATCTTAGATTCCCTGAGCAATCACATATAAACTGTATAGTTCATACACAGTAGGTCTGATGCTTCTCAAAACTCTTTGACTTACAGCAGGTTCGTAGAGGAACTCTGCAGGGCAAAAAACCTGGATCCTTTTATTGCCATTTACAGCATCAAACCCCAAGTCCATCGTGCACCTTCTTGATCCTCCAATTAAGTGAAACTACTGGACACCACAATAACTTTCTTTCTGCTCAATGTCTGTAGAGATGTCCAGAATTTCTAGACATTCTGTGCAGAATGGACTACCACACATATGGAAATCTTGCCCCAAAATAAAGAGAGATCCCTATACACAGGGATAAGTCCAGGCCTACAAAGTCTGTGCAAGCTGGAAAAAGCAGAAACATGATAACTTTAAAATTCTGTTTCCTACAGTTCTTTTTATTCTCCAAAAGCTAGGAGCACATACTATTTCTCACTAAGAACTTCCATTTTTGCCAATCTACAATCACTAAATATATAGAAACCTTCATGCTCTCAACCGCTAAGATTGCTAATAATACTCAGATTTTATTTTTCTTCCCTGCAGGGTATCTTCTTGTTGCTGCTTTTGAGGAAGAACTTTTAAGAGCTTCTGAGAAGTACAATAAAATGATGTAAGATACTGTAATCATTAACCAAACTAGCCCTTAACTTCAATGCTAGTTACAGGTCAACTTGTACAGCTTAAATACAGTAGATGACAGAACAAGTGTATTTCTCTTTCAGGGGACAGAGTTTGCTCTTATTTTCCAGGTTATGCTTGCCATATACTGACATTAAAAGTCTTTTTCCAAATCAGCAGTTATTCAGCTTGCCACAATATTCAACACGAAACAATTTCCATTCTCTCTTCACGTTTGGCTTTCACCTCTCCCTTTAAATTTCAAAATCTCATTCATTGATCTGCATAAACTTTTTAGGAGAGACAGCACTTCAGGAGACTGCTGCCTGTTACACTCCAAGTTATAAGGCACCCGCTCTCCAACCAACAGTAGCAAATGATGTGAGTTCAGGAAGTGGTGGAAGTTTTGCTGTAGACATGCCACCTCTACAAAAGAGCACAAATGGCAGCCAAAGCACCACAAAAGAAAGGTTCATTTGAGGTTAGGAGGAAATACTTGCAGAAATAATGCATGACACTAGCTTTAAAAGTAAGCGTATGCTTCTCAAATACATTGACTTGCCTATTGCAAAATTAGGCAGTAAAATCACTTTTCTTTAAAGAAAGTCTCTCCACGTATTTTCTCAGCATTCCACAAGAAAGCATCATTCTAGAAGCCAGGACCTTCATGAATATTAACCACAAAACGCTCTTTGAAACAAAGTCCATTTAGATTAATATTCTTCTTATGCAGTTAACACAATACTAAACACTGATACAACTGTTCGAGAAGGGATTTTTATACAAACACTCTTTTTCCTACTAGCATAATTTTATCATATATACATCCTTCCAGGCAAGCTATGTTTGGCATCAGCCTTTAGTACAACTTTTTTTTTTCATTCTTTTCCCCAAGTTTACATTAGATAGTTTAGGGCAGAAATATTCATTGCAGCACCTCTGGTAAGCAAAGGAAACTCAACTTTCTTTTTCCCTCTCATCCAACACAGCTGCTGTAGTTAAGCAGCTTAGCCAGTGTCTAAATATAGAGATGGGCTAGATGTAGACTAGCTGTCTGATGAGCCTTCAGACTCGGTTAAGATTTTGTTTGTGGATTGGGAAAGCTAATTGGAAGGACTTGTGGAAGACTATTTAGCATCTTGGATCAGGAAAAAGCAACCAGTCAATTCACAGACCGGAGGTCCTACTGACCCCCCACAGAGTATGCAAGTATCATCAGTGACCAAAATTATTTTTTCCATTTATACTTGGTGAAAAGGTTCAACAATTTCCTTTGCACACAGAGATCACTACAGTAATTCATGTCTTCGCCACCCTGACACTGAAGGACTTGAATACGCTCTGGCTGTCTGGTTACCAGAAGACCACTTGGAAACGTAATATGCATCTTTCAGGGACATTCCACTTCTATTCCACGTGTTCTTCCAAATTATTTCTGTCCCTGATTCAAAGGACTCCTTTTGACTTGTCAGTTGTGACCTGAGGAAAAGCCTTCACGCCTATGCAAACCCACAAAGTCTCATAACTAAGAAGGGGAATTTTCAATTAAGGGAGGCTTAGCAATGGCATTTTCGAGAGTGGCCCTCGGTTTTAGGTAACATTCTTTCTATAAGTCAATCTATGGGTCCTTCACTGGAAGGCAACAATTTTTATACTTTCCTTAAAATTTTCATTAAGAATAAAGGAAATGAATGAAAACATTAGATTTAATATCTGCATGACGTGAAGCTCATTTTTGACTGGTGTGTTCTTAGTCTTTCAAATAGGCATGGAGTTGGGGCAACAGGTAGACACTTCGAAATAATTAAGCACAAGGTTAAATCAAATGCAATTCAATCCATTTACTTTAAAAGTCTCTTCTAGAAGATTAATGGTTACCATACTAGTACTTGCAAATATCAAATCACTCAGAAACTCGCAGGACGTCATGAGCTTCCACCCCTTCTAAATAACCTTAAAACTGTATAGGAGCAGACAGTGATACAACAATAAAAAAAAATTAATGATGCATCAAAGTCTCTGACATAGCCGTGCTGGGGAGAGTCCTCTGGAGGAATGAGTGTTCCACAGGGCTCCTGTTCATTTGTGGTTACCCTTTCTTCCTAAATCATTGGAGTGTGGTCTACTCCAGTCTATTCTGCCTTCTTTTTGTACCTCCTTCAGTTTGTTCTCTATGTAAAGCATGTAACATTGCTGAACTCTGATACTGTAGAAAGCATCAGAAGAAATTTAATTTTCCCCACTAATCTGGCCTATTTTGAACATTAAAATAAACCATCAAAATGCGAGAAACCACTGTGGGTAATTTTTAAAATAATCCTTGTAGGACCACCTCACTTGTGTAGGTATATATTTAATTTGTGTATGACTGGACAAGTGACAGAAGATAACACACAAAAAGGACCGTCTTGTTTTGAAGGGAAAGATGAACAGATGAAAAAGATTTAAGAAATATTTTATGAAATGCATGTTTATGTTGCTGAGTCTTTTGCTGACTTTGAAAGGAAGAATATCTGTTCTATGGGAAAGAAAAAAAATGCACAACTTCCTAACAGACAATACTAGATTTATTTCTGCCAATGATAGATAACGATTCATTTTACCAAATCTCCATATGCACTAAATACCTGTGGATACTGTCTTTCCAGCATAAGTTTCTTGTTTTTGCCGACCCAGCATACTTTGTTGGACACAATGTTTCTCTGCAGGATTAGCATGCAAAAAAACACCACCTGCAAAAGTGCTTCAGTTATAAATAGATCCCGGGACAAAAAAACCCACACAACCCAAACAACCCCCAAAACTAACAAACCCCAGAAAAAGACAATACAAAATGACAATATAAAACATTAACTTCCAGTTAATGCATTAAGAAAGCTACTGCTTCTTGCTGTTTGCCATTTTTCTCTCCTCAAAAAATGTTTTAAAATCCAGTATGTTACATGCCAAATGCAAGGTGATAGCTTAATAAGTGAGTAAAGCTGGTTAATATGGTAAACAGATGGGATGCTTTAGCTTCAGTGTCATGGCAGACAGTCAACAGCACCAAAACCAAAAAACTCAGAAAAATGAAGGTTCAGTAGCTTTAGAGAGGCTTTTAAATACAGGGGCTAAACGCTATGCTGATTTACACCTTCTGTAATCCCACATACATCAGTGGAACTGCAGATACCCTAAAAATAGAATTTGTCCTTTTATATTCAAAACTAGTTTTGCCACACACCTATATGAAGTAAGGTTGGTAATAAAGCCTGCAAATCAGGAGTGCCCAACTCTGTAACAACTCATTTGCAGTTGTTCCTATCTTTGCCTAATAATAACTATTTGGGTAGAATGTTCTGTTCTGGGTATTTGCCTCAGATAATTTTCTAAACAGAAAATGCCATCCATCCCCAGGTATGTCTGCATTCAAAATAAGAAAAAAGAATGTAGTAACACATCTGGGCATTAGACAGAGACCTTGATGTTTGACACAGCAATGTCTCTTTTGTCTGAGAAAAGCTGCCCAAGTTTGGCAAAGTTGTGAGCTCTTGGCACGTGCTCGATAGACACTTGAAGCAGCTAATTTTTCTAATGATTACATTCTATTGAACGTGCTTCTGTTTCAGGGAGCTGGATTTTCCCTAAAACTATCGCTTTGGGTCCAAACACCCAAGCTGCAACAAGAAAATGGCCTCTCCTTATCTCTTAACTGCCGAGCCGACAGTGTGGAAGAGAAACTTAGGACACATACAGGGCAAGCAGGAAAAGGACAAGAGAACTAGAAATGAGACTTGGAAAGTGTCAAGGCCAAAGAGTCAGGGTGAGATATGGGAATTAAATACAGACTTAAGATGGATAACGAACATTACTATTACATGTGATTTGGAAAGGAGAAGTGTTTAAGCCACAGGGATAATCTCATATCTTGCATCTCTTACCTTTTTAGTACTTGATTTTTTTTAGACTAATATGTCTACATAGAAGTCCTTTTGTGCAATTTAAAACAGATTAGAAAAATAAAAAATATAACAAAGTGCTTTAATGCAAAATTGGAAAATCACTGTACATCATTCACACAAACACTAAGATACAGAATGTACAAATGGTCTTAGAAAATATGTTCTGGTATACCATGGGTGGAGCAAGATCAAAATTGTTTTGTTAAAATTCTAAAAGGGAAAATTAGACCTCTTTAAAGCTATATATAATTAATTCTGATTTGAGCATCCATGTGATTTGTTAGTTGTACACTAAGCATTTTATCATTAAGAAAGGTTGTCTTGCTTTCAAGTCTGTGCAAGTTTATTATTTTAAGGGATTAGGATTAGAGTTCATTTCAAGAAATTCTGTGAGCAATGAGATACTTTCTGGATTCCTTAAATAATCTCCAAAAGATTCTTCTTAGACGAAGAGAACATTACAACAACAAAGCTGCACAATAAAAATGTTTTTTTCACATTAACTGGACTCCATTAAAGCAGACATTCAACCTTAAAATTTCTAGTGACATTTTTCAGTGTGGGAATAAGCTAAAACTATTTTTGGCATAAACAGTCGTTTTGGAGAAATAACATACAGTAATCCAAGATCACAGGTACATAGTTCATATACAGGGAAGTTCTTCAGTTTCGTGTCTAGTTCAGTCTTTTTTTTTTTTCTTGAAACATCCTTATCAGCCGTATATTGATACATGACAAAGTTTATACAGATCTACTTTTCAGAAAATTAGTATCTAACATAATTTATGCAAAAAAAAACCCCAACGACCAAGGATGGAGAAAAAAATATTAATAATCTCTACTGTTAACTGATTCCACTTTCTCCATTTCCAGAACTGCCTTCCTCTGTTGTTTGAAAGTATACATAAGAATTGTTTCATTATCATGCTGACATCTATCTGGAGTTCTGTAAGGCCTTTGACATGGTCGCCCACAACATCCTTCTCTCTAAATAGGAGACATACAGATTTGATAGATGGACTATCTGGTGGATAAGGAATTGGTTGGATGGTCACATCCAGAGGGTAGCAGTCAATGGCTCAATGTCCAGATGAAGATAAGTGACAAGTGCTGTCCCTCAGGGGTCCATATTGCAACCAGTACTGTTTAATATCTTGATCAATGACATAGTGAGGTTGAGTGCACCCTCAGCAAGTTTGTGGACAACATCAAACTGAGTGGTGTGGCTGACACACCTGAGGGACGGGATGCCATCCAAAGGGACCTGCAAAACTCAAGACGTGGGCCTGTGTGAACCTCATGAAGTTCAATACGGCCAAGTGTAGGGTCCTGCACCTAGGTTGGGGGAGCCCTGAGTATCAATACAGGCTGGGGAATGAAGGCATTGAGAGCAGCCCTGCTGAGAAGGACCTTGGGGGTACTGGTGGATGAAAAGCTGGTCATGACCCAGCAATATGTGCTCACAGCCCAGAAGGCCAACCATGTCCTGGGCTGCATCAAAAGAAGCATGACCTGGAGATCGAGGGAGGTGATTCTCCCCCATCTACTCCACTGTGGTGAGACCCCACCTGGAGTACTGCATCCAGCTCTGAAGCCCTCAGCACAGGAAAGACATGGACCTGTTGGAGCGGGTCCAGAGGAGGGCCACAAAAATGATCAGAGGGATGGGGCACCTCTCCTATGAGGACAGGCTGCGAGAGCTGGGGTTGTTCAGCCTGGAGAAGACAAGGCTCTGGGGAGACCTTATTTCAGCTTTTCAGTACTTAAAGGGGGCTTATAAGAAAGATGGGGACACACTTTGCAGCAGGTCCTGTTGTGATAGGACAAAGGGTAATGGCTTTAAACTAGAAGAGGGTAGATTCAGACTTAGAGATAAGAAGAAACTTTTTATGATGAGGGTGGTGGAACACTGTAACAAGCTACCCAGAGAGGTGGTAGATGCCCCATCCCTGGAAACATTCGAGTCAGGTTGGACGGGGCTCTGAGCAACCTATTCTTGTTGAAGGTGTCCCCGCTCGTTGCAGGGATGGTTGGATTAGATGACCTTTAAAGATCCCTTCCAACCCAAACCATTCTATGATTCCATTTAAGGTTTCTTTCTGCAATTAAGGCTTCTTTCTGCCAACATAATCTCAGCAGCATCTTGGCTCCAGTATCTCTGTCCTCAGAGAAAACTGTAACAATACTCATGCAAAAAAAGATCTGTTAATCAAAAGTTAACACATCAAGAAATCACTACATCTAGTGCTGTATTATCAGCATTAGCAACAATAATAATCTAGGACATCATTTAGGATTTCTCATAGATCTAGACTTCTCGTCATAGACTTTAAATAAACTCAGCAATACTGAACATTTACCTCTCTGTATTGTCCCAACATAAGTAACTTTTTAAATATGTATGAAATCCTATTTCTGCTGGGGATAACAAGTGGCTAACAGCTTTGAGGTAACCTTTTTGAGCTGTAATATCAAATGTATTAGCCACATGTGGGTAAATCAATACTGAAAAGCACCATCTTATATAAAATGTGGGCAATGCAAGGCTTAACACAACCTCCTGTAAAAGAAGCCATTTCTGTGCTACTGTATAAAGGAAGAAAGTCTTGGAAGTCTTTTCTAAAAGTCAGAACATATATACGTAAGAGATTTATAAACACTCTTTTGCAATGAATTTAAAATACATTTATTAACAGATCCACATGTTCTCTTAACACCTCTCATGCAGTGTTTGTGAACTTTAAAAGCTTGCCATTTTTTTGAAGGCACAGTCTTTCAAGTTATAAGCTACTCATTTCATATTAAGGTTAACATAACTAATAGGTTTTAAGCAGATCAAAATATTTTCATATCAAGAAATGAAAACTGACATAAAGAGCGCGAGACATAAAACATCTGTAATTATTAATAACTTTTTCCACCTTTACAGCTGAAGAAATCACACATATTTTGCTTACTATGGCAATGAGAGAACTTGAGAATAAGCTTTTTGCAGATAAATCTATGGGCTCAAGATGGTGCCTGGCCTCTGCAACCACACAAAACACTATTAAAGACGAAAACGCGGGTTCTTTTCTGTTTAAGCATGGAACTTCCGTCTGTGAAAGACTGTTAGATACATCACTAAAGACAGTGTGTTGCAGCTCATACATATCTGTGCTAGTTTCAGCAACCAACCATGTTAAACTTCAAGTGGGCGTTATCTAGAAACCATGTTGCTCCGACAGGACTCTGTTGCGTAGAAAGGAAATTTTGGTATCACTGCAAATCCAGTGGTTTATCTTTGTCACTTCTGCCCAGTCATTCTTTTCCACAGAGGATACAATCCCTGGAGATTTGCGAAGCGAGGCTTCAGTGACGCAGCCACTTGGGGGAACTAATTGTTCAGCAAATAGCTGCAGGGAGGTGATGCAAGTACTGGTCATAAACTTGCAATTCATAAACCTTCAGCGGCATTGCAAATGTGAATTAGGTACTTTAGAAGGTGAGGACAAACAGAAGATTCAAACGAAAAGACTGTAATTGGATTTTTAAAAATTATTTTCTGGGACAACTGCCAGTTGAAATTTCTTTTAGTGAGCTTCAAGAAAGATATGGACCTAAACAGTAATTCACTCACTGTAAAGTCGATGTCAATGTAAAATTCTTTTTAAAAGGTCTATCAAGATCACATCAACCTGGACAAAATCTTGATATGCTTAACAGAAGTGGTAATTAATAGACTTATTTTTTCCTTAAGTGCAGGAAACAATAATGATCAGATCTGTTACAGAATTGAAGGCAGAATTCTTCAGAAACTATGCACCACAAAAAGGTCAAGCAGAATCATTTTATGAATAAATCATGAAGTATTTTCTGACTAGACTCTTGCTCCCTTTTCAAATAACCTGAGAATAGACTCTATCTTCATCTTACTGAGAGTTCAGCCCTCCGCCCTTCCCGCCATGGGACAGAAAGAGATGTACATCAGATTGCAGTAAGGGAATTATGCCTCTTACTCCCAAAATTTATTTTGTGCAAAAACCAGAGCACAACAGAAGAGCAAAATTTTTTTTCCTGTTAGAGTATTGCTTTTTTGTGATGACCAGAGCACTTCTTTCTGAACAGATCCTGCATGCAAGAGAAAACAAACAAACAATTCAACACTTTGGCTCAGTAGAGCAAACATCTCTTACTTGAGGCATTAAAAGCACCTGTATGGCGACTTCTGTACTACAAACCTCGGAAAGTGCTCCCTCATTAAATATGAAGGGAGAATTAGAAAACTGTCAGACCTGGCCTGGTCTATTGCGTGTCTTCCGGTATGAGCTATACACAGGGTTTATCATTCCCCAAACCAAGGGCCAGAACACAGAACACACTGTTAAATTTAAATGTTTGTTGGAAAGTATTTTCTGAGGGATTTCATAAATAGCTAGTTTCTTTTGAAAATGACCTAAGCTATCTAACTTTTGAATGGGGAATGCCTAGCCAGGCTTTTTGTTTGCTCTAGCTCCCCGCTTTTCTTTCTTCATGACCCAAATTTCTTCAGAAAAAGACTATACAGCTCTGGCTGAGATGTGCAAAACATTGCCACCTGTAGTCAATTCCACTAAGGACTAAAACAAAAATAAAGATTAGAGGATCTCCACAGTACTTCAAGTAGGTATGTGTACTTTTTCAAAGACAGACAAAGCCCTGTATAGCATAGGAAAACTGAAACATCTTCAGAAAGACTATGGCCCTGGCTAGGAAGACATTAGTTTTCAGAACATATAAAATCCTCAGTTGCTGCTAAACCTGAATGTAGTTAGGCCTTTCTAGCAGTAGGACGTAGCAGAAAATAATTTAAATTACAGCATCAGAACACTTCCCCCCTTCCCCGTGCATAATTACAATTACTTACAACACTTATTGACATTGCTAAGCTTGCCCATGCTAGCCACTGTACTGTTTAAAGGCAGCACTGGTTCTCACAAGCAGGTACTGGATGTGCTGCAAAGGAATTGATTGAAGATACTACTGATAGGTGATAATATACCAGCGAACACTCATAATGGGTGCCAACATACGAGGGAATGACAACAGGAATGCAGTCAACAGGAATATAGGCCAAAGATGATATCCTTAACTTGCTGTGTGCAGAAATATCAGCACATTTCTAATTAAATTCACGTGTATCTGGGGTGTGCCGGCAGACAAAGAAGCCCCTTGGCGCAGAGTCCAGCAGAGGGAGTCGGGCGCCCATCACCGCTGCCTCCGGCCACTGCCGAGCCAGGCCAGCCACACCGGGGCACTTGCTGTTCCTTCTCCTAAGTGCCAGCTCAGCTTAGATCTGCGACTCACGACGACTGCCCTACAGTAATCTTCAACCAACAGAAAGGCTAAGCTACTCGTCTAACAATTTGGTAACACTAAATACGACTTCTGTTGAAAAATCCCCAAGGTCATGAATTCTTTTACAGCACTGCACGCAAGCTCTGAACAAGTTCACAAGTTATGTTATTCTTTCAAAATATTCTGCCTTTGCGAACTTTTCAGTCAATTCAGTGTTTTGTATAAACTCGAGACCAACCTGAAGCAACGCAGCTAAGCCTTCCTGTTAAAAGTAATTCTATTAAACTATTTAGTATCTTCTATAACTGCAGTACAATTTTTGTGCAAGAGATTTTTAAAAAAAAAAATCCTTTGCTGATTTTGTGTTAATCCGGTTAATGTCTCCAAAACCCCATCCATGTTACTATAAACGTCAGTATTTATAACAGATGTTCTCCTTTTGGTTGACATCTGAAAATGAAGCCCTGTTACCAACATATTTTCCCATCCCAAGCAATACCCTGAAATCTTTGTCAAACTTTCTTGCTTTCATCATTGCTCAGCTCATCACACAAACCATCTGCATAAATAAAGATGTAAGCATCTGCTGTATGGCAAACGGTCTCAGGGGCAGATGTTTTTATCCTTGCATTCATGTCACTGGCTTAGATACATTATTTGAACAGATGTACACAATCTGAAAGTGTCGTGTCCCACAGTGAAATGTCTCCAACTGCTTTCTATCAAAGTACATAAATGCTATTTGCACCTGCATTTATGTTAACGATATAAAGGCAGCAGGGGTTCCAGCAAAGTGAGAGTTGATGCTAAGAAACACATTTACATGGCTAATTGAAGTCTGAGATCTCCCAGCACCAAATGACCACACTAACATGGATACAAAATGTATTAAACTACACAATGACTTTTTAAAAACTGTTTTTTAAAAAATTAAAATAAACATACCCTTTTAAAAACTGTTTTTTAAAAATTTAAAATAAACATACCCAAGGAGCAAAACTATGATTTCAGCCTGTGATATACTTTTCCCCATGTATATTTAAAAAAGAAATAAATTCCTAGATAAACCAGGACAATCTCATATTTTGCACATAATTGTATAAGATACACATTTTTTTTTATGTTGGTGTCATTTAACAAAAATGCTTTATAAATTTGACAGTTGCACTCATCCAAAGGTATTTCAGTTCTTTAAGGCACACTGGTATTGTACTTCATTATGGAGCACTATAAAAAAAACGACCAGCACTTGCTCAACAGCAAATATTAACATAAATGTGGATGACAGAATATGATGTTTCAATGATAATTTCCTAATTCTTACGAAAAAATCTTAAATACTTATTCAGAAAAGTGTGTCTGTTTGAATGTGGGGTTACAATTGTTTCTTATATAAATGATAGTCACCTTTCTTATAAAATATTTTAAATTGAGAAAAATACAGATGCCCTGAAGGAGTATGTATCAAATTACAGAACTTCTGCTATTACATGACAAATGGTAGCAGTGAGGGGTTTATGTTGTCACTCAAAGAACTTGCACTAACCATTACTTCCATACTCAACTGAAAAATAACAAGCACTTCCAAAGTATAGAAAGACTGACAAAAAAGCTATACTGAATGTAATTGATGGATAGGTTCTACTTCCAATACCATTTATTTTCAAACCTTTTATTTGTAAAAAATGTACCAATGTTATAGTTATACATAAATCATTATAAATTGCTAATAGCCTCAACATTTTTGAAGTGCCATAACACATTTAAGAAACAAGTGAGGCTTGATACAAGGACAAAAAAGACTGATAGTAAAAGAATAAAAAAAATATACTGAGACTAGTATATTTGTAGAATATAATGATTTCACACTGATACAGCTCTTGGTCAGGATCTGGTTATGATTTCTAACATGAACACCCACTTCCAAAGTTTACAACGTGGCTCTTATAATTCACTCTGGGTGTAAGTTGATAATAGGACACTGACTGGAACAGATGTTTGTTTTGGAAAAAAAAAAAAAAAGTCTTCAAAAAATCTCAAAGCAAATGATTCATCAGTTTCAAGCTTCACAGTCTATATTGTCCTCCTGTTATTCATAAATGGCTTTAACATAAAGATAACACCTTCAATTTGACTACAACAGTGGTCAAATTCCTGTTATTTAAAGGAAAAATTAAATTAAGGCTTTTAAGTATTAGAATTAAGTATTCCAGTCACAAGCATACGGACGTAGAGCACACTGCAGGGTTGATAGCTTTACACAACACTGAGAACTGTCTCCCTTGAAAGAACAGTCCCATTAGACACAGAACTCCTCAACTAAGACAATTTGCGTGACATCCTCCTGGAATAGCTTCCTCAGAATTATTGCAGTATCATAAAAATATTCACTCTTCACAAAACAGGTAAAGTATAAACTTACATGACAGTAAAAGCTCAAGGCTTCAAGTTAAGTCATGTATAGCGCTTTTCTTAATTAACATAAGTGCTAACAATGGAAACTTAACTGACAACCTGCAATGGTTCTGAAAGGTCCATTAGAGCTTATGTCATATCCATCAAACATTCATTCACATTTAAGAAGTATCATTAAAAATGACATGCAAGTTAACAATCATATTTAAATATTAGCATTGTGACACAGATCAAAAGGGAAAGGAAATTCAAGTTACAGCTGCACATTTAGAAGCTTGGGAATACACAGTTGCAGCACAAATACCCTTACTAATAACAGATGGAAAAATTCAAGATGTTAACCCTACTGAAAACTTCTGAAGATGACTTCTGAAGAGACAAAACATAGAAGATAATTAAACATAAAAGATGCTAGTAAGGACAGGAATGCTGGAGAAAAGACACTTAAAATCTAAAAATCTAAGTTTATATTTAGAAAATCATAGAATCATAGAATGGTTAGAGTTGGAAAGGACCTTAAAGGTCATCTAGTTCCAACCCCCCTGCCATGGGCAGGGACATCTTCCACTAGATCAAACTGCTCAAAGCCCCATCCAGCCTGGCCTTGAACACCTCCAGGGAGGGGGCATCCACAACTTCTCTGGGCAACCTGCTCCAGTGTCTCACCACCCTCAGAGTAAAGAATTTCTTCCTAATATTTCTTCCTAAATATTTATTTTGTTGTTTGTGCTACTCTTGTAGCATAACTTGCAAATAGGTTTGTCCCCCAATGATATGGGGGTCAAATATGACAATGATTTTCAAATATATAAGCATTAAAAAAATTGCAATAAACCCTGAATACTTAATTCTGCTGAAGCAAACAAGAAGCAGATTTATATATTTCAAGTTTCAACTACAGGTGGTAACAGTAATAAGCAATGTCCTAAAGAAGAAAACGATCTTAGCTATTCTAATTGTTTCAAGTGATAAATGCTGCAGTATAATGGTTTCCTTTTTTTTAAAAACCATATTAGAGTAAAATGGTACACAGAAGTTATACAATGATTTATTAATGAAGATGATGTTTCCTCCACATTTTGAATCACAAGACTAATTTCTCAAAAAAGTACAGAAAGTATACTATACCTGCAGAAAAAGTTAAAGGATTCTGCATTATGCCCTTTAATAGTTAGGATGACGTTCCTGGAAAGAAGAAATACAGATACTTAGAAGTTCTGATAATTTTTCATAAACTTAGAAAAAAGATAGAACAATGGCAATAGTTTTCCAAAACTGTATTTCAAAATGGGTCCTAGTATGCCCATACCTCATGCAAAACACTACTAGAGTTTTAAACCAAGTGCTTCTCTGGATCACAAACACCCTTATATGCACTCTCCATATTTTAACACTGGGTACAACTAACTTCGGCTTCTTGTAATTGAAAACCCCCATTAAAGCCACAAAAGAGGACACATCATGAATTCCAAGGTGACAATGCATTCTGAAGAACCACAGACAATGCAGGCTTAAGGACTCATTTTCGTCCAAACATCTGACTGCATATAACATATAACCAACCGACTGACAAGTAGAATCTTCCATGGATGCTACAATGAAGATACTAGCTTGCATTTGTGAAGCAAACATTACACTGCCACCTCTCCTGAATTTCACATTGATACTTACCACAATATTTGGTGCTTGATGTTTGTCATAAAATAGCATTACATCAAGTGGCCACCGAGTAACTTAAAGAGTGGGCTATTTCTTTCCAGTGCAGTCAGTGGTCAAGCATGATTCAACAGTCAAGTAAGACAGACATAGTATAACACAATGAAAATATAAAATTGTGTTATGATCCACTTAGATTTTCTTTATCATAAAACAGTCTAGCTTTTGGAATGACTGCATAATAGTTTGGTTTGGCTGAACACCACTAACATGTTAAAAGTCACACAGGGTATAAAACTCTTGTTCTCCTGATGCAGTTGGAGGCTTTGGGATGGTAGTAGACAAGTCAATTGACCGACACAGATGGAAGTCCAACCCCAAAGAGGTTTACTTGGATCTAGGCTTTTATACCAGTCCATATCTATAATATTTCCTATAAATGGAGCCAGCTGTGCAGAGGTGGAGTTTGCTTACTTTCCTGGCCAATTTAAAAGCTGGTAGAATCTAACATAAAGAATATTCCAGATATGCGCTCAAGAGCCCTCTTCTGAGCACATAAGTACCAAATACCGTTTTTGGATAAATATAAAAATAGTTAGGACAAATTCTGCCACAACTATCAAACACAAAAATAAGTCTTGAACACATTTCTTCACCATCATGAAATTGACTCTCAAAAAGCAATGGAGAGGTTCCAGGAAGGAGATGGTTCTGTGGGCAGCAGTAAAGTATGAAAGAGGCAAAACCAATTCCATTTCCAGGAAGTTCAATACTAAAGCATAGAAGAAAATTGAGCGTGGCTGCTGTGAGGAGACCTCTCGCACAGCAAACAGGTGCTGTACTGAGCCATATACAATAAGCAGCTCTTGTATGTCAACCAGCACCTCCTGGGACAGGTGTGACGACGTCTATCAGCAGATCCCAGGCTGCCTCAAAGAGCCTCTGTCCGTGGTACTTAGGCTGTCAAACTCTGGTCTGTCAGACCCAGCACACAAACATATGTCTGCTCACCTAAATGTAGTTTCACGTCGTGGTAGCATATAGACAACTCCCTCTTATCCTACAAGACTGGAACAGGCCACACTGATGTAATTTTGGGGTGGCAAAAGACTTCTAGGAACCAGCGTGGATTTTCAATTTGTCACCCACAGCGTAAGACATCCTTCTTTAAGGCCGTACGGCTCAGTAAGATCTTTTTACAGAAGCTTTTCTTCCACTTTAGGATTTCCAACACTTGAAAACATAGTAGTTACAGCAACATATATTGTAGAAAACAATGTAAGAAATGATATTCAAATGCAGGTCCTCAAAATTATTATTCTGAAGTCACATTTTTATAAGTTTTCATGGTCCCTCCCAGTTGTAGGGAGCATTAAATAATTTAAAAGGGTGCCTCACTTATGGTTACTATTTCCTCTCAGAATTACAGCAAACAAACCAGACTTCTGGATACAGATCAATAATTCTTAGAATATTATGTGGAAACACAAGCTCCACATCTTCTTCCAAGCATTCACAGACCCTTAATTCTAGGACAGAAGATTGGCCCATACAAATCCAAACATTTTGTAGAAGCATTTCCAACTTGATTCAACCCTAACTGCAGTAAGATAATGGTCTTGATCTAGAAAATCCAGTGCTTATTTTACAGACTAGTACATTGATCAGCTACTGTCAATTAAAAAAAAAAAAAAATCTGAAATTAACTTTTCATCTTCTAGCCATTCATAATTTTTTATTTATTGTTGTTACACCAAAGAACCTTTTACTGCCCTTTACTTTTGCAGATATTTAATTAAGTAACCTTCCTTTTTGGAAAAACTGAAAAGCTCAAGATTTTGAAGTCAGGGCAAGATGCTGCTTATCGTGCCTTCAAATTTTTCTGTCCATTGTTATATGTATGACTGTATTAAAGCATGTTTTCTTTGAATACAAATACCATTTACAAAGCAAACCACATAACTTTGTTTGACTTTCTGTCTGGACTTTACACTATTTTCGAATTTATCAACAGTGTCCTTTTGATCACTGCCTGCGTTGTCTTGGAACCAGTCCCACCACAACTTTACTACAAGTGTAATGATTCATGTTCCTTCCTCACTGAAAGTTTCTGACATCTTTCAGCCAACTTGTAATGTGTTTAACAGATACTTAATATCTGCATATATATGACGCAAGTCCTAAACATAAACTGCAGTGTTACAAAAAAGTTCTGAAATTCCGAATCAACGCACAGTACAGAAGTTAAAGGGTATAACATCTGTACAGCTACCTATACCTGCCCTCACAATAATTTTTTTTCTTCATTTGACTATAAATCTGTCTTGGCATGACTACTTCCCATAAAAAAACATGTTTATGTTCAAAAAAGAGCCAACCTTAGAAATAAAATTATTAACTAAATTTCGTACCTGTTTTACACTCGTATGTCCAGAACATCCTTAATAATTAAGGATGTCCCATTGGTTTTATCGAATACTGAGGAGGCAAACTTTCTTACAGTCTTCCTTGGTTATATTTGAGTCCAATACTGGTTCTTTCCAAATACAGAATATTATATTGATTATTTCTATCTGGCATTATCATCAAGTTTGCTTCACCTGATTGCCTATCCCAAAGACAAAACTTTTAAATAATCTTAAAATCTGTTTTGCTCAGTTTGTATCTCTACGATAGGACAATAAATAAAATCATTCAAGTTGCAGTACTCCACAACTCAAAACAGTTCTCTTGAAATCTGCTCCTGACTGGCCAGAGATGAAAAGAAATCTATTACAAGAATCTCAAGTGAAGTGGAGTTGAAGTTGGACAGAATTAAAAAGTAAAAATTATCTTAATGCCACAAAATAAGCTCTATCATGCCTATACTACTCTTTACATTACCACAGAATGAAAGGATAAACTAATGAAAGGAGAAACGAACTTTCAACCAGAAGAAGCAAAAATATCAAATAAACTGGAAAAAACCCTACACTGTAAATTGGTCTTTAACAATCAAAGGAAGTAGAGCATATACATGTAATAATTTAAAAGCAATTTTCACAGAAAGATACCCACAGGTCTTTTATATGATACTGGTGTCCTGATAGACAGACTGAATGTGAATATCAGGTGAACCCAATTAACCTAATTTGATGCTTGTCCATACTAAGACATTTATTTTAGATGTTACATAAAATCCTTTAGGATACTACACAGAAAACGATAAATAGGCTGTAAAGGTTATGACATTAATTTTACTGTCATTCTCATGCTTTAAACAGGCATCAAAACTAAAAATCTCATCCTCTGGGAAGGAAGAGCTATCTGAAAGTAATTATAGTACTCATTATCATAACAGTATTAAACTAAACCACTATGACCCTAACTGAATTTATTTTTGGTACCTTTTGTTAAAAGAACAAAGCTTCTCAACAATGACTGCACCTTCTAATGCAGTGAACATTAGTTCAGGTACAGGAAGAAAGCATTAAATCAAATCTTCTAGTTTCATATTAAGCTTAATTATGAATTTTAATTTAAAACTAGGCATGTAAAGAAGTGTTACTTAAATATTATTATGTAATTTCATTTCAGAAGGAAAACATTCAGTTAAAAAGAAAAATTAAATACTTAGTTTAGAAAGGACGTTCTCCCAACAGAAGCCCATGAAATAATTTATATTTCAAAAGTAATTTTATTCACTTCATTTTTCACACCTGTTCTTTCACATACTGTGCCATCTTGTAAATGACAGTGCCATGCAACTATCATTTCCCAAGATTTTGAAACGTTTTAACAGAAACCAAGTTCTCCAAAAAGCATGAATGAATCATATCGGCATAACTTCCAGGAAAGTTAGCAAAATTTGTTGGTATTTAAAGGCCGGGTTAGACTTGAAATAAACGATTAACACTGAAGCTATGCAAAAATACAGAGGAAAGTAAAAATCACAGACATAAAGATTGACTAGTGTAACACACAAAAGCATTTGTTCAAGCAAGTATATTTGCCAGACGCCTGCAGTGCTTGGCTACTTTATAAAATCAAGCACAAGGCATTAAGCCAATTTGTTTAAAAAATAAAAAAATCCAAACCCCCAAACCCCAATAACCAAGCAATAGCCGATTGGCATTTCTGAAAACCTGCAAAAATATTCTGCAATTCACTATACAAATCTTCAGTTGCAGAACAATTTATTCCTATTCAAAATTTTCTATTATAAATCACATTTTCACAGTAGGATTTCATCCTACATCAGTAGATCCTCATTCTCCTATTCTGTATCCAAAGAGATATGCATGCAGTCATAAACAACAGCTTTCTTACAAGAGAAATTACACACTGCTTATGCTTCCATACTTGGGTAATTAATCAGGGAGAAATGTGTGTCCGTGGCAGAATTCTTTTTGGCTGAGCCCATTAGGTGACTTCAGCAGGCAGCCAAAAAGAAACAGAAGCTTCATTGCAACTGGTCACTTTTCCCAGTACAAACCCAGCAGAACCTAAAACCCAGCCTATTTTTAAACTTTTGGTCATCCTATGAGATGGGCCTGTCCCAGCGCATTTCCTGAACTTCAAGCCTTACATGCACTGAATGCCACAGTGGCAATCCTGGACAAAAATTCTTCCCTTCATACCCTGTTAGGCAACGTATAGAATGGTTGGCTGGCACGCCTACACTATGCCCATCTGTCAGAGTGGAACTGTGCCTACATGACAGGTTCTATGCTACTTTCAATAATGTGATGCTGATAATAAAAGCTTATTTATGAAACAACATAGGGCAACTTCAACGTTTGGCTTAAAATAAAAAGCATATGAAAAGTGATGGCTTTTCTTGAGGAGATAAATCTTTTGAAATCAACTTCTAAGGTTTTTCAATTGTATGAATAAAGACTAGCACATACACTGCAAGAAATGATGATGTTCCAATCATTTTTTACTATTGCAGCTCAGCATACAGTAATTTTTATTTTACAACTACAACTATCTCCAAGAGAGCAAACTCAAGGACCTGAGAAAAAAAATGTATAAAAGCTAAGTTTCTCAAAAGGACACCTGGGAGAAGAGAAGGCTCTAGAAGGAGCAATATTGATTCTTCATTTCATGAAATGTATGTGTATTAAATAAATTGTAGTTGAACAGTTTTTATGATTGTAAATAACCCCAACTATTTTCTATTTGAGAAAACAAATCCATTCTGAAAAACTAAAAAAAAAGAGCAAGGAACAGCATGGTTGCTATTATGCCTAATATTAGACAATTCATAGTATGCCGAAAAATCACATCTTTTTTTCCAAATTTCCAATTTAAAATGACAGATTGTCTTTTTATGTTTCCCTTAGTAAATACCTTCTCAGTAGTACTGCTTTGAATGCCATGAACTGGAGTCCTGCCTAAGTTCCACATCTGTATTAGACATCTTTGCCATTCTTGTGTATTAAAAGGTCAAAGCTTCTGATTTTAAAATACAGTCTTGGATCTTACTGTTGTGAAAGTAACTGTGAAATGATAAATCAGTAAAAATTGCTACATTTTGGTCTTGATTCTGAGGGCAGCTGGAAACAAAAGTTCTGGAAAATACAAACTACTCATTTCATTTTTATAAGATACTACATGAAATCTATGTTGTCAATAGTTCTTATAATATAAATCCAAATTAATTTAGTATTTTTAAAAAATCAAGGAACAGGAACATCTAGCACTCTTACTTGGCAATGACTACTCTAGAATTTACTTTAAAATTCAAACTGTGCAATTCCTTCTACTCCTGCTTCCCCCTCCCCCTGTTATCCACATCCTAAACTAAGCATTAATTTATTGCTTGGGTCCAAACTGCCAAGTTTTGCCAGTATTCTCAACAATGCAGTTTCATAAGACAGAATCTATATATCTTTCAACTCTCTTAGCAATATGTAATGTCATTCATAGAGGAATTGCAGTACACCATTATGGTTTTCAGTTTGCAATGCCTGATTAAATTGTGAGACTTTTTGACTTTGCTGTTGCTCATAATTGATGACTGTTTTGGTCTAATAAGGACAGAATACATGATTTATCTTTCACTATGTATCTGCTGCAGTACATTAGCTTTCTTTTCAGATAAACAATATCACAAATACTAAACAGCGATTTTGTTGCAGTTGTAATAAAACTTATACAGCATTAGACAAACATCTGCAATCGTGCACACGGGTACTCCCGTAATCGTTCAGGTTGGCAGGGACTGTGCTAGGTCATCCTGTCCAACCTCTCCCCTTAAAGCAGGGTGAACACTGGGCTGAGGGCTTTGTCCAGATGAGTCTTGAAAACCTCCAACCCCAACAAATGCCTTTCAGAAATCAAATTATATTTACCACTTGACAACAAAGGATAGCCTGAAAATCACAATAACATTGGGTCTGTGTACATAGGACAGACTGTTCCAACAATTCCTGCTGCTGTGCTCTTACCACACTTCAGAATTAGCTAAAAAGTACTCAAAAAAACCTTCCTGTATTTCATGCTATGCTGAAAGATTAAAGAGAATTTGACTGAGTGGCAGAGAGCAAAGATATTTTATAATAAATTGCCATGTATACTTTTCATTTACTTGCTCCTAGACTACAGGTAAACAAGTTATTTCAAAGAGCAGAATGAGGTTAACATACAACAAAGGTACCAACCAAAATAAAGATGACTGAAGGAAAGACCAAAAAAACATTATTTGTATTGTACTTGCTTTTTTTCTATCTTCTTCAACTTTAAAATTTGAGGAATAAGCTATTACTGGTAGTATAATGACAATTTTCCAATGAAGATGAAATTTTAGGATTCTGTTAATTATCAATTTAGACTACAGCATCAGCCAGGATTGCAATGCTGAAAGGAGAGCAAGTGTTCTGATTTCTGAATTTGGTAGTCCTTACATATTTTAGAGATATTTGATACTTCAGAACTTACTCACACATAGTCAAAACGTATTTGAATGTCTCAGATAACACAGTTCTAAGAATTCCATTAATAATTTAAGGATTAAGACAAGAGTACGACACATTCACCCGTACCATCTGACTGACTTAAGTTTGAAACATGGCACTACAGTCTTTGCAGAATCACACCTGGCCCTCAAATTACGTAAAGGCTAAACAAGAAACAATCAATCTCTAATCACTTCTTCTACTTTGACTATAGTATTTTGGGTTATTTGGACACTAACCTGAATCCCTCAGGGGACAAAAATAAGATAAAACATTGTGTCATTCAGGAAAGATTTTGTCAGGGGTTTTTGCTTTTTTAATAAAGTCTGGACACGTTGTTAATGTTCTACTTAGAAGAAAGTTTCCTTTCTTCTAAGCTGACAAAAAGCAAAAAAACACTTTAAACTTTGTAAGGTGAATTGCCTTTGCAATTCTCACTCAAATAGTGGAATTATTTCTGACTTTACGGGTGCAAACTTGGGCATAGTACTAAATTTTGCCATGGTACTAAATAAGTAAAGTAAGCATCATCTGTAGTTTTTTTAATAAGAATTTCCATTACAGAGTTTTTTAAAAAGTCAGCTAGACAGCTGTCAGTCGGAAAGCTACATTCTGACATTTCTAATGTTTGTGCAGCCATATCCTCGATACAAAAAATACACTGCATTTTAAAAAGTAACTTCAATGTGTCTTATTCACAGAATCCAGTGAAACAAGCATTCAAGAACTGGAAAAAAAATTTATAAGAAATAAAAGGAGCTTACTACTACATGCTGCAAAGCACAAAGTGAGAAGGCAAACCTATGACTGTGCCTGATCAAGCAATAAATGAGCTAGGCAAAGATGGTATGGATTTCCGGGATGTTAAAATTCAAATCGCCTATCAACTAATGACTTTTAAGAGAAAGTCTCCCCTGAAAAGGCCTCACCTGTAACACACACATTTCTAAGGCAGAAGCTAAAGAAACAAAGAAGAGAAAAAGGGTCTTAATGCCAAAAAAATTAAAAACTAACACTGTCCAATGCCTAAGACCGAGCAAAGCATACTAGATTCTAAGGCCTCGTTTCTCTCAACCAACTCTTAATAAGAATTATACACTGAAATATTTATTTTTTTATGCTGAATGAAAAGGCCTATTTTCTTCAGCCGAACCCAAAAAAACCTTCCAAATTCTACAGAAGAATTCACTTGAGAATGTGTAACTGTTGTGAGGCACAGCTGGTCCTTGCAGACTGCCCCCTACTGAAAAATATACCAGATAACCCATCAGATGTTGTACTAAGGACTGTTTTGACTGGTTTTGTGCTACACTGATTCGACTCCCAAACTTTGGCTCCAGCATTGCTAACCGAGACTGTGTTTCAGGGCTAAGGACCTTTTTAGTTGAGGGCCCAGTACACTTTAAGAACACATGTACTTTTTAAAACCAGTTATGTAAATATAATAGTTGGATTTTCTTAATGATGCTGAACATTAAAAACATTGCCCAACTACTAATTATATCCTGTGTTTCCCAAACATGATTCTACTCACCAGAAAGGAATATATATTTAAGAGATCACCCTTAAAAATACCCACAATGACTGGCATAAGCAACTTAAATCCTATTATGACTTCCACATTTACTGCTTCCCAAGCATATAATAAACTGTTCTACATTGGAAGAATCATCAAATATTAAGTTTACAAATTAGGACATCATCTCACTGAAACAACCTCATAAAACTCAAGAGTTACAAGTTTAACGCAAATATTAGAAGGTCACATTTTATGTAAGTTCTGTGACAGTAAGTACCTTAAGCGTTAAAGAATATTGCATAAATTTCATAGTTGTAGATAAAAGGAATTGCCAACACACAACTAATTTAGTCAAAATTATCTTGCTAAATTAAGGGCAGTTCAACTTTCACAGCTGAAGAAGCGGACTACAGCTGTAGAACCCTTGTGAAAACTGCAGCAAGAGAAGCCATCACGCTGCTGTGTGCTGAGCACATGCAGGGGACGCAGCATCCTCTCTCCCTGCAGAGACCCCAGCAGAGAAGTTCAGCTGTTCGCCCGCATTCTTTGCTCACACAGTCATAACCCTCTCATTTTCTGAGAAAGGACTGTCACCGCTTCAATGGATTCTCCTGCATGGAATGCCCCAATTCCCTGGCTGGGCGCTCCCGGAGGTCTGACCCAACTGACAAAGCAGCCGCTGGGACTAAGTGACTGATGTATCATTTATTTTAAGAACAATCAAAACATAACAGAGTATATTTTCTAGTCAATCTGGTATAAACACATTTCATAATACCAATCGTAAAATTTAGATAGACAAAAATACTCCACAGGCTCATCTAGATTTGGTGACATTGCTTGACTGATCAGCATCCAAAAGCAACACATAAAATAGCGGCTCTTGTTCAAACTGGTACGCCACTCACCACGCAGTATGCAGGACAACACTTGCAAGACAAAGTGTATATCCATATTCTATGATTTAAATGATATCTTTTTCACAGGATTTATTACTGTCTGTCCGCACAATGTTACTGATGAAACATACCTTCTTATTACAAAAAACCTTCACACAGATAAACATACAAAAAAGAATAAATCAAAGTCTAACCTGCCCTAGTTCACTGCCTTCACTCACTTATCTTGTGTTGCTTTCATTGTGCAAATACTCCTCACCAATATAATTTTCATTTTTGTATCCACCACCCTGTTTGTTGTTTGAAAAACGTTAAAGGCACAGAGCTTCAAAGACTATCGGACATACTTAATGAAGTGTCCTCAAAACATGTTCATGGAGAAAAAATGTGAAATAAACATATCAAAATTATTCCTGGCCACTGTCCAGCAACCAGCTGTGGTGCGCACACTATGCTAACCCTGGGAACATTCTTCTTTCTCTATGGGACTCCAGCTTTGCCTTCTGTTCCTAAGGATATTTGTATTCCTAATTCATTCAGTTAAATCTCAAACTAAGCAAGACCAAACTGAATTAGTACTTCAAGAGAAAAACAATTAAGCATGACCAAGCTTTTAAAGCAACTAGGCTTTTGCGGTTTCACACAGAGTACCTTTTCAGTAATTTCCCATGAAAACCATGCTGTGGGACACCTATACTGCTTGAGTCATGACAAATCTTCAAATTCTAACACTGAAGTTCTGCTCACTTAGTGTAATTAAATAACCAAACACCTATTTTTTTGAATAGTGGCACTAATTCCTACATTATGGCCAAAATCAAACTGCGGTAGTCATATTCAGCGTCCCTAAATTTCAGTAGAGTTTTAACTATTTAAGACACTGCTTAAGCACGCACAGAGCGAGTTAGGAAAGGCACAGCTCACCTGGAGCTGCAACTAGCAAGGGATGGGAAAGGTGACAGGACTCCTGCAGGTACAGTGGCAGCAAAAGAAAGGCTAAGGAAAATGTGGGCCTAATGCTTAATGGAAAAGGGGACCAGATGACAGAAGGCACTGAAAGGCTGTGGTAGTAGCATAATCTTACCAACAGTAGGTGAAGATGCAGTTCAGTAAGAGAATACAACTGGACACATACAAATCCATAGGATCAGAAGGATGTACTCAAGAGCGCTGAGGGGGCTGATCGGTGTCACCGCAAGGATGCACTCTATCATCTTTTACAAGTCATGGCATCAAGGGAGATTCCCAAAGACTGGAAAATGGCACATAGCACACCCATCTTCAAGACAGGCAAGAAGGAGGATCTGAGGAACTACAGGCCAGTCAGCCTAATCTCAGTCCACAGAAAGGTTATGGAGCAAAGCCTCCTTGAAGCCATTTTCAGCCATGTGAGGGAGAGGGAGGAGGCTGGGAACAGCCAGAAGATTTACCAAGAGGAAATCATATCAACTAACCTAACTACCTTCTGTGATGAGATGACTTGTCCAGTGGATAAAGTGAGGGCAGTGGGTGTTGTTAATCTTGACTTTATGAAGGTCTTTGACATGGTCTCCCAAAGCATCCGCACAGCCAAACTGGTGAGATCCGTATTGGGAAGTGGATGATAAGGCGCATGGAAAACTGGCTTGACTGTCAGGCTAAAGGGTGGTGGTGATCAGTGGTATAAAGTTCAATTGACAACCATTTACCAGTGGTACGCCTCTGGGATCAATCCTGGGGCCAACACTGTCTAACATCTTTATTAATGACCTGGATAATGCCACAGAGTGCACTCCTAGCATGTGTGCAACTGAGACGAAATTGGTAGCCAGAGGGCAGGGCCTCTATTCAGAAGGACTCAGACAGGCTGGAGGAAAAAGCTATCAGGAATCTGTGAAATTCAACAAGGGTGAAGGCGAATGCAAGTGCCTTCCCATGGAGTAACTCCATGTAGCAGTACAAGGTACAGGCCAACTTGTCCATTCTGATCAGCACTAATTATGCAATCCTTTGAATCTACACTGATGACATACTACTATCTGCCTTTTCAAGGTGCTCATATTACTTTCTAAATTTGGGTTCATTAGTCCCCCTTCCCCTCCAGCCCTCTAGAATTTCTCCACTGTGCCATGATTTGTTAAAATTCAAAATTAATAATTCATATAGCTTCTAAGCTTTTTTTTTTTAGTATCTGTAGGTGTCAGTGCAACAGATTTAAAAACATTTAACGTTAATAGTTGCTGGTACAGTGATAATACATTCTTTCCATCACTAATGATGGAGGAGGTGAGATGTAAAAGCATAATCCAGCCTCTTTCCGAATACAGAACATAATATTTATTGAATATTTATGCCTTTTTCTGTACAGCAGAAATTTATCATCTGTGCCCATTATTGGACTTCTATCATTACTAAGCTTTTGTATCCTTCAAGAACACCTTCTATATTTAAAAAATTCTATTGTACTCCACTTCCCACAGATTTTTATTAATATCTTTAGCTCCTTAACCAACTGTCTCCAAGCCATGTAGTGCTTTGCCACCATCAGCTCTCTATTCTTTAAATTGTATTGCTAACTTCACTCCCTTTCATACCTTGTTTTAACCAAACAAATCATGTTTCCTAAGAGAAGAACTCTCTGGGAGTATCTAAATGAGCAAGCAACTACCGAGTTAGTCAGATTCTTATGCTCAAGTATTCCTTGCTTTTAAAGTTTGCTCTTGTTTTAAAGATTAAAGTAGGAGATATGTGCATGCAGACCTTGTTCTTGGCTCCTAACATGCAAAGTTAAGTCACAATTCCTAACACATCTGCACTATTTATTCTACATGTACCAGAAAGAAAACCTGTACAGAATTAACCAGAGTAATTTATTTGTTAGAAACCTGACATATATATGTATGAACAAGTATTCTAGAAGCTTCAGAAACTGATCAGTGGCCACTTGATTTATCAGCACAAACTCCCCATACATGCAACAGGCTGAATTCCCCTAATTTTCATTTTTCAATACAGAATGGGTTCTAAGGAACTACTCATGTTTCTAGGGTCTGAATTACATTTATAAAAATCCTACAATATATTTTGTCAGTTAAAACACTGGCGCAGCACAACTCTACTTGTTTTCTGCATTGTGAGAACTGTTAAAGTAGGCAACAGAATGTTTAATATACAAACCACTGAAAAGTCTGTAAGGTTTTGTTGTGACGTTTTAGTTTTCACAGACATTCTCCAGTAAACACTCATTAAAAATGTCTTAACACACACGTTATTAGGTCCACTATCATCTTTGTTACAAAGCTGTGATTTTATTATTTTGTTTTATCTCAAAAAATTAGCACTAAACAGCAGAAATATGCAGGTCTGGACAAAGACCACAATATCCTATAAAGATTTAGATAAGAGTTTTAATATGGGAAGAACATTAATGAATGTATTTCTGTAAAAATAAAAATCAGTGCTTCCCTTGCAGCAAAGCAGAAAGCCCTACACATTATTACTATCACATTTACTTTCTCTCTGTAAAGTCCATTCGCCTTTCACTAATAGCGAAATAACTTAAGGTCTGTGTTGTAAACTTTGTATTTTTTACATGCACGCTGGGTGCATGCCAACAACCTGCATCGTCTTCTGCATCAAGCATTCACTCATCCAACCCAACTACCTGGAAGGGAGGAGGGGAGAGAAAAAATGATGGTGCTGACTGCCAAAGACGTTTCCCACTTTTCTTCTACAGATATTTCTGATCTGTGTGAATTCACTTACTGAAGGCAGGCCTCATGATCCATAGCATGTAAATGTCAATGATCTTGCTACAAGTCTGAACTGAATTAACCTTAAAAAAGAAACAAGCAATGGCAATGACAAAGAGTTCAATTCAAACCCACAATCTTTTGATTAATCTAAAAAAATAGGTGTTTCTGTTGATGACAGCTCTCTTTAAAGATAAACAGGTAACTTGTTTTTTCACTGTTTCAGGCTACATACATACATAATTTGTAAGTATTTGCAAAAATGCAAGAGCTGTAACACCTACGGTATTTAGAGATGATGAAAATGCACAGACTGGAAACCAAACGCATTTTATACAGATGGAAGAATGAGTTTTAAGTTTCTGAAATGCAAAGTTTTGGATAGGACTTTTAAAAGAAGCCTCCAATAAGTAACAAACTTAGATAATATATGCACATTTAACAGACCATATAGAAAGCATAAAACTACTTTGGGCATCTGACCAGATGGTAAGAATAGAATGCTTTCTACACAGGAGAAACACATGTATAACAAAGATGCAGTGTATTCCTGTTTCCTAATCCCTTTCAAATTGTAAAATATCTTTTAAAGTACTCTATTTTCTTGACTGTTCATCTAAAACCATACCATTGAAAAGGCTTAAAAATACAGACAGAACTTCAAAAAATTCTGAGGGGTACCTCATCTCAAATGTCAAAAATGTCATGATGCTTCATTTTCTCTTGGCATAGAAAAAAGGGCCCACATTTCTATCACTACACTTAATCCAATTTTCTTCATTTGCTAAATAGTAGTCTCTAAATGTGGTAAACCAGGCAGTAAAAGTTATCATCAGCTAAGCCTATCAGGTATCTTTTGCTCCTGTATTTATCTATGGTGGATAGACAATGTTTTAACTAGTCAGTAAGAGCTGCAAATACGCTATTTCCATCAGTGAACTTGCATGCTTTCTGTAAATGGTCAGAAATAACAGCCACCTGGGATCTTGCTTGTTACACTACTGTAAACATCAATAAATTGCAGAAAAAAAAAGGTGTTCACAGTTTTTTTTTTCCCTTCAGAAATCACTGCCTATTTTATTTAGTAAAAATCCAGTGAATAAGCATAAGCTGGATGCATGCTTTGTGAACTCTGAAAAGAGATACTTTCGAAAAATATATGAATCGTCCAGAAACAAAAAATTCAACTGCTAAATATTAGGTGTAAGTGGGAAAATTATCACCCCAGTACCCCAATCTTTTTGTTTCCCACTCCAGAACAAAACAGTACCTCCTGAAATTCATTAACAAATATAAATACACACACTGGTTTCAATTATACCAGATAAACAACAAATTACTTTTTTCTCAATGGGTAGGATTCAGAAACCAAAAGCGTTTGTGCAGATCACCAGGTCCAATACAAGAGTCCACCAACTAACTTATTATATTGATAGAGATTCTCATCTAAACTGAAATTACTATTTTCAGTGTCAAGTCTTCAATGCACAGTTGCTTTTGTCAACTATTATCTAATTTTAAGCTACAGAAATCATGCCCATTTCAGGTTTTAAATGAAAGATGGCAGTTTTACCCAGGATACCTGTTTTTTCTCCTTACAAGCAGTGCTCAAACCAAGACATTCTGAGTGGGCAGTGTAAAAGAAGAGAGATTTTTGTCTCAAGTAGCAACTGTATGGTCTGACAAACTGTTCTATTCCTCTTTTCTTCCTCATACACATTTTTGACAAACTAAGAAATTTGTTTCCACTAACATTTCAAGAACATTTTCAAGCTTTTACTCCAAACATTTTCATTTTCAGACAACAACAGGCAGGAGAGTATTTAATTCTTCTAACGTTTGGGTCATAAAAACCTTATTTCTTACCAAGAACAGGAAACTGTAGCTTCATTGCCTAACTTTTCAACATTCTATCCTACTGTATGCTGCCAGTACTTTATAACAAGGCTTAAATGATTTCAGAAGGAAAATACAGTGATTACTTAACACAGCCTTCCAAATTTATATGGGGAAGCTAAAGAAAGAACTGGTCAGGAACATGAAAGTGAATGGCAGCCTTTGCTGTAAGAGACAGTGAATCTTATGATCCTGAGAAAAGCAATCAAGACTAATAGCAAAATTGAAATCCTGGACCTGAGGAAACATTTCTGCTTGTTCAGAAAGCTAGTTGGTGTGACCCCTGTGAAAGGGCCACTCTGAAACATAGGGGAGCCCTGGAGAACTGGTTGATATTCAAGGTCAGCCTCTTCAAAGTACAAGAATGCGCCAGCATTTTGACATGCAGCAGGTTTGGAAGAAGCCAACACACATGAACAGAGTACTCCTAAGTGAGCTCCAAGATAAAAGCAGCATACCAAAGGTAGAAGAGGAAGAGGCTAGCATGAAGAATACAGAAACATTGCCTGGGGGCATGTACACAGAATTAGCAAACCAAAGATCATTGGGAATTGCAACCAGCAAGGGATATGGAAGGACAAGAAAGGCTTCCATAGATACACAAGAGCAAGCTGAGGGAACTGAATACTCCTGTATGTTCTGCACTTACAGGGCTATGCTCATTTTTGGGTTCCCCACAGACATATCTGAGTTCAGTTGTAGGAAGAGAAAGCTAAGGTGGGAATCCTACTACCGTCTTCCCCTGCCTAAAATAGGAGGGTATATGGAAGACGAGAGCAGACTGTCCTTCAGGCTGCACAAGAGGAGGACAGGAGGCTACAGACAAGTTGCCATGGGGGAAATTGAGTTATGAGGAAAAAAAAATCACAGTGAAAAGTGGTCCAACACTGGTAAAGGGTGTCCAGAGGCTGTGTAGTATCCATCCATCCATGGAGATGATGAAGACTCAACTAAACAAGACCATGGATAACCACACCTAACTACGAAGGCAGCCCTGTTCTGAGCTGGGCATTTGAGTGGATGACCTCCTGTGGTCCTTTCCAAAATAAATTCTTCTATGATTCCATAATGTGTACCCACAAAAGCACATTACTTTGGCACACCCTTTTTCAACGTACTTATTTTGCTTTCCAACATATGCATCTGTTAAATAATGAATCTTTCAAAATAAATAATGATTCAAATTAACTTTGATATTACTGATTTCTAAAACCTCTTACTGTGCTACTGGCCTATCCCCACACTTTCTACCCCTTTGTCACTGGGTTCTCTGCTCCATGTTTCACCTCTCTTTCTCCCTATAGCATCAATATATAACTCTAGGAATTAAAATATGTAAATAAATTAAAGAATAAATCATAGCAAAAATATGTGCCTCAGGTCAGTAAGCATTCCTAGACACATCAGAAGCAGACAGATGGAATTAAAATGCAGTACATACATAGGTCAGTGTACAAAGAATTGCCATAATTTAAAGATCTTATGCATGCTAAATACTTATCTAAGAATGAAGACAATTCCTATTAAAACATCAGCGTTAATACATTTACATATAAATATATATGTATGTAATGTGTATGTAAATGCAAAGAACCAAAGATGAAATGCAGACCACAAAAAAGTTGATGTGCAACACAAATCTATTTTGAAGTCAGTGTTGTGGAACTCTCATGTAAGTAGCCCTCCAAATGCAGTATCTCAAAAAAAGATCCTGAAAGACAGTTGCACAAAGAGCATGTGTTCTGAGATTCTCCCATCAGCGGATACATGGCATCTTCTGGACCAGGACAAATCCAAGAAAACCAGAAGAGCCAATCATTCTTTTTGTGCACCAGTAGTAAATAACCTAATTCTACTAAGAGTGCTAATCAACATTTTAGCAGTACTTAATAATTCAAGTCACTCAAGAAAGCCATGGACATAAAAATTACCCTTAAAAATCCAGTCAAGAGGCACTCTGTGGCTAAACTTCAGTTTGTGAACATTGAAAGTGAGAAACCACTGCATTTAAAAACAAAGTGTCTGCAGTTCTACAAAATGTGCTATTACACCTGATGTGTGTTAAATTTGTTTACATGTTACTTTTTATAGCCAGTTACAAACTGAGGCACTTAATCTTGCCTTAGATAAGTGAAATGAATTAATTACTATGAAATCCTAGACATATTTATGCATTTTGTCATAACAGTAATTTACATGTCTTCTCAAGGAGAGAACTTGTAGAACTCTGAATATAAAAATACAGTTGACTACATTGTCTGAAAGCTTAAAAGCTCACCTAATTCAAATTATTCCTTAATTCTATAGTAGCTTGTTAAAACCAAACAGCTTCTCTCTCTGCATTAAGTACACTTAAGATTAGGTCCAGCTCTTCCCTGCATCACAGCTACGCACATCACCTTGCCTCCAGTACATTCGAGACACCTAAATCCAAAAGAGTTTTAAGTTAAACCACTGGAAGATCAATACACACACACACAAGATCAACACCACCAGCTTACATCCTGCAACATGCCTTCTACAAGAAAAACAGGCAGTAATGTGCCTAGGACTCTGAAATCACATATTTTTCATGGAAGAAAATTCATTACCACTCGGTATTTTCCACTGCAAAGACGAAATTTATAATGGACAGTCAGGTGAGTTACATTCTAAGTACTTTACAAAGTAAATTCAAAACAGGTTACCTTTAATTAAAACATAACGTGTAATTCCTCACTGTCTTCATCTGAGCAGGAGCAAAATTAAACAGGAAAAGAAAAAGGAAAGACAATCTATACATCCTATTAGATGGAAAGCAGGCTTCAATAAAGTTCTACACACTTTCAACTAACTCTAAATTCATCAGCTTTTTCATAAGATAAAGTCAGAAATAAGCTGTTTTGAAAAAAGTTTTAACCAAAGCACTACCCTACTACACTTCATTGCACAGGGAGCCCAGGTCGCTTGCAACATGTTTAATGCATACCCCAGTGTACGTGTTTAGCTAAGCCTGCTTCATATGAAGTTTCCTACAAAACCTCAGGTACCTGGAGATCACACGCAGACCATGATAAAATGACAAAGGAACAGCCTAACTTCAAGATATCAGCAGTATCTTCTTCTGTCTGTTCAGTTATACTCACTTGGTGCTTCATGGATTAGGTGTTGGTTGTTTGGTTTTTTTTCATGACTACTCTATAAAAACGTTATTCCAGGACCAGGTTTCTGTGTGTTGAATAATATGCCAGGAAGAACATCTGGATTCAACAACAAAAATAGGCATATCTGACAGCTATGTTCCCAATTATATGATAGAGTGTGCAATTAAGAACTGGGCAGCATACTGACTGCATTCCAGTTATAACTAAGCCATCAAATTCAAGAAGACTTCCTGATAAAAATTAAAAAGACATTTTCATTAAAATACATTCTTCTTATCCTTCACTAGCATAGCAGCACAGTTAACAACATGCACACCAACTGCTCTAACTTCTATTTATATAGTAAAGCACAGGCATTGGTATGCATGAGAATTAAACTAAGAAAAGGGCTCAAACCGCTACAGTTTATTACCTGCATAACGTTTTCTTCCAAGCATAATCCCACTGAGCTCAAGCACAGTTATACATTCACAAGACTTCAGTCAGTCAGTCACTGAGAAGACTTTCGAATATCTTAGTTGCTAGCACAATACCACACCTAAACAAAATAGAATTACTTGCAGCCTGAGAATTTCACGCAGCAGCCAATTAAATGCACAAGGTAGTAAGACTAGGATTATGACCAAAAAAATTATCTATTACAGGATGAGAAGCTAATGAGATCACTCTTGAAAGAAGTATCAAAATCTGGACTACTTCTTGAACCAATGGTGCACAGAACATCCAGCTACTTTCTCTGACATTGTTGGTAACAAAAAAAACCCAAAAAACGAAAACCACCCACAGATGTCAATATATCAGCACATTACAACTCCTCACACCCTAAAAAAAAAAACCCTGCCATCACCATCTTGCATCTTTGTTGGCACTGTGAGAAAACAGCATAAAGGTCATGGAAAGCAAACTTCACTTGCATTCTTACAGGTGGCTCCTCCAGATCAACGCTGAAGAGCAGCTGAGCAGTGGCACGAAGGACCTTTCAGTGCCTTTGCAGAACAGAACACTTCGGTTCCCACACCTCTGAAGCCAACATTTTTCAGCAGTTTCTATTTAGAAACAAAATAATACCTTGTGTTTACTGCTTATATACCACAAACTGAAAATCAGAATAAATACAGGATAATTGAACTATGTGGGAAAGACAGAATTGAGTAATATCCTTTCAGGTTTTGTAAGATATGCAGCTACTGCAAAGAATTCAAAAGAAAAAAAAATCCTGAAGGCTCAACTAAGTAGTTCTACATTCAAGCAAGCTTAAAACGATTTGCCAATTATACAGTCAAAAGTAAGAAGCTACAGTCAAAATCTCTTTTTTATACCATAACCTATTTTCCAAATGTATTAAGAAAAAATAATCTTTAACGTGAATTTACAGTCATTCAACCAAGATTCAGCAAATTCTAAACCCACACACTTGATTTGTCATCTATTTGGCTGCTAAATCTGACTTTGAAAGAGTGATGTGTTACCTTATTATTATTTTTTAAAAGATTTCTCTTGGGATTGCACAGCAAAGGAATGAGTATGTAGCCTATCTTACACAGGAAGGAGAGATTTTTATCCTTAAAAACAGGAGGTTCGCCCACATGATCACCTGGGACAAACTTGGCCAGTGCAAGCAGGCTAGAAGGTTATAGGAGCCTGGGAATGTTTAACATCAAGAAAGTAATTACAGACCAGAAAGATCAGAAGGAATTACACAGGAAATGTGAACAGTAACCCTTTCATGCCAAAAAAATCATGAAAAAGTGAGCTCTCGGCTGCCAAACTATGAGGCTGTACAAACCAATTGCAAAACGCAGGAATGGAAAAAACACTATATATTACTAGGCTATAAATTCCCAACGATGTGATAAAGCTACACTTCCAAGAAAAGAACAAAACCTCTGGTCTTTCTTCTTGCCATGTATATGCAGTATAATTTAAGCCCAGAAGAAACATGAAAACATTTCAGACACCACGTAAGAGTGGTCAGTTGTCTCTTCTGAATTTTTTCTTTCAATTTTATGCTGACCAAACAGTCTCCTCCCTAGAAGGTGGTCAAACATCTTGTTCTTATTTAGTCATGGGAAACTTCCTTCCAAAATAAATAGTATATTATCCAGGCAAGAATGCTAACTCTCTCGGTTATCTATTCCATAAAAATGAACCTCCCAAATTCTGAAATAAACCCCAGAGCTCAACAGAATGGGCACAAGCTACCTGATGTATTTGTTGGTGAAGCAATTTCTCTTATCTAGGGACACAAGGGAATTTGAGTAATATGATTGTAGTTCAACCTCGTTACAAACCCTTCAAGTGCCATTTTGGAAAGTGAATAGTAATCATACATGCACGCTCTTCACACAGACCTGGGAACCATTTTAATAAAGCAAGAGATTTTTTATAAGGTTCCCACTAAGGAAAACTGTATTGCTTTGTATCTAACAACAGATAACACTCTAAAGTATTAGCACATAACCCTGATCAGACAAGAGATGATCAATAAAGCAACCAAACAGTTGCATTTTTATTAATTTGCTGTTTAAAACTATGATGAATATATTCTCATTATAGTAAACAAAAATTATAAGCTCCCCTAAAATGAGTGTTAGTGTATATCTGACCTACCCCAAAATGAGATAGATATTTTATGATTTAAAAAAATCAATAAATTATCTCATTTATTTAAACAACATGCTTCTTCAGTTGTTCATAAAATTACAAATCAGAACAGCGTCATCACGCATTGCATTTGCAGTGCATCTCCATGCCAGAACTTTTGCTTTTCTTCTACCTCGTCAGTCAGGTGTTCCTCTCTACCCTCCTTTATGACCAAAGCCTTCCTTTCCTCATCTGTTCTGTTGGATTCAGCATCTTTCCTTTTCCTTGCCTTCACATCCAAGGTGGGCCTTTGCTATCACTAATGCCGCATGCACAACCAAATCCTGCATGACTGGAGTCTACTCAGTTACCTGCTCAGTGGAATCACTAAATAAATAAAATTGAGGGGAGAAAAAAAACACAAAAGCAGAACATGAGAATTTCAAGCATGGGCATGCAAGCAAGGCAGATATGGTGCCGTAAAGAAGTAACGATCAAGAAGGCCAAAAAGTTATTGCTGACATTATGGCCTGCACAAGTAACTGTAACTCCCATTCTTCAGGAGATAAAACTGAAATATGAAACAATTATATTTTCTATTATTTTACTGAGATGGAGGCTGAAAAGAGACAAGCACAGTGACGTCATTCTGGAGACATCGGGAAAGTTCCGTTTTCTCCTGCACTAAACTTAATCCCACTTCTTAAGAGTTGGTGACTTGCAAAAACAAACTGAACTCTCCCAGTCAATGCATGTTCTTCTGAGATTAAAGTCACTTCTCCTAAATTTGTCTGTCTCCACAGTAAATTAAATATTCAGCAGTACAATATCCATACAAAATGTTTGCCAAAAAACCTGCAGCAGTAGATGAGCCACTAAATTTTCGATGGCTATAAACTCAATCCAAATCTATCCACAGCATATAACACTGCTTGTTGATCAGTCAGAAAAATATTTCCATATTGTTGCAAGATATTTTGCCTTCAAAGCACATGTATGTGTACAACAAAAGTACTTCCAGTGATACTGCTATTGCGTTTTCAGTGAGCTACAACAGTTCCAATGCGCATAAAACCACAGCCTTTCTTTCAGCAATGCGAACTGACCGGTCAGAAGCCACAAGCTAACTACAAGGACTCTTACCACGCAAATGAATTGATGGTAATAGCACTGGGAAGTGTTTCCTGTACCTCCCAAGAGCAGGCAACACGTCAGTAGCTGAGCATTCCTTTCAATACATAGATTTGTAACCGATTCATCTGCTGGATCCTGAAGCAGCACTGTGGCTCACAATAGTGTGCACCAATAACATAAGATTCCTTCACAAATCAACATTTTCCACCTGACCACATCTACTCTTTACAGAACCTCTTTAGAATTTATATCTGAAAACCAGCAACGTACCAGTACTAGTAATGTTTTTTAATAGAGGGGTTACTAGCATTCATCTTATTTCCAGAAAGAAATACAATTAACTTCAAAAACCTGAACATAAACAATGTCATATTCTGGGCCTGTAAACCCACTTCATAATGAAAACATGAATTCCAAAGTTTTGAAAATTAAGCAGCTTCTAAATACAATTATTTGTAATACAACTACATTTCAAGAGAAATTTAAAGCTTCCTGGTTTGGGGGCATCTACAGTCAGTCAACTGAACACGTGTATTAATATGCCCACCCAGTCTCTTCCTAACTGCAAGTATACACACTAAACATTTTCTCCTTCCCAATATAAAGCAGCTTTCTAAATATAATTGCCGAAGACTGAACTATCAGATAACAACACCATCCACAGACACGTATGAAAGAGAGGCTGCTGAAGAAAACCTGAAACTCTTCTTTGTAAATATCCTCCAGAAAAGCATGCATGGATATTCTGTGCCAACCAGTACTAACCCATACAATTTTTTTAAGTTTACCTATTAACTTTTAATTATTAATAAGCATTTTGGAAATGGTCTTGTTAGTGTTTCATGTATGAAAAGTTACAAAGTGACAATTCAAGTAAACTGTTCTCATTATTGAACAGCACTCACTTTAAAACATAATTCCGCATAGACAAAACCAGGCTTATACTGCCCAAGATGATTATTTCTCCCATCACCAAAATCTTCCAGGGTTAAATAAGACCTGGGGTACTTAGCCTGTCCTATTTCCCTAATAAGACAGAGCAGTTACAATTGTATATAGGTACAGTCCACTAGTCAAATGATGATTCTTTTTTTACTTTTTGTTTTCAAGGGGGAAGATGCATTGCAAATTATTAGGTATTGCCATCAAGACATTACTCTGTTTCCTTGGGTTGCATTTTTGATGGTCCAGTTGAAGTCCATTACTCCACAACTTTTGTCATCAACATTTTATAGTTCTTGATTTTTTTGCTTTTTTCCAGAACGAACAGCTTCCTGAAACAGGAAGAGACATATGCAGAACAAACCAATTCTATATCAGGAGTTTTCATCAACTTAGTTAGAAGTATTCTTAGTCTAAGGAATTTTTCTGGTTCTCAAAAGTTAATCAGATAAATCTTTCAAAGATATGTGCATTTCTGTAAGTGCAGTTTGATTTAAAAAACAAAGAAGAAAAATAAAAGTTTGCTCTACTTTAATCTTGAATATGAAAAAAAGCTTTCGTGTCTAAAAATTGAAAAAAAATTCCTTTCCAATGAACATCAATATTATATACGAAGTGTCTGAAGAATTTTAGATGCAAAAACACCTTCAAAAGGTTTCAAAATTTTTACAGTTAATTAGATCAATTACATCTTAATAATATCTCAAACCAGCTCTCCTTGCAATACACAAATATCTTCACCGCAAACTAGTACATAAATGTACATTTCATACTTGCATGAAGTCATGAAAAAAATAAATAAAATGGGCATGAACCTTGAAGACCTTGATCTAGCCTAAATGGAATCTACAGTTTCATGCTTCTTTTAAAGTGAAATTTTACCATGTAAAAGAAACCTTACAAATACTTATGACTAAATGATCTAGAATAAAGTCTTTACATACGGAATCCATAATTTATCAGTTTTTCTAACATTTTTTATGTGGTCACAAAGTCTTTCAGGCACTGCAGTAAACAAAGGAATTTGACAGCAAGGTGAAGAATACCTGGAAGAAACTAAGTACAGGACAGACATAAATGACACTAATCAAACACACCATACTGTTACAGTTTCAACATCTCACCTGAAGTAAAAGAACATGCCCTAAACTGGTCAGAAGTACAAAATCCTGCACTGGATTGGACTTACTGTCTGAATAACCCTCACAGCAGCTGTTGATCAAACCTGGCTTCCTTTAAATTTAGGAAGTCAAAAAGGCTTCACTCAATCTTCTCTTGGAGCAGCTCTGACCACAATTATTTCCAGGCTTGTCACTTTCAAGCCACTGAAATTAGCTACCGAATGAAGAAACTCAACATGCTACAGCTAACAGGCAAGCTAGTTTGTCCCGTTTTCTTTTAGCAGTGCATTTACATTGTTCATCAGCAAAAAATACAGGAAGATTTGTTCTCAAATCTGAACAGCATGCTCCAATTATGACTTTGTAAGCCCTGAGGAGAACAGAGCACAACATTACATATCTTACATATATGACGCTTTTGACAACTCACTCCACTATACCACCACCTTTTTCTAAAAATCAGACTTTTTCATTATATTCTGATTAAGTGTACAGTAAGATACATCCTTCTGTTTCAAATCCGATCTCTCCAGAAAATGGTAAGAGCTACTACAATTACCACTAGAACATGAAGACCCAAAGCAGGAGGCAGCATGGTTTTCTAAAACCCTAACACAAGATTAAGGAGCATCATCTCAAGGAAAATCGGAAGATTTATTACTATCTCCCGCTCCAGATTATTGTACAAGTTAAGTGTTTTTCATCACAGGAAAAAAAATAAATCCTCAGGCTCCACAAAGTATTAAATACATCATTATATATATATAAAGACAACAGAGAATTGGCACAGTTTTCAAATATAGCATCGCATTTATGTTTTTATAATCTATAAACTGTGGCAAAATGTACTCTTGAAGTGGAGGTGGATGATGAGTAAAAAAAAAGATGTGAGAAAGATAAACAAACAAGTAATCACTCTACTAACTAACAAATTACACAAGGTGTTTTCAGAAATGGTACCTTAACCAAGGCAAAGATAAAATACTTCCAGCCTTAAAAACCCCCAAAGCAGTCACTAACTTTTGAAGCATTCTGCTCATTACAAAAGCGAAGAGAAAAGAGAATAACCAAAGCAACAAACTTCTCCGGGATCCCACATACATCTGGCACCCACCTGCTTATGCAAAGACTGGCAACATGTAGTGGTGGCTTTTAAATGCATATTTTTGAAATAGCGACAATCCCCAAATAGCAAAGCATACTATTTAAATGTTCCAACCCTAAATAATGTTTAAAAGTTGACCAGTATTTTAGGCTTATCATCCCTGACAGAGTACCTCTCAGTTACTGAAGTTTTTCTGCCTTGACAGGGGAATTCCATTTTTAAGATTCATACAGAGAAAATGTTTCAGTATAAATCATGGCTAGTCTCAGCCAGGAAAATGTCCCGCAGGTCACTGAGCTACCATCTTTCAGGCGAGTTCCCCATAATTAAAGTATCAATTATAATTTCACAGGCATATTTTATTTTATAAATAAACTCTGTTTCCACAATTTGAGCTGTGGGAAAGAATGCCTGCGTCAATGCACCAGCCCTTGCAGCACGGCAAGTTTTGAACTGAATGCCAACTCTAAATGTTATAATATGGATTCTCGCAGGGAAAAAAATAGGAGGAAGCTTTCCCCCTCACCCCCTAAATTCCCACAAGCCTGCTGAATCTTTTTATTCCTGTCACGGCACCTCCCTGACATCTGCTCTTTGCTGCTCTAGAGCCAAATACAACAAATTTAAGTCAATCTGTTGCTAAACACACCAAAAGTAAAAACTGCAGCCTCCATTAAACGGAGTGAAAAGGACATTTCAGTGGGAATGAGCAAAAGCTGATTCTGTAGTCTTTTCCTGCTCAACACTGCTTTTGATGCTTTTATCACAGAGTTTTGTATTTGAGTTTGATAGAGACTGAAAGCAAACACAGTTTCTAGGATTTGAACCATGCCAAGAGAAACGACTGGCAGAGTGACAAGCATGCTCATTTAATTAAGATACCCCCCACTGCTATTTTTTATGACTTTTTACATACTTGCTGGAAGCTGGCTGGATGACACAGAAGGCCAGCGTTAGCTCATCTCACCCTCTCTAAATATTCCATCACTTTAGGTACAGAACAAACTTGTGTACTGACTTGGATTAAATTGCTGCAGGAACACCTACGTAATGCATCAGCACAGGCAACAGAAAAATCAAAGCTGAACAGAACAGTGTCTCACGAGTGGCAAGTCACAAAAACAACTGCCCTAACATAATTTCTCTCCAAGTTGATGAGGACCCAGATGTTACTCCCCAAAACTTCTTCCTCAATGTCTGCACTTAGAAGAAAAACAAAGTAAATCAGTGGATACTCCCAGGAGAATGAGACATAGTACCTAGTGAGTATTTCACCCAGATATAACCTAACACAGGGATAGGGAGCAAACAAATTAGTGAGATATTATAACCATTTCTCCTGTAAACAAACTAGGGACAAACTTAATTCCTTTACTCCCACCATCAGTACATAATTTTTAGATGAGCTTTAAAAAAAATAATTATGGTAGAAATAATCTTATGAATGACAAAAAGCTGAGGGGTTATATTCTTTCAGGAAAAAAGGTAATCTGAGCCTGTGTAAATATTCTCACACTCTAAATGATCCTATTTCTATTAGAATTTCCCTAAATTCAAATTATCCCTAGACTACAGAGCTCACTGTCTTATCAATTTAATAAAAAGTATATCCTTTCTCAAGTTTCCTTTCTCAATTTGCCACCCTAATTTCACAGAATATCCCCTTACTCTTAAAGCATCGACCCACACAACAAAAGCTCTTGAGTTACTTTTCTGAAACCATTCATCATTCTGTGCATTTGTGTTATACTTCATCATATACATTGCCTTTCAAAGGTTAAACGATCTTTTTTTTTTTCCAATTTCTCTTCATACAAGCAAATTTCCATCCCTGTAGATCACTCTTTAAGCCTTTTCTCTGAATCTCCTCTACAGCTTCCTTTATAGAGGAGGCATCCACATACACTGTGATGGCATGCTATATGACAGTAAGGTATTGATTTTTACCACAGCATTTTATTCCCCATGCTATTCTCTATCACACTTTGTTTACTCTGATTGCAAGTACAAACACAGATATCAGAAGTTAACAGAGCCCTCAGAAACAAGATTCTTAACACACAGCCCCCTACTTTGAATATGTGACACTATGAACATGTGAAGAGTTATCATTTCCAGCCAGGTAGCCTTTGCTTTTTTGTCCTTCAGCATAAATTTCTCTTCATATCTCACCCATTTCAGTCCACAAATCTTTGTCATATGCCCATCAGGATATCTTCCCAGAAAGAAAATCACTAGTTTACAAGAGACTTAGCAAAGGTAACTGTCCTAAACTGCAGACGTGGACTTTTCAACTTTAGGCTTCAATGAGGCACCAAGTATGCTTTGGCATACGAACAACTCTGTCATGTAATACAGCAGACCTGCCCTTTGAAAAATGACGACTTTAATAGAAAACATAACACGTGTATAAATGGAAGACATTCTACATCCTACTTACCCTACAAAAACTACAGAAAACATATAACATCCCTGAATTAACTTATTAAAATACCATAAAATATGATAGACAATATATTGACCCTTAAGGGGTACATATCCAGCCAAAACTAGATAAAAATTTCCAAGGAAAAGGTGCATTTGAAGATCTGAAATCACACCTGCCTTCTGGAAGCAAAACAAAAAACCCAAAGAGAATCAAAAGTCTAAGATTTTTTTTTTCCTCAATTACAAACAGTATTGTAAAGTTTCTTTAATTTTGACATTTAGGGAAAAACATAATAGAGTAATTGACGCAACTCTCTGTTCTTAAACACTCTGCTAAAAGAACAAACTATTTGTGAAAATAACAAAAAACAGCTGAAAACATTTGGGTGGTCTCAGTTTCAGTCCTGTAATACAGAACAGTCCCTTCTTTCTAAATCCAATACCAATTTGTTTTTCTTCTTCAGTAATGCCTCAAAATGTGTTGACGACAAAAGCAATAAAACCCACTGAACATCCATGTTATTAATTTAGGACATTTTACTAGCGGACTGACAACTTCAAAGTTCATCATACACAGAGCACTCCCATATACACAACAGAACTATGCAGGGTTTTATTGACTGGTCCTTTTTGATTCCCTAACAGTACTTTGGGGGTTCATACACTTTTACCTTTAGGACAGTACGTACCATTAGCATTGACTGGTGTTGGACTGAATGCCGATATTTAAACTTTACTGCCTTGCATCCTAAAAACATGGATCTACCTTATTTCTTCACCACATGTTCTGCTTTGACTGAGCTGAGCAAGACCAAGAACTGTCAGAAGCTCATGTCTTGGTGTACGTAGCAGCACTTCATTGAAACAGCAGCCTGATATAAATCTGAGATTACAGGCACTCACAGAAAATTGGCAGACTGTAACCTCCCCTAGGGAGGCTAACCAGTCAAGGATGGCCAAAAAACTCACCAAAATTAAGTCCTGTATCATTACTATTTAAAATCAATGACATGCATAAGACTGAAGTGTGCTCAACACTACACAAATCAGTAACAGGAACATCCCTATTTTCTATGGTTCATCCAAAAGAACCACAAACATATATGTAAGAAAAGCAAAATGGCATCGGTATAAGCTGTAATTTATCACCATGCGCCATTTTCAGAACACTGTCCCCTTAGAAGCGAACACAGAGTCCCTTGCAATTGTCCTTACAACAGACGAGTAACTCACCAAAAAGTAAGATGACACACCTTTAAGTGTTTGGTTGGTTTGTTTTCTGCTTTTGAGTCAGGTAAAACCATTACATACTTCCTACAGACATTTCAGCCCTCAGTTACTGTTAACATAGGGCTTCATGTGGAAGACTAAGCATGGAAACATCGCTCTGACTGATCTGCCAGCCAAACTCAAACAGCAAAAATTTTCCATGAACTATAACTTAGAAGCCACCTAATATGCCAAACCAATTTTACTGATAGGGTCCAGTAAGTCTGCCAGGAGCAGTTTCTTTCCCCCACAACTCCCATACCTACCAAACAAATTTTCCAAGCTGCTTTTCCGTCTCTTTTGCACCTGCCTCTCCTGGCAAATACCCAAGCAAGCCACAAGAATAATCCTACCTCCCTGCCTCCCCAGTGACTTGCTGTGACAGAGGCATTTCAGCAGGGCTGGCATAGTCCAGCTCTGAAGCTCATCTCAGCACATGACCCCTCCTTGGCATTAACCATGATACTTTTTCTAAACCAACAATCATGGGCTTAGACTTTCTGAAAAACAATAAAGGGCTAAGCCACAGAATGAAACTACAGGATGTATACACAGAAATTAATATCCTATAGCAGCCTCTAAAACTAAAAGTCCCACTTTAAAAAATATATACATTCATTACTTAATATTGCATAATTTTATTCTTTATATGTTCCCATGGAAAAAAACCCCTCATGATCCTGAAAAAAATCAAAGCTTCCCGCCCCCCCAAATCAAGTGACCACAATGCATTACAACTCTGAAAGATGCACTGAGCTACGTATTACATTCTTTCCTTTCCATTTGTGCAATAGTTGAAAGTATACTGACAGCTTAATACTAAGCCTGTTCTGGTATCAGGACACCAGCTAGCACCCTTCCAGGCAAGGCTCTCAGTACTGTACGCCCTTCAAAAAGATGCAAGAAAGAACCAATGATAAAAAGAATAGTTTCGCAGTTTAGATGAAGAAATAGTTCTTTCCTAAAATGGTAAAAGACTGAAGTGACAAACCAAAGATAGTCTTTCCTTAACTTATGCATTTTTGCATCCTTGTTTAATACACAGCACAGTTCCACCACAGTAAGGTTTGTGGTGTTTTGATTACATTTTTGATATTAATTAGGAAGAATTATCAGATTAGCAGTGTTCCCCAGGGGTCAGTACTGGGTCATCTTATTCAACATACCCATCAATGACCTGGATGAGGGGACAGAGTGTACCCTCAGCATTCTGCAGGTGACAGAAAACTGGGAGGGGTGGCTGACACACCAGAAGGCCGTGCCACCATACAGCATGACCTGGACAGGCTAGAGTGCTGGGTGGAGAGGAACCTAATGAACTTCAACAAGGGCAACTGTAGGGTCCTGCACCTAGGGAGGAATAACCCCTTGTACCAGTACAGGTTAGGGGTTGACCTGCTGGAAAGCAGCTCTGCAGAGAGGGACCTGGGAGTCCTGGTGGACAGCAAGCTGACCGTGAGCCAGCAATGCGCCCTTGTGGCCAAGAAGGCCAATGGTCCCCTGGGGTGTATTAAAAAGAGCATGGCCAGCAGTCAAGGGAGGTTATCCTCCCCCTCTACTTTGCCCTGTGAGGCCACATCTGGAGTACTGTGTCCAGTTCTGGGCTCCCCAGCTCAAGAGAGACAAGGAACTACTGGAGAGAGTCCAGCAGAGGGCTACAAAGATGATCAAGGGACTGGAGCATCCAGGAAAGGCTGAGAGCCCTGGGACAGTTTAGCCTGGATAAGAGAAGACTGAGAGGGGATCTTATCTACGCTTATAACATCTAAAGGGCAGGTATCAAGAGGATGGGGCCAGATTCTTTTTCAGCGGTGCCCAGCAACAGGACAAGGGGCAATGGGCACACACTGGAACACAGGAAATTCCATCTAAACATAAGGAAAAACTTCTTTACTTTGAGGGTGACAGAGCACTGGAACAGGCTGCTCAGAGAGGTTGTGGAGACTCCTTCTCTGGAGATATTCAAAACCTGCCTGGATGCGTTCCTGTCCAACCTGCTCTGGGTGACTCTGCTTTGCAGGGGGGTGAACTAGATGATCTCTGAAGGTCGCTTCCAACCCCTACCATTCTGTGATTAAAATGTATTGCTCCACAAACCATGGTAACATTTCCTACAACATTTAATTAGGCTATAAATACCCATGGAATCAGTCCTTTAGAAAAAATAATGCTTGAATACTACTTACACTAGGTTTAATCAGCTTATTAAGGACAAACCAATACCTCCAAATATAGTACTATAATAAGTCAAAGACACACTTAATTAAAAAATATCACATGAAGAACAGCATGGTTTCTACCCAGCTGTTCTATGTGTTTTCAAGAAGGGTGACAAGACCAACAGTAATACAGAGCAAATACAATACAGAGACAGCACCATTCTGCAAATGCCACTTTCAGCTGACAGTAAGAACCTGTTCGTTACACCAGCAAGAGAAAGCAGAGTATCAAACAATTATCACAACTTTTTATTTTCAAAACAACAACAACATATCATTAAGGATCTACACCATATTATTTTTAATTGTTTCATTGTGAAGAAGTTTGCATTTCATTCAATTTTGATAACAACATGCAAATACACTTCACGAGAAAGGGCTCACCATTATTCAAGCAACACTGTTCTCTTATTTGCTAATGTTAGTCTTGTAAAAATATGTGTTCATGGTTTAAATTTTGTTTAAAAAAATATTTTTAAGCAAAAACGTGTTCTGGATCTCCATAAGTGAATTATAATGATAAACGTGAAGCATTAAGTCTAAGCAAATAAGGACAAAATGTTAACTTGACTGCAGATGAGGATGAGCATCAAAACATCTTCTTCCTGCTGCTGAACCACTAATATCTTTTATGGAAATCCTGAAAACAATTAGTTTCATGGAGTATACTCCCACTGGAGTACACTCTCAATGACATTAAAGAATTTTAAAGTAAATCAACAAACAGCAATTCAAACAGAAACAAAACCTGTCTACATAAGAAGGAAAGTACATAGATTGCAACTGCATCTTTTTCTTCATTGATCACATTTAACCAGAACACTGAAAAGAAAATGCTGAAAAACTTTGGGGTATTTTCTCAGAAAAAGCACATAAACCCTAGGGAAAGGACACACTGAATTTTAAAGGATGCAAAATTAAAATGCATCAGCTACCTAAGGCTGTCTGCATCTACTCATGTAACCTGTGCTAAACGTGCAGCAGCTTACCACAATCAAAAGCAGGTAAGCTACCTACATCTACCAGTGGAAAGAACCCTAGCTAACCGTATGTCATTTCTTCGTGTTCAGACAGACGCAGATTCAAAAATTAAAATATTCTGCAAGGACATTAACCACAGTCTTTTAACATACCCACCTTATACATCCTGCTGCTGCTATAGCCAATAAAATATTTCATCCATCTTAATTCCTGTTTCAAGGAAAATGAAAAACAGAAAGTCACAATATCTCAAGAAATGTATTTAGCAAAGGACAGAAATCATATTAAATAAAAATCAGAGGCATACATTTCAGAAATTGGTAAATAAACAAGAATTCTAGTAAAGCATGTTTGCTCTCAACAGATCAAACAGAATGGCATCTCCTCTGAGACTTACCATACGTTAACAATATTTTAGATTAGAAATTGCAATAACTATCTGAATAAATATTGCTAAAATAACTGATAAAGTTCACATATTCCTGATTTGACGACGTATTTTTAAAACTTTGTACATTTCTATAATTCTAACTGCAGTAATTTCAGCCAACTTCAGATCAAAGTTGTACTTTCATCACTTGACCATTTCACTTTGACCTGACAACATCTACCTCACTAGGTGCAAACAAATAAAATAAAACATCACCAGTTTCATATAGACATTTGAAACATTAAACCACTTCCACAAATAACTTATTACCTCTGCACATAAAAATCTTTGGAACACCCTAAGTCACAGATGAAGAACACTCCTTCCGTCTAATGCAGCATAATCATTGAACCTGTACATCAAAAACATATATGTATGGCAATCACTACATGTATCTACAGTTTCATATGAGAAGGTCAGAAATACCTCATATGTTGTCACTATCGTTGCTAGTTCTGATAGTCTCACAAATAAGATGTAGAGGATACACAGGAAACTAGTATTTCCTTCACAAATGCTTTGAAAAATATTTTAATTACAAAATTTTAGTTACCCCCAAATCTGTTACTTTAACAGCTTGCCCAAAAGTTAAAATCATTTGAACCATACCACCGTGCTAATTTTCTTCTGATCCTCCAGTTATCATTACCCAACATTATTATTATCATTACCTACCTTTTAAACACTACGAACATTATACCAGATCACCACAAAAAATATTTTAAACATACACCATAACTGTCATAAGCTTTTCTCCTTCCTTTTCCTTTCTGATTTTTGACAAACTTTAAATTTGAAGAAATCCAATTCTTCTAGCTACTGAAGCAGAAGAAAATACGCACTCATCCCTGAAATATATACTATGCTTTGCATAAAAATAACTTTTTAAAAAAATTAACTTAAACTAGTACTAAAAATAACTAGCTACAATAAGGTTAGACACAAAAAAAGCAGCAGCTCAGTGTTTTGGTTGCGGAATAGGGCCGTGAAAAAAACAAAAAAACTCACACGGAAACTACTGTGATTCAAGAGATCTGTGCATTTACCTTTTGTTATCCTCCTCTTTCCTTTCTGTTATGGAATAATAACACGAAAGACCATTTTTAATGGCATATTACAGGCTCAAATAAATCATTACGTGCAAATTCAAGGCTATGACTTCTAAACTAAGGCATCTAAACTACCCAGCATTTAAGGGCGAGACTGTGACTGAGAGTCTAACGCACATTAAAAAGTTTCAATGAGATATAGTTAACATGGAGAAAAAGAAAGGAACAGAGCACAAGGCAGTACGAATCGAAGAGCAAAAGACTGCCAATAAAAAGTAAGATGTATGACATCAATTTTAATTCAGACATATAACTAGTCTTTTAACAGAGCATGACTTTTGGACATAACAAATTTTAACAAGCCAATGTCTCCATCGTTTCACATCTGCCATGCTGCAGACATTACTGCAGTCCTTCCAAAACTCTCCTACGCTGCTTTCAACCACTTCCCACCTTATTTTGCCAATGCCAGCCACATCAGATCACTTAGAACTTGGGATGTATTCTTTATTACCGATATAAAAAGTTCTAATGGATGCACAAGCCAGCAGGCCTCATCACCAGTTATGCACAAACATTACACCTACTTTTTGCATTCATTTCTGCAGCCACAGAACAAACAAAAACCCTTCGGCTCGAAGGTTCCTTCCAAAACCTAAGAAGCCAGAGAGGACTGCATGTAGTATTTGTACTTTTATGGAAACCCTAGCAAGGTTTATGGAACAACGCTCAGGTCTCCTTGTGCAGCTCTGACTCACGCTGGCAAGGGGATTTCATACCAGCCAAATGCTTCCACGTCTCAGCGTCACAAAACCTGAGGACATCTACTGCCATCCCTCGTATAGGCAACATTTTACGGCCCCGTGTACTAAAAAAAAAAAAAAGTGTAAACGAACTGTAGAAGTAACTTTTGCGACTTGTAGAAGCCTTTCTGCAGATCTTTATTGTAACTTCACATCTGACAATGACAGTCACACCCACTCGCTGCTCCGGTGCTTGCGGGGGGGGCAGAC
>VZSZ01001112.1:1059883-1123845 GCA_013398815.1 Ibidorhyncha struthersii
GAACCTTTTGGAAATGGAAAGATAAGATATATAAGTACATAAATAAAAGTATTTTAAAAATGAGAGGATAGAAAAAAAATTAAATGATACTTAAAAATATGGGAAAAATAAGCTTTTGCAAACAAAATAAAAAGGGGGAAAGGGAAACTGAAAATAAGTGCAAGTTTGAAAGGGAAGGAAAGAAATGAATGATTCAGAAGTAGTGAAGAGATTGTTTTGTATTCATTTGGAAAGAAACCTCCATAAAGGTTGGACAACTTAGAAGTAACAAAACATTTATAAAAATAGCCGTTCCTAAAAAGCAGTTAAGGAAACATTTGAAAAATGTGCAGAGTTGTAAGTCCGTCAGCCAGGCCAGCTGCTCCGCATCCTAGGGGATAAAAGGTATTTGCTAGGAAACTTCCTGTAGCACTGTCAATGAAGCCTGAAAAGAGCGACAAATACTAGAAGACTGAAAAAATTCAAATATGGCCTCTTTTCCCAAAGAAAGCTTAGAATGCCCTTTGGAACTGCGGTCCAGGAAATAATACTTTACCCCTATATATCATATTCTAGAAATGCTGTATAGCAATAGATGATGCTGTGCTTCAGAGACTGAAGGATTAAATTACTTTTGTTTAGAATTTTGAGTTAGTTCATGAAGCCGTTATGCTGACGATGAAGAGATGCTTCATAAAAATAAACCTCTGAATGAAGATCAGAGCTCACAGAGACCCTTCAAGGCAGTGTCTAGAGCAGGAATCTGGCACAGATAGTCCTCTTTTTAGCTCCTGGTGATCCGTGGCAGGGTACACTGCTAGCTTTCTGGATGGTTTATTACATGTTCTCATAAAAATCTTCATTTGCGTGTGTTTTTGCAATATGGCTGTGCTGTAATGCAAGGATATGTATCTCTCTTTCAGTTTCATAATGCAGAAGGCTTGCTCGTCAGGTCTTCGCTTCTCGCAGATGCTCATCCCAGAATACGGTTTGCACAGGACATACTGGGAGTGCAAAGGTGGTGTACATGCAGCGCTGTTTAGCAGAGCTGCAGAGTCGAGGGTGAGAGAATTGTTCTCGAATCACAAGATAAACCAATGGTTTTAATGGAAATCGCAGTTTCCTGTGTTGCTTCGGGACTTGTTTTACATCATCCCACAGGTCTCTGCTAAATGTACGGGAATGGGATGTGTGGGAGACTGGACTGTGAAGAGTTTTTTTCATTTTAATCTTAAGAAATTTAAAATAGTTCTTTAATACCTTTTAAAGCAGTTTGTACGTAGTATTTCCTTTCTTTCATTTTAAAGAAATAATTCAGATACTTTCTGTACAATACCCAGTGAGCAAGAAAACGATATTCTCCTTTTCCGGTTAGGCACTGAGGCGAGAAAGCCTTAATGTTATTGCAAGGTTTCTTGGAGGACCCCGGCCAATCTGTTCTGCCCAGACTGTTAAATAAGATGGAGGCTCCTCTTAGAGGCAAACCAGATAGGAAAAGGATCCTGGTATGGAAAAGCTGAGTGTCACTGAGCTATTGGCAGTCTTCTCTGGAAAGTTTGGGTTTTTTTTTTCTTGCCTGCTCTATATAATATATCTTTAAAGCTGTGTTTGTTGTTATTTTCTTTTACCATTACTGGCAATCTGTAATTTCTACATCCCTTGTCTTCAGTGCACTTCACGAGAGAGTTATAAATACATCTAAATTTATTTGGTCAGCTTCTGTGTTTATACGGTTCCCACTGAAGTGAGGTCACTGAACTAGAGAACTGACTCTCCGGCCGGTTCTCAAACCTCTGTAGCATCACGCTGTCATTCTTGGCACGTGAAGCGTGACCTCTTGTCCCACAGTGGCCAGGCATATTACCAAGAGGTTTTATCATAGTCACTTACTCCATATTTAATTAGTAATATCTTTTTCACAGCAGTGCATCTACATGGCAGTTTTATTTTTCATTACCGTGAGTAACTCTATGGCCTGCAGATAGAAGTGAGAAATCAGAGGTCATTATAAATGCTTGCGTTTCTGGAAAAATGTAACACGGAATAAAACCCTGAAAATTATATTTGGATTTTATGTGCTCCTATTCCCCAACTGAATTAAAAAATCATGGGAACCATGATTCGGTCACTATGAAGTATCATGTGCTGAGACCTCATCACATCGACACATCACCAGCTAAGTTTAGAGTAAACTTCTGGATGCAATCAAGTGACCCGTGGCCTTGGCAAAGATCTAACTTGAAGTCTCATGGGGAAACAATTTCTGGCTCTTTATTTAAGATGAGGCCAAATGAATTGAGCCTTGCAAGTCCTACAGTAAAAACCCAGAAATCCTGTTTTGATTTGAATAGTGAGCTTCTCTGTTGCTAGCAGGTATGTGTGTAAGAGTTAGTGAGGCACAGATCTCCTGCTATTTCGCCCTTAATGTGGAAAAATCAATCACCCCTTTTAAACAGCAGACTTCAGATAAAACACGCAGTGCCTCCGTGGCTGTGAAAGGGCTCTCTTTTTCCAAGACTTTGATAAGAAGAGGAAGTTAAACAGAATTTTAACCTTTTTTTGTGGGTACATTTGAAGTGACTGAAGACCTGATTTTCATTTGCATCAAGGCTTCTGCATTAAGCTTAAAAAACCTTAAATGGGCATAAGCTGTAATTAGGACCTAGTCCCCTGTCTCTCCTAGCTTAAGGTATGTAACGACTCTGAATCTTTAATGTCTATAGATGCAGCTCCAGGGGAGAACCTCTAATGTCCAGAGATTCAGCTCTAGGGAATACTGACAACCTGGCAACAGCCCAGAAATACGATTAAACAAAAGTCTGTCCTCTGAAACCCCCAGAAAATCAGTATGTTTAAAAGCATTCCAAATTTATTCTTTATACTTGCTCTTTTCAGGATTAATACCATACATATATATGAAACCAACTATTACAGTTTTTAATCAATGGTGAAGAAGCCTAATAATAATTTATTATCTGAGTATTTTATGTAGTTGACACATTCACTATTTTTTAAATACGTATTATTTGTACATAGGTATATTAAAAAGTGTGAATAAGTGACTATTAGTGAATAAGTTCCACCAAGAAAAAGCTAGAGCTGTACATTAAGTGAGCAAAGCCAGTTTACATGTTTTACTTATTAATACAGCAAGTGCCTAAGTTCAGAAGGGGTGCGTGTGAAAATAATCTAATGCTCATATAGTACATTATGATCTTCAAATAGAAAAGTTATACAGACACCAAACCTGATTTTAGCTTTAAAACCACAAACAGTATGTTCTTAAAAGGATAGCATATGGCAAGAAAAGACGTTGTTCCAATAGTCTTAAAATTCCTGAACCTTGATTTCCTATACGTTTGTGATTTCCTATACATTTGTCCACCTCGGCCTCATTCAGGACCATCCTGATGCTCACAGTTTTGCAAGGGGCACCCCTACTGCAGCTAGGATGCTCTGAGCTTGCTGGCACATCAGCCAGCTGCTGCCACCTAAAATATGTCACAATTTATGTCCAGTAGTCCCGCTGTTCTCCCCTACATGCTTATTGCCGCAAAACCAGTGAGAACGTCATTTTCTTTTGAGACTCTACCTCTTTCAGATGTAGACAAAGTTTCTTAGTGGATTCCTGTGTTACTACCAGGGCACCGGCAGGCAGAAAAAACCCCAGATGAAAAGCAGTATTGCAAATGTCTCCTTTCCTTAAGCAGCCAGGTTAAGAAAAGAAGCTTATAAGGCCTGTGACAGTCCAGCTCTTGGCCGTGAACAGCCTAGCAGTGAGGGGAAGGAAAAGACTGGTAATACTGAGCTGTGATCCTTCAGTGCAAATCCTGTGCCAAGACATCTGTGTCCTGAATAGAAAGAAATGGAACCATTTTGGTAATTTGTCTCCTGGGTTAAGGGCAAAATATGTCACGAGAAGGATGCAGGATATCCTAGGGAATTCCTACCAATTATAATCCACATAGTAACAAGAACACAAATGAAGGGTGATTTAATATAGTCACTGAATTACTTAGCAGATGTAAGAGAGACAAAAGGAGGTGCCAAGTCCCAGGAACCTCGTGATAGCTCTGGTACAGAGGACAGCAAAGGAGTAAGACAGATCCCGGTCATTATGTGACAGGTGCACCAGAAGTGTGAGAAGGATCCATCCAGTTTGAAAGCTAGTGGGATTGTTTCCGTGCTGGGGACTTATTGGGAACTCACGTCTCCCATGGCTGCTTCCCGCCACGCCGGGTTCCAGAGCAGCAGGGCCAGTTGGGGAAAAAAGTGAGGAGGGCACTTTCGTTTGGCACAAGCAATCTAGCTGGGCTTTCCAGCTCGAGGAGGAAAGCTAAAGAAAGGTCTTAGCCTAATAATGACCAGTATACTATATATAATATATATAATAGTATATATAACATATTACATTATTATATTCTAATAATAATATCATATTAATATAAAGTAATATAATATATAAAAATATATTAACTGTAACTAAGTTTCTCTGTAGAAACATAAGGAGTATGAGAAACATAGAAGAATAGAGTACTGAGACAGATCCAAAAGCTGAAGTATTTCAATCATAAGGTGTGCAGAAGCAACCTTCGTTCAGTTAGCGTGCAAGGAAGGAGTGCAGAAAAGCAGCATCAGTTAAGAACAACAATGAACATATAAAGCAATCTTACTGACAGCATTCAATGGGCAGCCAGTTCGTTTGGCTCACTGTGTGTCTTCTATTGATTATACTTTCAGCTGCATTCAGATGTTTACCTGGCTTCAAAGAGCAAGTGGAAGAATGCTTGGTAGAAAAATTCACGGTGGGCTAGTACGTGCAAGAAAATGAGCTCTGGGTTAGGTAGCCCCAGGGCCACAAACAAAGGAAGGTGGGAGGTTACTCCAAAGACGTACTGAAATATGTAATACTCTTTTCTTGTACTCTCTTTTCTTGTAGTACTCTTTTCTGCTTATCTGCTAGGAGGTAGGATACTGGAATAGATGAAATTTTTGTCAGAAAAGTGTTTTAGTCCATTTGTTTATACTTGAGTTACTGAGATTTAAAGTTGAATGTTTCATACTTTAGTCAAAGGAATAATTCAATTAAGCCCTCTTTGATAATGATGATAACATACACCCTGCTGTTTCTTTCCTTTAAAAAAACAACTGTCTTTTATTTCATGAGCAAGCATTTCTGAGAGTCAGAGCATCATATTTAGAGATGAATTGTAATGGATATAACATGCGCATCTGATAGAGAGGCCAAGTATGAGGGAGTCAGTTTGATTTACACCTGGAAGGAAGAAGGAGAAAATACAAGTTTTGCTCTCACCAGGTTTTTCCCAAATGTCACACAAAAAGCTTATTGAAAGCATCACTAATTAATTGATATTTACACTTAGTACAAGATTTTCAAGCTTTTAAGACATAAGTGTAGTCCTAGATAGCTTATATGAGTGAATCTGAGAAGGAAACAAAGGTTCTAATGTATGTGAATGGCTTAATATTTTTATGAATTATATGATTTAGTCTTGAAAATGTAGTCAGAATTATGTTGAAATAAAAAAACCCCACATGAAACAGGAGGTAAAAGCTGAAGTTTATTTACTGTCACTAACAATTCTAGATCTGATGCTTTCATGCATAGCGTACTAAGCCAAATGAAGGTGCACAATGAAAAATGTCACTGAATTGAGAGTGTTAATTTTTCAGGAGATGTTGAGTTGGTAGTTGTCTTTTTTTATATATTTAGCTAGGAACACATACCAAATCATGTTCTGTCTTATGTATAAATAAATACATCTTTCCCCCATGCAGAGAGATCGTGTCTCTGAATTTGCATTGGTAAAATTCAGGATGCCAGAGTATACACAATACAAAACCAGAACATGGGAGAAGGGCTGTTTTGATTTTTATCATAAAAGCTTTTCTCTCTACAGAAGAGAGAATGAAACGAAGTCATTGTAGGGGTACTCCTAATTGGAACATGCTGAAGAATGAGGTGTACAAAATTAGAAGTTCTTTTTACTAAACAGTGGACAGGAAAGATGCAAAGAGTGGATATGCCGTGGGGGATGTCAGTGGGAAATTCCTGGGTATGTCTACTTGGGGTTGTTCCACTGGAATAGTTTATTCATTCATTAAAAGTGCAGTAATTCAACTATATTAAACAGAAGTGCACCCATACCACTTTTTTTTTTCCACAGTCACGGTGCTTTTCTTGTTAATCATACAATCTCCACAGCTCTACATCTATATGAATAAATCCTTCAGCGTTCCATGTAGTGTTGCATACTATTCCATAGTAGTTTCACTACTGGTGAATTCTAGGATGCCTACCAGAAACTGCAGGAATTCGAAGACTGGACTTAAAACTAATAACTCCCATGATTCTTCTGCTGGCATCTAATAATTTTGCCTGCACTGCTTTTGACCTGCTGACAGGCAGCGCAGGGGATGCTGCTGAGTGCCATGAGCCTGTCTATCAGAGTATCCCCGCGTTGGCAGGCGTGCAGGCAGACACGTTTGGCAGTGCAGTTTCACAGGGCTTCTGAGGACATGGGAATATGCCTAATAAAGAAGGAGCAGGAGGTTGAAGACTCAGGAGCGCTATTTGTCTGGAATCACAGCACATGATATGAGACATGCTTGTGGACTCAGCCAGGTAGCAGGTTTCCTGGGATAGGTGGTGAAGCAAAACTCAGGTGACTGGGGGTCATAGCAGATTGTCAGAAAGACAGAGGGCATTTCCTAGAACTCTGCGTCCTAAAAGTCACCGAAGAGCTGCAGCACCAGAGCAGCAGTGTTGAAAGTTGACCACAATGCAGAAGAAATGCCAAATGCCAAGTCTTACACTTTGGCCACAACAACCCCCGCCAACGCTACAGGCTTGGGGAGGAGTGGCTGGAAAGCTGCTCAGCAGAGAGGGACCTGGGGGTATTGGTGGACAGCCGGCTGAACATGAGCCAGCAGTGTGCCCAGGTGGCCAAGAAGGCCAACGGCATCCTGGCCTGTATCAGGAATAGTGTAGCCAGTAGGACCAGGGAGGTGATTTTACCCCTGTACTCGGCACTGGTGAGGCCGCATCTTGAGTACTGTGTTCAGTGTTGGGCCCCTCACCACAAGAAGGACATTGAGGTGCTGGAGCGTGTGCTAAGAAGGGCAACGAAAATGGTAAGGAGTCTGGAACATGTCTTATGAGAAGCAGCTGAGGGAACAGGGGTTGTTTAGCCTGGAGAAAAGGAGGCTGAGGGGAGACCTTAGTGCTCTCTACAACTACCTGAAAGGAGGTTGCAGAGAGGGGGGGGTCGACCTGTTCTGTCAACTAACAGGTGATAGAACAAGAGGAAATGGCTTCAAGTTGCACCAAGGGAAGTTTAGGTTGGATATTAGGAAGAATTTCTTTACTGAAAGGGTCATCAGGCATTGGAACGCCTTACCCAGGGCAGTGGTGGAGTCCCCATCCCTAGAGGTATTTAAGGCTTGTGTAGGTATAGTGCTGTAAGCCTATGATTTAGTGGTGGGCTTGTCAGTGTTAGGTTAATGGTTGGACTAGATGATCTTACAGGTCTTTTCCAATCTAGGAGATTCTGTGATTCTGTGAAATAGGTTGCTCTCGGAAGCAGGCTATCCCCACTTACTGCCTGCTAGTAGTAACCAGGTTGGGGCTGGCAGATCAGCTTCTGGGCTTGTTGCCATGGAAGATTGAGATGTTTCTTTGAGTAGTGCTGCTCTACCAGGTGTATACACAGGAGGAACTGGCATCTCTTCAGAAAGCAGAGGGGAGATATTTGTGTCCACTGATTTTTGGGAGCACCTTTTCTGCTTCGTTTGCTCTGACAGTGCCTTCTAGATGTTTGTGTTCAGTGACTCCCAGATGGAACTAAATGTACCACTTCTCAAGGACAGGACTGAAGCCAGGACCTCTGCCGCAGTCTACACACGTGCATGGCAGGACATTAATGATTACCTCCTGGCACCTATGGCTAAATTTGCCTCAGGCAGCAGTAGAGGTTAAAAAGAAGTGGACTTCCCACCTAGCTGTCTTACACAGATGCCACTTACAAACATTAAAATGATGCCAACCCTTTCAAGAGCTAGAAAGGAATAGAAAACCTGCTTGGTGATACTCTAGGTGAGCACAGTAACATAAGAAAAGGCAGAAACTTCCTTGATGAGGCTTTTGGAAAAGAAACATAAGGATGGTGTGTAACTATACAGGCTGGCAGAGGGAGTGGCAACAGAAGCTGGTCCCTAGTAGGCTGGACACTTTAGAGAACTTCACTGTAATCCTCCTTTCCCCCCACATATACTCTTGTTTTTACATCCTTATTCAGCTGTAAATAAGAACCTTTAGTTTCACTTCTTCCACTTAAATGAATGAAAAATTTTTTTAGACAAATCCAGATCCCAATCCCACATATCTAAAACAAGATTAACTCGTTTGACTTTAATGGCATCAGTTGGGACTTAGATTACTGAAATTCATCAACAGTTAGATCACTTGGCTTAAGTCAAATGTATAAATAACAAAGTTATTTCTAATGCTTTCTCTGTAAGGTGATTTCATTTGGCCATCCTTGGAGCCTGAGTTCAAAAAGATGTGGATTTCACCCGGAGGTGTTCCATCAGCATAAATCTGGCTTAAATGATACCAGAATAAACTCTACCAGCTTCTGGTGTACCATGCGAACATTCCTTAAATTGCAAGTTTGGGGCTCTCAGTACACCTGTCCAGTACTTTGCTAAAGTTGGAAGGGGACACATTTTACCAGTGATGGGAAAACAAGAGAAACAAAAAATATTTGCAATTCAAAAAGAACAAAATGGAAAAGCATCACTTAGAAAAAAACCCACACACATCCTTGCATAAATATCCTTTGTCTGTCGGTCAGGGCTAACTTGTACAGTACTCTTTGATGTGGGATTTTATTTTCATACCACTGCAGACACAGACTTTTTCAAGGCAGCAGCTGTACTGCATGCCACAGCCACTTTTAGAAAGAATTGCCACAAAATGTAATTTTAAAAGAACTCTCATGTGAGACCCACAAACTTATGTCTCCTTACTGAGTAGTACATATTTCTGTCAAATATAAGCTATATTTCATTTTTTTCAATAATATCATTATTACACAATTCTTTACCTCAGTAGACATCAATGCTCCATCCTTTTCCTGTATGTTAGGGGACGGAGCAAGAGGTTGCTTTGATTTTGTGTTACCTTGTCTTTATGTATTATACTTATCATGCAAAATAGATGCAGGCTACAATCAGGTGTTCGAGCAGCTTTCTATGCACAGTTTGCAACTGGTTTACCCAGACCGCTGCATGTGAAGCAATGCATGGGAGAATCAGGGCCCCACACTCAACTGAAGACATACCTGGACTTGAGGGCCATACCCCTGTATGATACAAGTCAACATTGCTCTATTCTTAATGGAGCCAATTTTCTGTAGATGGTATGTGGCCATAGGGGTCCTCAAACTGGTAAAGCTGAGAAATTGCAGCTGGAAACTAGAATGGGAAAAAGAGTTTAATGTCCAACTTTTCATTTGATTATACTGAAAATTAATGGTCTCCCTTCATTAAACGGGATTTTAAAAGGTAGAAGACAGCTGATGTAAAATAATAATTGCTGTGTCCGTTTTTTCCTACTCACGAGCATCCCTCTCTCCTGAATACTCAGCTAGAAATCCGTCTTTCCATAGAAAGATTTGAATAAGACATGCTTACCTGATCTCATAGTAAATCCGCCTTAGTCTCTGCACATGAACAAAATATACTTCATCTTAGTCTTTGTTTTCACCATAAAGAAAAAAAGAAATTATGCATTTAGACGCACAACATCCATTTTGACCCTCATCTAACTGGAATCCCTGCTTATTCAATAACCTGCTACGTGTGCATACAGCTTCTAATGGGTACATTTATACCACTGCCATATTGAGCAGCACTGCATTACTGGGATGAATAGCTATGCCAGTTTACAGCAGTTGAAAGGACAGCCTTTGAGGTCGAGCATTTTCAGTGTCTGCCTGTCTGGGATGCCCAGAACTATTGTTTTCCTAATGTGCTTTTCATGTTGAAGTATGAGCAGGCCACTGAGGGTGAGAAAGTCCCCTAATTTTGCTCTTCTGCACTGTTGTATCCTAACTAGTGACAAACCCAGAGGACTGAAACCAAGCTGGATACCTCTGCCCTTAGCTAATCAGAGCTGTCATGTAGATGGGCCTTGCAAAGGGTAGAAGGAACTCCAGCATCTTGTCTTCTCTCATCTCATTTTGTGCAGCTGTCCCCACCACCATTTTTTTGAGATAAATACAAGCAAATATATGTGCATATTATCCACAATGTTATTTTATATAACTCAAGATGTACCTGCTATTTATATACTATATATAAGCACAAGGAGAATTTTCTAGCAGAAAATTTAAGATGACAACTGAAAAGCTACTTCTAAGAGAAATACATATTTTCAAAGATGTGAAAGCGCTATCTGCTGAGGAGCAAAGCTCTAAGCAATGCATGTCATTTTCTCGCAGACCCCTTTCCTATTGTACTCTCTCCTCTGCCTTTATTGATGCTACTGCACTATAAAAAAACAGTGCTCTAGGGTAGACCTCGGAGCTGCAGTTTCTACCAACCTCTTCCTTCCTTATTCTCAGTAGCAGAAGCTACTGCAAGGTCACTTTGCAATCAAAAAAAGAAGTTTGTACAATGTTCGAACTCTGCAGCTTTCAACTGGTCCTTATTTTCCAGATTAGTGCCTTAATTAAGCCCAAATGTTTTTCATTTTCTCCCTTATGGTCCTTACTCTGAAACTTGATGCTGGCCATGGACACTGTCCTCTTGTGACCTTTTCTCTTCCTGTTCCCGCTGCTGACTGGCTTTTAAATTGTGAGCAATAGTAAAAGGGTGACGGTTGCGCACTTTCTCAGGCTCTGTGCACACCTGGGGCTTGTTCGCTGTGTTACCAAAGTCAGAACCAGTCAGGAATCTGCTTTGTTTTTTTCCCCACTCTACGAGGCAGAAGTGAGGCAGAAGAGAACGGGTTTTTAGCTGGTGGATAAAGCAGTTCATACCATCCACCTGAGTCACTCTCAGTATAAACTCTTAATACAGTGCAGCAGTAATTTATCGTATCACGTAAAAGGTATAAACCAGGTTTCTTCAGACCGGCCATTGATTTCAAGGTGGTTATTTTTAGGCACCTATCTTGCAAGTTGGGCCAGCAATTTCACAGAAATTATTTTAGCAAATCACATGGGTGCCCATGAGCTCAAAATGTTCAACCCAGAGGAAAGATTTCAGTAAGACAGAACAGCAAAAATTTTAACTGACTCACTTCAAAGTTAACTTGTAATGATGAAGGGCAAATTTTGCCAACAGAGTAAGTCAGCAGAGCCATGCAGAAGACAACAGAGAAAAATTAAATCAGCTAAGAATCTGGCCCAAGAACTTTAGGAAAGAAAAGCTAAAGGAAATAAAAAAGGGCTTGGTGCTTTTCTTATGGCGTGAGTAGCCCCAGTTACTGGAACTACACTGATGTAAAATTGGTTTATGTAGCAGAACAATCAAATCATATGTCAATTGGAATTGCTTGACTGATGGTAAACATAAAAATTAAGCATGAAAACCACGGTCAGTGGAGAAACTGTTACGATGTGAAAAAGATGGCAGTAGTATCTTGAAGAACATTTGCATGACATTACGAATAAGTTATTTTTTATATCTGCAGAAAATAAAAGAGAGGACTTTTAACACTTTTATAAGTATATTTTATCTTAATACAGACAAACAGTGTGTTCTGCCTCTCAAATAAAACTTTGTATCACTAACCTCATTTCTCTATATGAGGTGTAATAGGATTTGTAGAAATCATGCAGATGTGTCCATAACGATTGCAAGTACCAGAAGATGGATGATGTACAGGAAAGGTAATTGTTTATTTTTTTTTTTCCGTGCAGGGTTTGTTCAGCGTTCCCCTCAGGGAGACAGATGTGCAGACAGTATGCGCTGAGTGAAATGAGTACCTCTTCCTTTTTGACACCTTTGAAATTATTAGAATTAAATCTATACTTTGCTAAGTGAAATGTTTCAATTTAATCAAACTATGCTGTCATGACTATACTCACATTAAGAGTTTAAGAGCCCTACTTTGCCCTCAGCTAATCCCTCACATATGAGGTTTTCATGGTTAAATTGTCTCCTGTGTAAGTAATCAAGTACATATGAACTCTGCTGCTAGGGAAATTGAGCACAAGTCAAAATCCCTAAGAATGAATTGCTAAGAAGAGGGGGGTTAAGGAAAAGAGGAGGAGCTGCCCTCCATCACCAGGTCCTCCTGATTCTTTCTTACCTTGCAACTTGCTCCGGTGAAAATCTTAAAGATGAACAAAAGCTGCCCCTGTACCATGAATTTATATTCAAACTGTGTGCTCCTGCCACCACCATTCATTCTTCTCATCGTTCTCCTTTTTATATTTTGAAGGAGAAACACCCATAACCTTAAGATTTTTAATGTGCTTACCATTAATCTAGTCTCAAAATACTCATTTTTTTTCAAGTACCTGTTCAATATCATCTATCTAGGAATGATAGCATAGGTAGGGACAGAAGCTGTGATCCAGTTCATCCTTCCTAATTTTGTTTACCAGTTAGAGTAGGTCTGACCATGTAAAAGGAGTTACATAGTCTCGACCAATGCTAAGAATTAGTGTTTCTCAAAACAGGCTATGGAGCTGTATTCTCGGCAGACAATATGGGGAAAATAATGCTGATCCATGGAACAAGATGCAAGACCTAAAGGACAGCATCGCTGCATTAAGAGTTTCCAAGTGGCAGCAAAGTGTGCCCAGCAGGAATTAAAAGGGCAATAGCAGAACTTCCAGTGCAGAGGATTTTTTTTTTGTAGGATCACTGGAGAATGTTGTCGTCAAAAATGCAGGGACTATAAACCTGAAAGCAAGTGGGACAGTTCCAGATTTTAAGGACAACAGAGGTATACTATCCAAAGCAGGACCATCATGCATTTTAACACTAAAAATCCACAGAAAGGAAGTGATAAACAAGTAAGATTTAAGCCGCTATGTAATGAACTCCCCCGAAAGGGGCTGTGTGAACAAATTGCAAAATTGAATGATGAATGGAGCACGGTTCCATAAAAATGAATATATGGCTAGAAAGACAGCCAAGAGATCATGTAGCCCAGCGCTTTAATCACTAACAGGAAAAACTATTTCCAGATGAATTTTGACAGTTGTCTGTCTTCCCTGTTCCTAAGAACCTCCAGTGATGGAAATTCTGCGATTTCCCTACTCACAAACAATCTAACCTAGCTCTCTACTACTTTACCACTAGAAAGTTTTACCTAATGCTGAAATTAAAAATTTTGCTATAGTCTAAGCTTGTGGTTCTGCAAAAAAAAATTACTTTTTTTATGGGACCTTTTATCTATTTGAGAACAGTTATCACGCATAGCTCCTTTTCCCTCTATCTTCTGTCTGTGTTGTTTAGGCTGTGCTTTCCTCCCAGGTCACGTTTCCTACTGCTAATCGTTCATGTTGGTCTCCGTTGGGTTGTTCTGAACTAGTTTCCATGCTTTTTGAAGAGCATTGGTTAAAACTGGGTAGTATGCTCCAGCTGATGCCCCAGCAATGCTCACTACAGCAGATGAAAACCTTGCTGAGCCTTCTAACTTATACTCCTGCTTACACAATCCAGTATTGAGTCTGCCTTTTTGAAACAGCATGACTATGTTGAGTCCTGCTCAGCTCATGACCCGCTACAACTCCAGCTGCCCCCGCAACACATATTTGTTCAGATGGTCATTCTTGCACAAGTGTAGTGCTTTACATCTGTCCCTATTCACTTTCATTCTGTTTTTTTTCAGGTCATTTCTTCAATAAATTTCTTCAAGGTAATTTTGAATTCTAATCCCGTTGTGCAGTCCATCTGCAGTGCCTCCAGCTCCATGTCGTCTGCAAACTTAATAAATATATTGCGTTATTCAGGTCCTCGGGAAATACATCAAGCAGAAAATGAGCCAGAACAGATTCCTCTGGAAGTCCTCCAGAAATATACCTGTACTGTAACAGAGAACTGCTGATAAGTTTTTTTTTCTGGATAGTGTTTTCTAACCAAGGTTTTGTGGCATCCACAGATGGAGTTTATCGAGCAGGTGCAACTGATCTGAAGGCACCTAACCTTATCTAAGGATTCCTTAAACTATTCTCTGATCTAAGCCCTGCGATCACCAGTCTTAATTGTGCTAGAAGCTGGTTAGACCTGATCATTTGAGTTGAAAACTGATGCAAAATGATCTACTTCAGCCTGTTTGGCTTTATGGCTTTCCTTCATTTTTAAGTAGAAACAATCACTTTCCTTGGATTCACCCTCATTACTGCTGAACTTGTTAGCCTCATCTCTCTTCCTTTTTGCATCTAATTTGGATCAGAAAAAAACAGATTCAGAATAGGCAAAGCACAGATTTTGGTCCTACATGATCAGGCTACTTTTTTTCAGTGCCCTGAGTAATCTGACTTAGTTTCCTTTTACTTCCTTTAGTTATATATTATGAGTGATCATAGCTTAACCGATTGGTCTCTTTTTACACTGTCTATAGTTTCTCTGATGTGGAATAATGTATACTACTGTCTTCAGAAACAGTTCTTTGAGGAATTTACAGCTGTCTTTAATGCTTATGTTCACATAGCTACCAGCTACCTAGTAGTTTATTGAAGCCTTCGCACTTCTAGTCCATCACCTTTTTTTCTCTTCTTCATTTCCTTCCCAAGGATCATATACCCTGTGACTCCAAGGTTACTCTTACACATGTTGTCTTTCACCTTCACGCTCTCCCATAATTCTTTACTGCTTAGCATCAAACCTGGAAAAGTCCGCTTCCCTTCCTCCACTTTTTTTAACAATATTGCCAGTAATTCCAGGAACTCACTGGACATCGGTGTTTTGTTGCATTCTTTCACCAGTGAATACCTGGATTGTTAAAATCCTTCATTAATGTAAAATCCTGTCCTTTGGCTGGTTCTGCTTTTTGGACACAAAAAGGCTCTGGTTTTCCTTGTTTGATATTTCACGTTCCCTGCCATCAACACTCTCATATTCTTTTCACCTTTTACCTTCTCAGAGATTGTAACTTCCTCCACATTCTGGATCTCCCAGCACACGTATGTACCCTTGGATGCAGAGCAGTATATCTCATTCCGTCTAATCTTGCCTGTCCTTCCCGAGCAAGCTAATGCTTTGATTATTAATACTCTAGTCATACCCCCACCTCAGCACAATTTACGCGTATACTGGTGAAAGCAGTACCCATTAATGGGTTAAAAACATCTTAGTGCCATTAAGAAGATGCATTTGTTGGAAAGTCCAAGGACTTAAAAAAATGAAAAATAATTAGGGGAAGTCTTCTGGGGACAAAGGAAACTCTCGGAAGCACAGGACAGAGCAGAGAGAGTGCAGCACGACAACAGTTCACACCACTCACCTTGAGGCAGGAGCTAAAATGGGACTGGATAAGTGTTCTGAGAGATCTGAGAAACCACGAGTGGCTGTGCTTATTGGACACTGCAGCAGGGAAAGACAGAAGCATTCACTTATATAGAGAGAACTAAAAAAAAATGAAATAAGTGTGTTAAAGAAGGAATATTTTCCACTACCTACAAGGAGAGAAATCTTTGGAGACGTGGCTCGTGCCAGATATTTTCCAATGCTTGATGCATCAGCAGGATTCTGGCAGGTGTCCTTAGGAAAACAGAGCACATGTTTGTGCACATTCTGCACCTTCTCTGGGAGACAGTGTTTCTGCAGACAGCTGTGTTTGGCACCCACAGTATTTCACAGGACAACACGGGAAAAAAGCAATGGTGGTGGTGAGGGTACTAAAGTAATAGGTGATATTTTTACCTGGGGAAAATGGTAGAAGAGCATGCCCGGAAGCTCTGAGCATCAGAGCTTTACCTAAATACCAATAGTAAATACCGCTTAGCAGAAATAACACATCTGGGAGAAACATTAGGTGGGATGCAGGTAGACCACTATAAGGCCATCCCTGACACATTTGCTTCAGTAGACGAGAAAGGTAAAGGCTGCGCTCCCCAGCTGTCCCTGGCTGTCAGGGGAAGCACTGCCCAACCCCAGACCCACGGGGTGCTCCAAGACAGAGATGTCCTATGACTGTGGCCACGGTAACTCACGGGGGGCAGCCCGTGGTGGCTTATCAGCAGCTGTGGCAGTTTGCAGAGCAGTGGCTTTGGTTGCAGCCAGAGACCAGCAACTTGCACATAGCACTATGAACAGAAGTGGGGTCACTGCACTCACACGGAGGAGGAGGCTTCGGCCTGAAATCATGGGTGAAAAACAACTATGTTCTGTAGAAAGCTGAGGGTGTGTTGGCTGCCCATAAATCATTATCTGTAAGGACCTGGTAAACTTCCTGTAAGGATTTGAAACTTATTTTTACAGCTACAGTTATCTGATTTAAAATCAAATGTGAAGCTGGGGAAGATTTATAGCTGCAAATACATTTTCTATACCACAAAAGTGCAGAGAGCGAAAACTGGAAGTCACTTTCTCCTAGGTCGGTCTGATAAAACAGAGCAGCGCAGCCTTGGGCAAAATGATCGCCAGACGCTCAAGTACATCTTGGGCAGACCACTATACTTTTTTTACACTCTTCTCTAAGTAATCACAACTGGTCTTTGTTGTTGATGAGGTACTTGGCTAGGTAGACCTCTGGTCTGGCAGTTATTTTGTTCCTCTGAACTTCTCGTGAGAACAGGGTGTACAGAAAGAAGTGAAATCCATGAGCAGTGTTGTAGCTGGTACAGCTTATTTCCTTACCCTGCTAAGATGGAGTTCTCATTGTTTGGAAGTATTTCGTTTAAAGGCAGCGAGTAGTGATTCCAAAGGCACCACAAAAAATGTGCTTAAAAGGATACGTGAAAGTCAAGCAAGGAACTGAAAAATCTAAGAGAAGGGCCAGGGATATTTTATATTGGCCTTAAATAAACAGTGCCATTGTGGGAAGTTAAATATGGTGGCATCTGCCAAAAATACTATGCAAGCAAAAGAGCCTATGTTGGTAGCAAAAGAAATATCACCCCCTCTCTCCTCCTCTGGCATGAAGCAGGCGTAGGTTTGTTTATGTTGGCTATATAAACTTTGTTGCTCTAAGAGAATTATTCTCAATTCCTGAAATAGCCTCATTTGAAGATATTAGAATAAAAAAGATGATGGCGTGTAGTAACTTTGTTTCACTGCAGCTGAGTTTTCTCCATATATCGGGTGTTACGCTTAAGCTGACATAGGGGTTTGGATGTGTGACTGATACAGAGCTAGGACTGAATCAGTCATGGTTTTCAAGAGAGTCTTGTTCAGGCAGCGACCCCAGGAGGGTGAGAAATTTGAGTCCCAGAACATAGTATAAGCAAAACAAAAAGGTTTACAACCAACCTGAGAATATGAGACCTGTGGAGCACGATTTGTCCCTCAACTGAGTAAACACAGTAGCTGCATTTTACAGCTCCGAATTCAAGAGGTCATTCCTGCCTGAAAAAGTACCAGCATGTGCTTAATGTCCATTGAAAACCGCTGTAATCTGAGCCTTAGCCAGTCCAATAGGCAGGTCACAGAGCAAAAGTATCTCTAAAACACACAGAGATTTACATGTAGAAAGACAACCCTCGTATGTCTGGAGAACCGCAAAGGGCAGAAGAGGTACAAAGACTTTGCCTAATGCAACTGCAGCTGAACAATGCCTGGGAATCCGCTTCTTACATAAAGCAAAATCGCACAAACCACAGTTTCTTCTCTCTGGGAACTGAGAGCGGTTGAGCTGGCCTCCTGCGTGCAGCCAAGTGAGCTATTTTCTGCAAGGAGAACATTGCAGTTAATCTAGCGGGGAGGTCCCCATTCAGGTCTCTTCCGAATGCTGCCTTCAGCTTAATGTTTAATGATTCAAGCTACCCTCGTACCTTTATGAATATAATATAAAAGGGCTGGAAAAAGCACTATTTGCCTCTAAGATTCATTATCATCAGATAAAACTATGATATTTATGAGGTGTATGATACTGAAGAAAATTATTCTACTGGGGCATAGCTCAGTGCTGGCTGGAATCATGAAAGAGACTCTTAATTTCTGGGACTGCTGTGAAAGACTGAAAAAATCAGTTATTTTAGTATCATAATAAACAACATAGACATGTAAATTTTATTTCATAAAAGACCATATACTAACATTCAATCAATAAGACCTTTTGTTTTGTGTTTTTTTCCCCCGAGGATTTTATTCAGGTCACAGCTTGGAAATGAACAATGAGAACATAAAATTTAAACCTTTACAATAAGTTACTCAAGAGCTGAGTAGACTGAGTGCATGTGGAGAAAAATGCAAAGGATCTTCTTTTCTCCACTTAATCATGCGAGTTACATTTTTCTATTGTTCTGACTTGGAGATATGCAGGAAGCAAACTGTATTTATAGCGTAAAGTAATTTCACTTGCCATCCTTTATGCTTTCAAATGGAAGTTGTTGTGAAAATGCCACAGGCTGAGATTTTTATTCATGTAAATATGTATCGTTATGTTTCAAGTGTTTATCATGCCAGGAGAGTACAAAGAATTGAGTTTGACACTTAATTTCTAATCACCTCCTTTATCATCCATTGCAGTGCAGTAATAAATCCTACTTCACCTCTCCCTTGGACTCTTTTCATTCTGGTCACTGCATTTCGATGGCTGTTGTTTTCATACCTCAGACTCCTTTTCTAGGCTCTAATGTGTGCTTTGGGATCCGTCATCAGAACTCCACTGACTTGCAAAGCCCACAAGCACCTAACATTTAGAAATATTACATTAAAGAAGGGAAGGAGCTTTATAATTGGATTTTTCTCAATGCATTTTGTACATTTGGTGATGCATATCCTTTTAGCATGTCATCTTCTGGCATGATTCACATGAGAAAATGGTTAGCAACTAATAAAATAAGTTGGTGAGACCTTATCAGGAACGCCGTGTCCAGCGATGGCCCCCTGAGCCAAAGATGACCTGGGGACAAGAGCAGCAAAAGGGTACTGTGATGATGGGGAATGGAAAGCCTACTTGGCATAAGGAGGCCAGAAGAGCTTGGCTTATTTAGTGTAGCAAAACAAAAGTTGATGTGGAATGTCATTGCTCTCTATAAATACACCAGGAGGTAAAACATCAAGGAAAGAAAAGATCTTTTGAAGATAAAGTACAGTGTTGGCACAAGAACAAATGGGCATCAACTGCCCATGAATGCGTTTTAACTGGAAACTGAAAGACGTTACGTAGCCAGTTGAGCAATCAACGCTGGAGAGAGCAGACTTCCAATGCAAGTATGGGGGCACAAGAGGGGTTGTAAGATGGAGTGCGAACAGCTGATGAAAGGCATTGTGTGATGTGGCCTGGGGCTAGTGGGGGACTGGGCTCAGAGACACAGGGGGTCCCTTCCAGCCCTCTGTTCCTTTGTTTTAATTTTCCTCAAAGGTATTTGGAGATTCTGCATGGTGATGTCTCACAGCTGGTAAAGGATATGGCTCAGAGAAGAAAAAGAAATAAGCAACATGTCTTAGCTCGCCAGATGTATGTTATTACTTTATTCCCAATTCACAGGAAATGAACAATCATTTAGTACTGACAGGTACATACTGGAACTTACTATCTTTCTTTTAAACCTTAAAATTATGTACTACAGAAGTTTAGCATTAACCTTAAAGTAGACTTCACATTTTTGCCAAGGTTACTGTGATACCTTGTGAAACCTTTTGAGGAAAACAGAAGAAGGAGGCAGCAGGCAGAAACTATATGAATTGCTGCCAGCACGGCTGAAATGTTAGCAAGGTTAAAAAAAAACATCATCCAAAGCTCTTCTGCTCATAGAGATACCTTAGTGAAAGGTCTCTTGGGAGCTGCAGAAGGTTAGGTATGTCTGACTTTAATTGGGGTGTAACCCAAGTTACCTTCTTAATAGACAATTAGACTTAACACAAAAGTAATGATAAAAGCAGCAAGTGTCTCACTGAATCAAAGGACTACAGTTTGTTAACTGCATGAAATGGAGTGGGTTACAGCTATATAAGGGTAGGTCATTACAGGTCTAAGACAAGGTCAACATGTTTTGCATTTGTTTACCAGGATGATTCAGTTTGGCTTTTTACATAACTTTTTAGTGTTCACCTCTGAAGAGGTGAAGGTTACGTATGATATCAACTAAAGAAAAAGTCAGGCCAATACTTTCTTATGTTGCTAGAGAGTTCAGCATGCCTTTCTTTAAAAACAGAGAAGGCTGGGCTCCCAGAAGCAGGCAAGTATCCAGCTCCATCAGCAGCCAGTTTGTCTAAAGGAGGAACCTGAACAGCATGTGAAACCCAGCAGGCTGCTGCTCAGAGTGCCACCATCCCACTTGCTCCTTTTCTGCTGAGCAAGTAAATGCCAGAAGTGACATTGGAAAGTCTTGGTTTCCCCACCCAGCTCTTGAATGGGCAGGTCAGGATGGTTTCTACAAATAGAAACAGAGCCGTTCAGCTTGAAAAGGTCTTCCAAGAGGTCACCTTGCCCAACCTGCTCTTCAAGGCAGGGTTAACTCATCCAGCCGAGTTTTGAGTATCTCTATGGACAGAGTTATCACAGCCTCTCTGGGCAACCTGGCCGTTGCTCAACTATTCTTACTGGGATTTTTTCTCCCCTATGTTCAGTTGGAATTTCCCATTCTGTTGTTTGTCTTACCTCTTATTTTTCTGCTGTGCAGCTTCGGGAAGAGTCAGCCTCACCTTCTCTACAACCACCCCTCAGTTAGTTGAAGAAAACGGTAAGATTTCTCCTTATCATTCTCTTCCCCAGGGTCAGCAAAGCCAGTTCTCTCAATCTCACCTTATGTGCCTTGTGCTGCAGCACCTTGAGCATCTTGCTGGCCTCCTGGACTCTCTACCGTTTATCAGTGTCTCTCTTGTATCAGGGGACCCCAAACTGGACACATTATTTCATACAAGGTCTCATGAGTGTCAAGGGGAGGAGAATAGTCACTTCCTTTGACCTGCTGGCTTTACTCTTCCTAAAACAGCCCGGTATGCAGATGGACCTTTGTTGCCACAGTGCACACTACTGACATGTTCAACGTGTTGTAAAACAGGACTGCCAGTTCCTTTCCCGACGAGCTACCACCAAGCCAGCTGATTCCAGCCTGTTCTGCTGCATGGGGTTAATTTAGCCCAGGTGCAGGACTTGCAATTCCCTTTGTTGAACTTCGAGAGTTTCCTCATGGCCCATTTCTCCAGCTTGTCACGGTCCTCCTGAATGGCAGTGCTGCCCTCCAGCATATGGACCACTCCCCCCAGTTTGATATCATCTGAAAATTTGCTGAGTGCATTATAGATTATTGTCCAAGTAGCTAAGGAAGACATTAAACAGTATCAGCCCCACTGTTAAACACAGAAAACCACTCAACTGGTTGCCAGTTAGACTGTGAACCATTGGCTGCTATCCTTCAAGCCTGCACATCTTCAAGTGCAGCTGTCCAGTTCATATCTCCCCAAGGATGCTATGGGAAATGATCTGCAAAGTCTTGCTAAAATCAAGGTAAATGCCATCCATTGTACTCCCCTCATGTATGGAGCCAGTCATTTCGTCACAGAAGGCAATCAGGCAGGTTCACCGCAATTTTCCTTTAAATAATATAATTTCTTTTTCATTCTGAATTTCATATTGGTGTTCTGAGATTACTCTACCACCTTTTCCAACACCCTCCCTCCAACACTATCTCACCATATATCACTTCCAGTATATCACTAACATGATCGGTTTTCATTCTTGAAGCAGGATCAGCTGCCCAAGACTTTCAGATCTCTTTCACCAAGTGTCCTGGATTGAGACAGAACAAATTTTCTTTTCAGTAATTTTACTTCTTGGTGAAGTTGCTTCTAACTCTGTCTGTTCTTCTGCCTTTGATCCTGATGTGTGTGTTCCTGAATCCAGTATCTGAATCCAGTTCCCATCTGCTGCTGAGTCCAGTTCCAGTGCTGGATGGTGACGTGATCGTCATCCTGGGAGCTCGATATTGGTTGTGTATATATTTGTATATATTTCATTATTTCCTTATTAATATTATTATTTTTTCTTTTTATTGTTACTATTTCATTAAAGCCGTTTTAGTTTTCTTTTCAACCCGTAAGTGTCTCTCCTTTACTATCTCTCCCTTCCCCTTCTGGGGAGGGGTTAAGAAAATCTCTGTCATTCGTTTAGTGGCCAGCCCAGCCTAAACCTTGACACCAAGACTCAGAAGCTGTCCTGACAATCATCCTGATCTTACTTGGCTCATGAATCTGTGCAAACACCTTTAAAAAGAAGGCTAAGCAGAGGCCCCAGCCTTTCCTTTATTAATTCATTTTAGGCGAGCCAGATTTAAAGGATACAAGTAGGAAAGCTAAATTCACTTTTCACTTTCCATCTTTGTATTTTTCCCCTGTGTGTACTTATATTTGTTTCACTAGAATCTATAAAGTCTTTTTTCCTCTTTTTATGTTGTGCTAGGAAGGATATAAATGGACTAGCACCCTTTTTTAAGCTTATGCACATTCTCATTTTCTTTTCAGGATTTTTTAATGGATATTCACGTGTCTTTGACCAAACTGAAGTCTTGCAAGTAACTGTAAGGCTGAACTACCTGCAGGTAATTTTTAGTATCCTCAGAGGACTGCAGTTAACTTCAACTCATCTCCAGTCTGAGTTGGTGCTTTTTGAAGTAGGTCTTCATGGGGTGAACAGGAAGACTATGAGGGTTTTATTATAGTTGGCTTCCTTTACTGCATTAGCGTTTATATTTTCCCAGTAGAAATCCCCAAATTGAAAATATAGAGGTGTCAGCTAGCACCACTTTAGTTAAGGTTGTGTCAACATTTCCTATAAACGTTGTTTTTCTAGGGTTTATAACTAGACCGTAAAAATGTGCTCGGCACAGAAACTTGGCATAGAAGAGTTCAGCCTGGGAGAGAATTTTCGCAATTAAAAAAATAAAAAGCCCGTTCAGCTGTTTTTAACTAATATCCATGTAATTAAATGGAAATTAGTTGATTTAAGGATGCATTTTTCTTCAGCATAATTCAAAGCAATCTTTTATTAAAGAATAAATTCATCAAGGGATTATTCCATTAATGTTGTCTTGTTGCGCTTGGTAATTTTGAAAAAGTCAAAATTACTGAGGTATTGCACACTAGGAAATAGTGACTACATCTGCAAATGCTAGTTTGTATAAAGCTCTAGCTGCACATAAGGAAATATTTTTAATAGGCGGGCCTAATAGTGCATAATATGAAGTTTGCCCAATATTTCCTATTATAAAACCACATTTTGAGACTGTCAAACTTTAACCATTTGGGCTGATACTTTATATTCCAGGTGTATGCCTAAGGCTGAATTTTTGGAAAAATTTTTGTCAAAACAGTTTAGCAGATTCTGGGCACAGGAATTGAGAAAACATTTTGTTTTGTTCATATTACAAAAAAAATGCTTACAAACTGCTTTTCAAAAAGATCTAATTTCTTAGGGGTTTGTAGCACTGACTCAAAGTGCAGGAGTAGAGGCAAAGTGGTCTTTTCAGTTGTGAAATGCCTGTTGCTGTTTTTATAGAAGTCTCTCATTTAGATCCAGTTAGAAACTTTTGAAATAACACCTACTTTGCCCATTCTAAGTAGACATTTGTATTTTAGGAACTAATATCTCCATACAACCCATCTCAAAGGTGCACATGCAGGTTTCTCAAGGCTGCTTTAGTGAAGCAGAGAAGATGCTGTTCATCCACATAGTGACTGCACACGTTCTGTCCCTTCACATCTCCTGCCTGGGACCAAGCCAATGTACACCATCTTCACCCTGGGCTGAATGTACTCTATCCAAAGTCAAAGAAAGTGAATTTCTCCAGTAATGGTTGCTCCAGGTAAAAGTCAGGGATGGGAGCTCTCAGAAACATCCTTGCTGGTGTCGAGGCAGTGCAAACAAGGAATTCTTCAGAGCAACTGGGAGTGAGGCAAAAACTTGACTAAAGAAAAAACACAAACAGATGATGGGACCAAGAAGTAGAAACTGGTTAGGAATGGGAATTCACTGACCAAAGCTGGAGGGAGGCGACAGTGGTGGGTTCTGGACTGCTCGGTTAAGAAGACCAAGGCTGAGAGACAGGATCTGAGACCGTGGTGGATATTGTGAGAGAACTGGGCAAGAAACAAATATTCTTTCTTGAGAATTCTTTCTTGTTCTCTCTGACATTTCCCTCATGCAACATCAGTGTCATCTTGCCCAAGACTTTCCTTCCAGATGTCAAAGCTTGTCCCCTGCCCAAACTCAGTGGTGAAAGACTGTGGAAAGAACCATGATGATCCATGGTCCTGTGCCCTACATTGGTCCCACAAGCTCCATTTGGCTTGTGCCCTACTCATCTGAGGAACACTGCTCCATGTGCAGCATTCCAGGGCATGGTGTTGAGAGTAGAGATGACCATACCCCAAATGACTTGACTTCACCCCAAACCTGGGTGGACCATGTTTAGTATATAGCACTTAGCAGGCAAGGTTTCTCTTGCTTTCCTGAAGATGGGAGCAGATCCTACTGCCTGAAAGACTTCCCTTCCATTCTCTATAATTGCTGCAGGGGTCTCTTGAAAGAAGTGTCCCTAAAGAAATCTCTCAGCTCTGATCCCAGGTTGAGGGTTAGGGGAATTCAGATCCAGCTGGCATCCTTGAGACATAGCTTACATCTCCAACAGTCAGGCAAAGACAAAGTTTTAGACAGACATCTGAATTTCAGAGAATGAGTTGTGGACTTTGAGTATGCAGCCAAGCACAGCTCCAGACTCTAGCAAGTCCTGAATGGTGACTGGTAGGGGCTGTGTTGGTAATTCCGAGAATTCATCGTCTGGATGGTTTTCTCCTTCTCTGTTGTAATACTTTAAAGACAGCAAATCCACATTATGATGTACTGTTAGTGTCACTTTTTACATATGCAATTGATGTGACCGAAGTAACGTTCAGCCGCCACTGGGGAAGAGCTGCTCCATGCAGCTGTGAAGAAGAGAGCATGGTCTTCCAGGTGGAAATAGCAGATGAGCGCTCACAGGGCAGCCTCCTATAAAGTTCAAGGTGATGCTGTGGATAGTCCTAGAGTCCTTGTTCCAGATGAAACACCAAAATTTGGTGTCCTAAATGGCTTTCTCTCTGCTGGAGAGGGTCCAGCAAAGGGCTACAAAGATGATTAGGGGATTGGAACATCTTTCATATGAGGAGAGGCTGAGGGATTTGGGTCTCTTTAGTCTGGAGAAAAGAAGATTGAGGGGGGATCTTGTTAATGCTTTCAAATACTTGAAGGGAGGATGCCAGGGGGATGGGAGCAGTCTTTTTTCAGTGGTGCCCATTGATAGGACGAGGGGTAATGGGCACAAACTTGAACATAGGAAGTTCCATCTTAACATGAGGAGGAACTTCTTTACTTTGAGGGTGGTGAAGCACTGGAACAGGCTGCCCAGAGAGGTTGTGGAGTCTCCCACTCTGGAGACATTCAAAACCCGCCTGGACACTGTCCTGTGCAACCTGTTGTAGGTGACCCTGCTCTGGCGGGGGGGGTGGACTAGATGATCTCCAGAGGTCCCTTCCAACCCTGACTATTCTGTGATTCTGTGAAATAGCAGAACAATGGCAGAGTGAAAGATCTAAGAGAAACTCTCTTTGGTGTTGAGCTCTCCAAGTTGGAAATACTGTATATCCCAATTAAATACAGCCAGGCTGTTTGAACTGCTGTGTTTTAGTAAGCAAGCAGTATATCACAGCAACACCTGAGGGTGCTGCTTTGATCACAGCCTGTCAGCATTTCTGCTGTGAACTTTGTTTATTAGAGGTTGGCTGCAAAAGATCTCTATGCTGAAATTTCAGCGCAAAGCCTGTGCCAGTCACCAGTTAAGAGAATCAGGAGGATAGAAGCTCACATAGTAGCGTCATACTCCTATGTGGGATTTTATTTTTAAATCTGAGGGTTTTTTTCTTTTCTGAAAACTAAAGTTTTTATATCATCTCCAAAGTGCATTAATCCTTACTGCATACTGAAGAAGAAAATCAAACATCTGAATTATTAAGGGAGGTGCTTGAATGGCTGAAAAACTTCTCATCAAATTTTCATTCATTCATTTTGTACAGTTTTCAGGACACAAACGAAGCATTCCTCAACCTGTCTTTCTGCTGGACTCCGAGGTGGTTAAACCACATCTAATGAGCACGAAAGACAGGGTCAGGGAGAGAAGAGAAAGGAAGCGTCACATCCTCCGTTGTGAATAGCTAACACGCTCGCAGCTATGCTGAGCCGAATGCTTAAATCCTTCAAGTGCCTGCTTTGGAGCAGGGGAATGGGATCGGGTCCTTCTGCTGCATACTGCGATTGGTGGGTCTCACTGCCCGGGTGTCTCCCAGGCTCCCCTGCTGAATCCGCTCTGCTTTGTACGAGCTGATTAAACATTCAGAGGATGGGAGTGAAAAGGGCTCTGCAGCTTGGGGAGGGGGTGCTCATCCAGGAGGCCGGCTCCTAGTCCCCGCGCCAATGAATGTTTAATCGCTTTGTACAAAGTGGAAGGGTTTCAAAAGGAATCCCTGAATTCTGTAGCTTGGCAGCTCGGGTATTTAACCAAGGAGAGTCTTGGGCCGGAGCCCCCTTTCAGTATTATGCAGAAGAGGGGATTTAGAAGTAAAACCCTGAGAAGTGCTTTGGCCACTACAGTCTTCTGGACACAGCTTCAGGGTTGGTGTGTGAGAGCTGGCTTAGGTACTCAGCTGAGTGGAAGGAGGGATGTCCTTCCCACCCCAAATCAGCCATGCATCGTGTCTCCCGCAGGCCGGGCCGGCGTGGGCAGTGCTGTGCGTGCTTCCCTGGCCTCCGAGCACTGCCATCCCCTCCAGGCGACCTGCGAGGAAAGCAAGGCACCCACATCGCACAGGCTGTGGCGGGGAGCTGAAACTTCACCATCGCAATACTGCTGAGTCCCTCCGTGGCTTCTGCATTGGGGCTGTCACGTAACAGTGTCGTTTTTCACCTGCCTGACAAGCGTTTAGCTGTTTCCCTCGAGAGCGGTGAGGTTGCATGCTTGCTTCAGGTGAGGCACTGCTTGCTGAGAAGACGGAGTCTGAGTGGGTCCTCTCAGATTGGGGTGGAAACATAGTGTTGGTCAACTTGTACGGCTGTATTCTTGGTCTGTATGTGTCCTTAGGAAAAGAGGAGACTTTAGAGAGCCCAGCATCTTTCATCAGTACAATATTCATGGAAAAATGAAGGAGTCTAACTGTAGATATTTGGCCTCCTGTTCTGTGATCACAGCAACCTTGCCTATATATTTTTATAACTGCATAGGAGAAGGTAACTATGCTATTTATTACAGACTGAGTCAATTTGTATTTACACCTGTATCTATGTAACCTATAGATACAAGTATACATACAAGTAACATGTACATACAAGTGTATCCTTGCATCTGCATCAATAAAACTTTGGTGTTTGCACAGTCTGGAAGTGATCGTGCCTGGACATGAACAGAGTTCCTCCCCAGCTCCCTGCCAAACATTGCCATAGCTTATCGTATCGCTTCAGCAGTCAAACAAGTTCGTCATGGATGAAACCCCAGCCTGGACTCAGAGAAATGCTTACAGATGAGCTTAACTTTCCGTGAGTGAAATCCCACCCCTGTTTAGTAACACACTTGATTTCGGCAAGACCCAGCTGCTGAATCAGGACCCCCACCCCTGGTCATGCTGATCCTTCTCTGAAGCAGCCTGGGTGCACCAGTCCTACTTGCAGGTTATTGGTTTTGTATGGGAGCTTGACAAAAAGTGAACTAGTTATTCTGTGTCAGATTTTGTGCTGTGGGAAACAGAAGCAGCAAGGACTGAATAAGGGACCCCAAAGGGGCTCCCTCCGTCCTGCTGCCAGAGCCCGCGGCGCCCTACCCTGCCTGCAGCACTCACCTCCGGGCCCTGCTCCCCCCGCAGCCGGGGCATCCATCAGCCAGCGCGACAGGTGGGACCCTGTGGTCCCTGGGGGGGCCGCGCTCGTGCCCTCCACCCCAGCAAGAGGGCCTGGCCTGGGTGGCTTTCTGTGGGGGCTGCCGCTCCCCCACAAGAAATGCGACACTTGGGGATGGTCCTCATCTGCTTTCACCCCTTCTCTGCTGGGTCGCAACCTCAGGGTGAGAAACCACCCCGGCTTTCGAGTGAAATCGGACCCCACGCTCCCGGTGAAGGTGACCAGATGTCACGGTCTGACCAGCCGTGCCGGCCCTGGGAGGGGAATCGCCAGGCCACCGAAACGCCCCACTCCGCCAGCCTGCCCGGTGCAGATGGCCAAGTTGGAAATCCCGCCCCAACGCCGTTGCGTGGGAGATGCCGATCAGCCAAATCTGCTGCCGTCAGCAAAAGACAAAACCTCTTGCAAGCCATGCGGCTGCCGATAAAAGGGAGTGGGCGCGGGAGTGGCCCCACGGAGGCCCCTCGGGAACAATGGCAATCCTTTCGGGAGCCGGTGACGGAAGGCCAGACAAAGGCACACACTGCCCCCAAACTCCAGCTGCTGCCTCAGCACAAAACCAGGGGGTGTAAATTTGGTTTCTTGCATCTAAATCCTCTTAGGCGGTGTGAACACATTGAGTGGGCACTCACGCTCGCATGTCACACTCCCTCTCTCTGCTATCAACACACGCAGCCTCCAGGGTCGGGTGACAGTTTATTGCAGGTTTATTTGACTTTATAGGAAGGAGGTGCTTTCCGTGGTGGGAGCGGAGCAGGGAAACAGGCAGCAGAGGGGCATGGGGAGTATCGTCCTGAGCAACCCTGCCTGCCCTGCGCTGTTTTGCCTGGAAGAGGCTGAACTTTTCATGTTCTGAAAAGCCACATGAGCAGCACAAGTCATTAGTCACCCAGGTATTTACAGTGTTTTTCCTATTTCCTTTCTCCCATGGCCTCTGTGGTCAGCAGTATAAAATTCCTAGGCACTCCCACCTAAACACAAGTTTCCTGTTTATGCTCTCAGTGGCTTTTATGTTTAGCTGTTAAAACCCGTTGTCTAAAGTACCGTAAAACAATATGAACAGAAACTGCAGGTGAGCAAGGGGAGGGAAAAAAAGCAAAGCCAGGACCAGGCTGCGCGGAGGTTGGTCTGGATGGGGAAGCGGGGCCGGGGGGAACAAAGGAACAAAGATCGCCAGCAGGCAGCCTGCTGCCCCAGCACTGCCGGATGCGCCCACACCGCCGCCTTTCTGCCGCCGCCACCTCGGCCGAAGAGCTGGGGTGGCTGAGCTTCCTCATCTCAAATCATCTGAAAGCACCTGATATTAAAAATTAAATGTGTCAATGGCCAATTGAGGTTTGTGGTATTAAATGATGTAGGGTTATGACACTTTTTTTAAGGATTTTCATTACAGTAACCACTCATGCTGCTTCTGTTTGATCTCTGTCAGCATTTACACTATGTAAGTTCCTCTTTTAATGTCGGCAATGTCTGCTTCATCCTGAAACCTAGGATAAAAGTTGTCGGCAAGAACGACACTGAGACTCTCTGGAGCTGCAGGAAGGGAGAAGCCCCAGCTGATCGTCAAACTTACCCCTGGAGTCAGCGCAAATTCCTGCTCTGCCGCAGGCTTTTGTACGCCTTGGTCAGACTGCATGGACACTTTCAAGTCATGCTGACATCAGGAACATCCAGTTTAAAACATTTTGTTGTGATCACATGAGGTCAAAATTGCTGAAGGCACAAAACTTGGTAGCAGTCACACTACAGATTTAGATAGTTCTTCCCAGAGCCTTTAGGTAACTTTCTGTATCTATACCTATACCTACACCTATACCTATATATTAAGGTGATATTATACATTTATCAACTCATTTTAATCCCCCTTTCAAATATGCCAACTGTTCAAGATAACATTCTCATTGGCTTTTATTACAATAAAAGTAAAAACTAATAATCATAAAAATAGAAAATAAACATTATTCTACCAGAAAATTCATAACTAAAACTAACACAATTTCTGTGATGAACTTTTATTCACAACAGTGTGTTGTAAGGGCCTTTGTCAATATTGTCTTTGAATATTTTGGTTGATTTGGTTTAGCCAGACACTTACAGCTATTTAAACATAGTTTTGTGTATTTAATTATATCATACATTATGTCATTTTTTACTACAGACACCCTTGACATTTAATTTATTTCAGCTAGTAATTAGTAAAGAATAATTAAGCTTTCACTACTGTAACTGCTTTTCATGATCCTTGTATCCTGTAGAGCAAGATACAACAGCAGCAGCAAAGTTATGTTCCAGATATTAAGATTTATTTGCTTTCAGGTTATATATCAGTAATTTTATAGAGTTTCTGTATACATAGAAAGGAATGGGACAAAAAAACATGTTAAAGTACCTATGTATTCCCTTACAGAGATTAGCATGAGTGAAGAATAGATCCACTGTGTTGAAAATCAAAAACACACACAGGAAGACTATTTTATGTGTGTGTATATATATATATATAAAAATACTTATTATCTCTATATTACATAGATTTTAATATATATCTTTTCAGGAAGACTAAAAGGTTTCTCAAATGTGTAGAAAGGCTTCATACCCAGTATGTGTAGCATCTTTTAGATGGCTCTGTTTGTACTGATAAGTCTCTTATGAGGGATTTGTCACTTCAGAAACATTTTTCTAAACACAGTTACTGGCCATGGATGGTCTTATTCCCAAATACAATTAGATTTTCTGTGTATGATGCACAGTGGAGCAGTGGCCACAGCTCCTTTGTTCCTGTTGAAGGTTTGATTTTTTTATTATTCTAAGCCTAAAATTCAAGCCCCTCAGCAGCCGCCCCATGGCATGCTGCCTGAAGCATGGTGTGTACGGAATATGTGCTTGTACATGGAGTGCACCAGGTGGGCTCCCAGAGCATCTTTTCAAGCTTGTGTTTCATCTGAAAGCCATCGGGTTCATTTCTTCCAGATCGGCTCCACAAGTCAAAAGGAAACCCAGTAAGTGGGAGCAACTGGGAAACTGGCTGGGGAAGCTGGCTCCTAGTCCAAACTAAGATGCTGTTGTAGATATGCCAAGGCGTTCAAGTTTGGACCTTATTGTCACAGTTCCTTTGGATGCTCCATTTGAGTGCACAGACTTCACAACAGGGTGTTTCCAAACCTTGTCTTTTGATAATCTATTTGTAGACCTGATTAAATGAGCTCCTTTCCTATCTTCCCTGCAGCAGTTTGCATATAGTCCTTCTGGTCCCCGGCTGACATCACTGTCTCCCACTTCAGAGAGAAGAAAAAATCTATTTGAAAGCACCTCTCTGGGCAGACCAAGCTATTTTGTAGATGTGATGAACCATTACAATGAGAGACAAAAAAAAAAAAAAAAGGAAAACTTTGAAAAAGTCAGCAAAAAGGAAATACTTTAATGTAGTCTTGATTCAGCAGATCACTTTGGTTTCATGCTCAACATCCCAGTGAAGCCGTCAGCACCTGGACTCTGTGTAGGCAGAAGGTAGACAGGGAAATGACTCACTGGTGCAGAAATACAGAGGGGAAGCCATCGAGCATCGGCTGTGGGAACCTTTGAAGGGAAAAGAAAGTGTCTCAGCTCACAGAAGGTTATGAACCTTCAGGCTTGTTGCAATGTGCACATCCGACTGGCAACACCATTCTAAGAGCAGCTGAGAAAGTAGGAGGGGAAAAGACTACTTTAAGAAAAGGGATCTGAAGCCTATATTTAATTCTACAAGCAATAAAGCTTTTGCCTGTCCTGAAGCAAAAGCAGCCCTGGCAGGTGTGATCTTTGCCTTGCTGCTAGTTCTCAAGTCAAAGCAAACAGGATTTTCTAGCAGAGCGCATTTTGTTTCCTCTACAAGTTACAGGGCTGATACATAGCAAGTGAAGACCTCTCTTATGGCTATCTTCCACCGTTACCAGCAACGATATGAGTATGTCCTTCACTTCTCAGTCTCTTTAAAGGTGTGACCTCCCCTTTCTCCTGTCACAGAATTTCTAGTGCTGATGAAATTATAAAACAGGCGTAACAAATTTGTTGTTTCTTTGTCAGGTCACTCAACAGCTGCGCTCCTGGAAGCCGGAGGGCTCTCGGTGACCCTGAGGGAGCCGGCCAGTGTCCAGGCTGGCAGTGCAGAGGGGTGATTTGGGGCAGAGGAAGAAAGACTGCATGGGCTTCCTTCTCGGGTGCTCACACAAATGGCAATGGTGGGGATGCTGTTCCCCGTGGTGGTGGTGGTGCTGATGTCTTTGGTGGCTCTTGCAGGTAGGGCTACGTCTGCCAAGCTGCGGCTCAAGAGCAGAATTATTTCAGGTGACTTGAGGCTGCCCCAGCAGCATCCCACCTGGGTGGTAGTGTCCCTGTTGTGGCCATGCTCCCCACCTCTGCCACCCGTGTTTCCAGGAGCATCTCCTACCGGTCACTGCGCTGCGAGGGGCTGTGCTGCTCCATACAGCAGGCAGGGCAGAGGGAGAGCAGCATCTCCTCTCTAGCCCATATTCCCTGTTGGGCTGGAGGTCGCCCCAGGTGAGAGGTTTGTGCGGGTAGGCAGGAAGGAGGTGAGGGGCAACTGTTAAGAAGCAGCCCAGCTAATGCTGCAGTTGAGACAGCCCCGGCACCCACGGAGGGGAAGCCGTTTCCCCCGTGCCCAGGCACCTTTATAAAGAGAGCATTCATCCGCTGCCTCCCTGCGCTGCATGATAATCCACAGCAACTCAAGAGATTTCCTCTCTCTTCTCTTGCTCATCACAGAGTTGCTCCTTGCAGCACCACAGCTGGAAATTCAACTTTAAAAGAAAAACATTGTTTTCTGTTCCACTGACATTCAAAAATGGAATACTAACATCGGTCTGGACACAAATCTGATCTTCCCTGGAGATGCTTGGGCTGGGCCCATTTTTAACTGCAAAGAGTAAAATGAATAAATGTGTGTTCCCTACATCTTGTAGGCATACTACTCTTCCCCCCCTGAATTCCACACATCTCTTATTAAAGAGGAGAGCAGAAGTTCCACTATTTGCTGTGATTATGGCTATTATTTCTGTGTTTTGACTCAACCAATATCACGGGTGGTCCAGCTCAGACTCAAAGCTTGACTTCTACGCCTGAGCTACAGCTGGGTGGATCTTCTGTAATGAGACATGAAGCCAGGTGGACACAAACATGGAACCCAGGCCAAGTTTGACTCCAGTTTGCAGAGAGTCACAAGCCTTTCAGCAGACATGGACCAATTTCTGCTTCCAGGTGGGAGTCAGACAAAACTCTGGCTTTGTCTGTTTTTCTGAAAATCCCAAAACAAAGCACAGCTCAGCAGTTTGAGAGAAGTTTGGCTGTGTCCTTATGAATCTAATAGGGAACAAATCCATGCAAACTAAAACTGCACAAAATAGCTTCAAGAACCCCTGAAGCTAGGACTGCTGAGATTAATTTACTGTCCCAGATTACTGCCTTAGTGTAAGTACACAGTGATTTCTGTCCACCGGCTCCCATGAAGTCAATAGGAGTTTTGTAACACGTTACATTGCTACAGTCACTTTCCATTATCCATGGGTGGCTTCTCCATTGGCAGATAAGTTGCATCCTGGGCCTGAGCCAGCTGAGCCAGCTTCGTGCAGCTCAGCTGAGCTGAGGCTCTCAGCTCAGCCCTGGTCCCGCACGCCTCTGGATGACCATGGAGCAGATGCTGGAGCTGGCTGCTCAGCTCTGCTGTGAAGTCAGGGGAAACTTTCAGAGGATTGGGAAGGGGTAAGGGAGTGGGACAGAAGGCAGTAACAGGGCTGGGAACAAGTAGTTATAAGCCTTTGAAAAACAGTTAGATGTGAGATGTGTACGTTGAGAATTCACCCTTCACTCGAGTCACTATTGAATGCATGTTTTTAACTGGAAGGAAAAGACCTCTTAGGTGCAAATTCTTCTTCGTGTTGTGAGTCCCAAGGCACAGGGGAGGTATTTGCAGAGCTGTACCTCTCTGTGGGCACCAGCCAGCCTCATCCTGCCAGAGGGCGGATGCTGCCAACTCTGATGCCCGTAGGCAGACATTGCACCATTCCTCCATCTGTTGTTGGGTATTGGCAGGGTGCAGCCACAGACTCCACTCCTGCGTGGTCCTTGCCTGCAGCTCACCCTTCCAGGCAGCATTCAGCCCCTGATGCTGCCAGTACAGCTCCACGTACAGCCTCAGCCAGCTTTCCCTGCTTCTACCAGAGCTCACCACCCAGACCTACTGGCCTGGGATTTTGGCTGTCTTGCACATTTTGTCTAATTTACACAAATGCAGCAACCTCACATCTGAGCTATCACTTGTAGTTCAGGCACCCCCAGAGTAAGGAACTGATCCAACAGGGATGATCCTTGCTCAACTGAGCAATTTTCACTTAGTCTCTTTCTAGTGAAGAGGGGAGGGAGAAAATGAAATGCAAGAAACATCTGTTGCCCAAGTTCACACTGATGGTAAACAGCTCTAATGTATACAGTCCCACCTTTACAGAGGATGCCACTTACACTACATATATACATTTATATACACACAGCCAGATGTCGCATGGCAAGTTATCTGTGGGTTGGTGTCTTGGAGCTCTATCAAGTCAAGGAGAAATGCAACTACATAGATTTTGGGAGGAATTCAGAGAAGGGATTTTATTGTTAGGTAATCCAAAGAGAAGCGTGTTAAATACTTGGAGTGTATGTATTGAACGTTAAAAAAATAGTGAGCATGGAAAAAAAGAGGAGCTCAACCTGTCAAAAACATATAAAATAGGTCCCTTTAATCAACAGTCTTTTTATTTCCAAGCAATAAAACTGGTGTTCATGGAGCTCTGCAACTCCTAGCCCCAAGTCCCCTTGTTTTCACAGAGTTTGTGTGGCGAGGGAACTGTCTGTAGCAGCACAGCATGGACATCTTTCATGACTGTCACAAGCAGCCCCCAGTCCCCCAGCAATAACAGTATAATATTTTCTTCCCTCTGGACTTTTATATCACACAAGATTTCCCAAAGGTGCGTAGCTGCTCTAAAAGATATCAAGCCTCTGCCAGGCTGTTTTCAAGTGAGACAGAAACACAGAGTTGCCTGGGCTCGGACATCTTCTCTCATGCTGTATTTCACCAACTGTACAGAAGCCCCAAATTGTTCCCCACTGAATTCAGAGCTGAGAAGCCAGGTCTGCACAGAGGTCCATTTTAGGCCCTGATCTGGCACTTTCTGTCTGTCAGTGATGGACAGCTGCTGACACTGGCTCCTCAAACCCAACTGTGTCATAAAACAGAAAGTCCGCTCCGGTTAGTTCAAATTAGAAAGAGCAAAGTGCCCTTAACAGTGATCTACAGATACCTTTGGCTCCTCCAGGTACCACTGAAAGCAGCTCTCTCCTTCCAGCACCTTCCAGATTCGTATCCTCAGGGCTGTCACTCTAGTGCTGTGTGAGGGCCAGAAGAGGGGTTGGGATGTGCCCTACAGTCAGGCACCCATCGGTAGGCATGAGCCTCATGAGGGCTTTCTCTGGTCAGTGCTCCAGGCTTCACAAAGTTGCAGGGAACTTCAGTAGAAATTCTGAAATTACCTGTGAAGAGCATGTTCCTCATCAAAAATACCCAGGAGAAGACAGAGAAGAGGTGGCGTGGGCCTCTGTAATGATTTCAGCAGCAGGTTCAGGGGGCATGTTCTGCAAAGTGCTATTGAGCTATGCTCCTTTTCTGCTTTCTGTGTGGGGATGCAGGGACACCAAATCCTAAGAACAAGGGTGATCCAAAAGTGTCCCCAGGTCACAACAGCAAACATCATCCTAACAAAACTACTCCAAACCAAATGGTCACACAACAGAAAGCTGTAAATCTCGAGTAACCTCACATGGCTGAAAGTGCATGACTGATGCTGTATTTTTTGAACAGAAAGACTTAAATCCCCTCAAGCTGAAAACTGCATTAAGGATCAGAGAACAGTCAGAATCCCTGTTGTCTCCTCCCAAACGGGTCTTTCCTTGATATATGGCTCCCAAAGTATCAAGAGCAAGAGGCTGCACAAGTAACAATCAGCTCAAGGTGTGTGGGATGAGAAGAAAATGCGCCTCAGACACAGATACTGCTGGAGATTTGGCAGTGTCTTGTATCAAGCAGAGTGAAAATTTCAGACATCAGCAGTTTGGTCTAAACCCACTGTTTTACATGTGGGTTTTACAAACCCAAACTTGTACAACAGATGTCACAAAACGTCCCTGGACATGTCTAAGAGACAATTCACAGGCAGCTCCCTCCTTCCTACACATTTTATGGATTTAATCCATAATCCAAGAGTTTGATCTCAGGCATGTAAATGTTTGAACTAAATGCTTGATTTGGACCTGGCTCCCTGTCCTGTCTTATTTCTGCTTGGGTTTGTTGGGAATACAAACCTTCAGACTGTGGATGTGTCATCTATTTTGTTTCTGCTGACTTTGGCATGTGAACATATCCTGCTTGTAAAGACGACTAGGCCAGCCCCCGCTGTGGCCAGCTGGATGTATCTCATAAGGGACTACCTCCTGTTGGAGTAAATTGTTTTTTTTCTCCAACAGAAGCCAGGAGACTTCTACAATAAATGGCCTGAAATATTGGAATCCTGAAATCTCAAAGAAAACAGGTTGTCAGCGCACTACATGTTGGGTCTGGGGAGCAGTGGCCTGCTGAATTAGCCCTCCCTAGTAATGGAGGACCCAGAACTTTGTACTGCACGTTCATAGTAACTGTTAGTGATAAATTTGACAAAACCCACAAAAAGTAAATAAAATAAAATGAACTGTCTGCTATTTTGTATGCATGGATCTGCTGCAAGGTGCTGGATCTAGACAGGTACCTTGCACAATAAAGAACACACTGGGAAACAGAGAACTGTTGCTTTGGGTATGGTAAATGATACCTACATTCAAGCAGTCCTGCGCAAACCCTGTGTGCCCGGAGATAGCAATGGCCATATTGAATGCATTTATTAGCATTATTTCTAAATGCACAGTTATTGTTTATTAGCGTTATTTCGAAATACACAGTTATTGTTTTATCTTAAAACCCACTGTTGTGCATTCCTCACTTGGGTGTTTGATACTTCTGCCCATAAGGACTGTCTCTCTACATTTCAGGGCAAACACAGCCTGCTCTGAAGAGGTTTTGGGGAGGCAGTAGTGTAGTCATTTCACATGATAAGGGGGGGGACAGGCCACTTAACCAAGGATGTGGGGAGAAGTGGGAAAAGACTGAAGTTCCAGCACAGTTAGATACTGCTGATTCTCAAAAGACTTCTATTCACAGAAAGAACCTGCTTGACCATCTCAGGGTGGTGCCCATGTGCTGTAACACAGCTGTCCAGTACTGCCCAAAAACCCACAGAGGTACATAGGGCAGGAGCAGCTACGCAGCTACTCAGCTGTACATCCCTGACCACATCATAGCTCTAGTTAGGCCTGTCCTATATTAATTTATGGGGCACTGAAAGTGGAGAAAGCTCTTCTGCCTTAGTGTGACTTCCAGGAGTCTGGAAAGGGAGTTTGTGTAGCTACTGTAGCGTAGATCTACACCATAGCTTACTGTGCCTTAACATCCCCGAGTCAACAGCAGTATAGACACCCATCAAATCAACAGAGCAGGCAATATTTTCACGTTCTCCTGTTTTATTTTTTTTGTACTAGATACAAAATGTACTTGGCCCCCAAGGGGAGAAGAGGCAGATGGTTAAGCCCATGTGCACGTCAACCCCATCATCACTCTGTTGCATGGTGGCTACATTACCAGTTAGAGGAGCTCAAGGAAGGTCTGAGAGAATACAAAGTATCCAGATGAAATTTTACTTACCACATATTTGAATAATTATTTCTACAGCAACATGATTCACTTTTCATTCTTTGTAAATGCCTCCATGATGTACTCCTAGGAGTCCACTATCTGTTCCAAAAGCTGTTGTATCCTCTTTTTAATGAGTATCAGATGCATCCTTGTAATTTGGACCAGCTTATTCAAGTTCAGGCTGCTGCAGCCCAACTCTTAGAAATGTGTTCTACATTCATTTGGGAAAAAAATGACACTGAAATCAAAAGCACAAAAAGAACTGGGCCTGGTGGCCCAGTGCTGCATTTGGGATAAGATGCTATTCAACCTAAAAGCAGCCAAACAGAACCCTAAATATTTTTTTTTGATGTTAAGTGAGAAAGTACCTGCCAGAGTTGCATATATTTCAGTGTGTGCCCATACACTGAATTAGTCCCGCCACTTTCTAACCTGCTAGATCCCACCTCCTCTTTGTCCTCTCATTTCCTCTCCCTGGAGTGGAGGGGGTCAGTCCTATGGACTGGCATCGTGGAAGCCCAGACACATCTGAAAACAAACAAGCCCTTCTTATCTGCCATTTTGCCTCTAAATTCCCCTTCTGCATTTAAGATCCGCTGTGAATACAGACATATGTTTTTAAAGAGACACAGTTTTGTCTTGCTGATCGCAATGCAATTAGAAAGCTATTTGGCACATACAGGAACTTCTGTGCTAATTTGGCACTATCCCATCCTGCTACTGGCAGCATTGGTTTTGCTCCCCGTTGGCGATTCTCCTAGATGTCTTACAGCTCCTGGAAACATCAGCCATGCCTATTCAGGGAATAAGTCTGGCAGGATGCTGACACCTTGTGCAGTACATCCAGCGGCAATGTGGCTCTGTGGTGTTGGCTCAGTATCAGACTCCACCGCTGTATCTTCTGATGGTGTATGGCATTATAGAGACAGGTGCATGGTTTGCATTATGAAAACCAGCATGACATCTCCCATTGACTCAGCTTCAATTACAGGGTTTTAGCTGAGTTATGCTTCAAAATGGGGTCCTATGTCAATTCCTCATTAGCTTTTTGCTGAAAAGCTTAAAGGAGAAAGCAAGCATTTTCCCCTTGGTCCTCACTTGCTTTAATAGGAAAGGACACATCCAGCTCCTGAGTTATGATGTTTCAGATTTCAAAGGTCTCAGATATACTCATTCATGATCCATAAGGACATAGGTCCTTCTAATCTAACACACTGTCTTCAGCATTCTCTTGTCTCTTACACCAATAACGAAAAAAACACGTATTACTGGTTCCTGTGTGGCAATTCTGGAAGAGAAGAGCTCCTAGCCTTCATACAATAATGCTTATCATGATAACTTGGCCAATGACTACTGTTTTCCCACTATTTGGATATTTCAGCTGTCCCACTAAATCAGAAACTCCATGCGCTCCAAATGAACACATTCAAAACATAAAAAAAATCCAGTGTGCTGAAGCCTTTGCCTGCTCTTCTGCAGGACTGAGTCCTCCTTCTTGGGGCTATTGATTTTCACTCTTACCAGTCCTTTGAAATCCAGCCTCCCTTGTCTGCTGGGTTATTTGAGCTTCTTCCAGAGCCTTTTCACTGCCTTCTTCAGAGAATTTTAGAGTAGGGACATATAGAGCTACTTTTTCTTTCCTGGCTCTTCCCCCTGTTTCCTTAGTCTCTCATTGGTGTGAGTTGCTATTTGTACCTCTTCATGCCTATTGAATCATTCCTTGCAACTCCCATCAGCACTAGGAGCTATTCTGAGCATTGCCGACACCAACCACTCAGATATCATGACCTATCAAAACAAAACATGTGCAGATTTTGTTAGTTTTTTTCTTTTCGGTTTTCTGAGACTTCAGGAGTCAGATTTTTAGGCTTGTTTCTACAGGTATGAAAGCAATTAATTTCTTTCTTTTAATGAAAACTTTCTTTTTTACACAGTATTACAGCCACTGGGGAGGACCACAACAAACAGCACTGGGATGAGCTTCATAATAAATGAGGAGGGTCGCACCACAGCATATACCTCCTACTACCCCCCTGACTGGAACTGAACCCAACCACCCACCATGCCAAGCCAGGCCTGCGCTGCCTCCAAGACTCTCTCTCCAAGCCTCTCTCTCCAAGCATTTTTGCCCTCATCATTTGCAGCCACTGTAACTAGTGCAGTATAAATGGTGCTTTTCTAATCCTGCAGAATCCCGTAAAAACTTTCATCAGTGAATTCTACAGGTTTTCTCTACCTTACTTATTCATGGTTCTCTTTATCTCCTTTAAACGTATCGCCTTGTAAATGCGAGCATCCCCTTTTCCTTGTTTTCTGGGACAGGCAGTACAAGAGCATCTGACTGGCAAAGATGTTGATCCACTAGCAAAGATGTTGATCCTCTGGGCTCATGAAAATGTGGGAGGAATTAGGCCCTTCCTGCAGATTTGACTGCATTCTTCAGAACCTAAGCTTTCATTTAAAAAGCTAATGAAGTGTTTAGCCCTTCTGGTTGCAAAGATAACCATGCTTGAATTTGCGTTTTGAGGAGGTTATCTTGTTGCGTCAAAGTCAGACAAACTGCAACTAAACCACAGAGTTATGAGCTTCCTCTATTTGTTTTTAAAAGGGAGCTAACTGTAAGATGGGGCATCAGGGATGTTGGTGCCTCGGAGACCGGGAGACAGAGAAAAACTTTACTGAAGAGAGGCTGACTGAGAGGTTGGTCCAGCCTGGATGGGGGTTCCCATGCTGTTCTGCCATCTCCTGCCTGCCGCCTCTGCCTTTTATTGCTCACTGGCATCGCTGTCCTCCAGCTTCGTCCCTCAGCCCTTCCTTGCATGGTTCCTGCATGAGTCCCGGCTGACACCGTTTCACTTTTCCATATGGGTTTATGAACCCAGACCATCAGTATGACAGTAATTAATAAAAATGAGAGGCAAGGTAAGCCATGATCCTGGTTGGAAAATGATGGAAGGGGAAACTTTGGCAGAAACAATTTGAAATATCCTGAAAAGGAGCAGCAGAGCCAATGCTAATGAGGAGTCTGAGTGCCCAGACACCCCTTATGCCAACCCGAATCTTTCCAGGATCCCAACTTTCGGTGCCTTGCCAGAGGGACTGGCCAGCTCCTAGGTGTAAGTGACCAACTTCATCATCCTCAGCCCATCTACCTGCTTGGGAAATGTGAATTATTCAAATATTCTCGTATCTAGTTCACATTTTACATGCGATGTCTAAAGTCGCATGCACTAATGAGGCTGGTGAGCCACCCCTCTGTCTGCACATGTGGCTACACGTGCAGCCACATCTGTGCACTGGGGTAGGTACGTTCTTATTCTCTTCTTAATGCACACCCCCCCCCCCTTCAGCATCTCAGGCACATTTTTTCGCTTCTGCTGCTTAGTATCTTCACTGAGCTGTTCACAATAATGCTCAGATCTTTTCCCCAGAGATTACAGTTAATTCAGAAGCCATCAGTGTGTCAGAGTAGTTTAAATTATTTCTTTCAAATGCATTACCTTTTAGTTCAAGTTCATCTGCCATCATGTTAGGACAACCACTGGTAGTATTAGAGTTGTCTGGTGTTTCAAACAATCCTTTGCAGCTTTTCCTTTCTGATCAAGCTTTTATAAGCAGCATATTTTGACATTTCATTGTTCATCTAATTCTTAGTGTTATTAGGAAATGCAGCACTTAGCAAATCCACTGAAACTATGATCACAGTCTTAAGACATAGGAAATAATTCTAAAAATCTCCAAAAAACCTAATGGGTACATTCCTTATCTGAAAACCCATATTTGTCTCCTATCTGTTGTAAAAAGCTCCTCATAGGAACTGAAGGAAATCAGTGTAATATATGTACAACATAGTCACCTGCACATGGACAGATAAAAAATAGTCCTTATAGACATTCTTAGGGCACTTCACTCTTAATATTTTTCAACCTGAGGCTTCAGACATTTATTCCCACTGCCAGCTTGTCTCTTCAGCAGTTGTTAATCCAGGACAAGATTTTACCTCACCTTCTTTTACCGGACTTCTTTCATAGTCTCATGGGCAGAATCCTATTGAAAGCTTTTCAACACTCTAAATAAATTATATCCATCATCTTGCCTTAATGTACTATTTTTTTCAACTCAGAGAATTCTAGGAGTTTAGGAGAAGCATAATTTACTTCTATGTATGTCACGCTGATATGTCCTTATCAAATTGTAAAGATTCTTGTGCTGTATTACTCTAACGATTTTCTCAATTTTCTATGCACTGAAGTATTTGATTCAAAAATTATCCTTAGTTCCTTTTTTAAATGTGGCCTCCATATTGAGCGCTTCCACTTGTATTTGTGCCTCAGCTTCTGCTTCATGTGAGGGAAAATTCCTGAAGCTTTTTAATCACAAACTACCTTTGGATATTACAGTAACCTGGTCAGCTCTTGGAATTGACTGCAGTGGAGAAAACAGCATAGCTTGAAATGAGAGCTTTCAACAATTTTTTTTAAAAGATCATTTACAGATAAGTATCTTACTACAAATGTCCTTCACAGTTTTAACAAATCTTGTTACAATAATTCAGTGGGTGTTATGCACAAGCTGCTGTGGCACAGTCGTTTTCATGAATGGCTTTATTGGGAATATTATTGCAAACTGAGGAAAACAAAAGCTCTGTGGGAACTTTAACTCCACCAGCTAGACTACTGTACTTAGCTATGAGGACTATTATTAACCCAGTTACAGAAACAGTTACTTGAATAATGAATGAGCTATTACTGCATGCTGTAGGCTGTGAGGTTTAAAAAGAAAAGCTGAAAGTGTTCACTCAGAGCAGTGGAGAAAAAGTAAGGAAAAAGGAAGTCTGGCATTTTCTTTTCTCAAATATTTAATTTGTCTTTTAGGCTGGTTTTGGAAAGGTATTGATCAACATCTGAGGATAGTGATCTTTTTCCCAAAGACTATGATGAAAACCAGTCCACATGAGAAACTGCACCTTTGAGAGGCTGGAATATAAACTAGCCCTTGGACACAAAACTCCTAACTTTTTCTTCCTTGCAGAAATGGACCCTCTCCCTCACTTTTATCCCACACAACACAAAGCAATTCTTTTTCAAACCTCCAGGAATGTCACATTCAGGCAGTGCCAAGTCAATTGCTGGGCAGTCCTCACCTCCACCTGGGATCGGAGTTCCCACTGCCTAGAAGGATGCCCAACAGCACCGCTGTGCCCCGGCTGGCTCTGGGCAGAGAAAACGGTACAGTGGACCCAGAGTTATCCTGACCCCGAGCCTCAGGTACTCCTTCCAGGCCATGTCCAGTCACTTCTGGTTGCACTTTCTTCAGAGTGATCACCCTGGCCATCCTGATTCTCTTTCTGGAGCTGCACAGAGGCTGTATTTATTACTTAGCCCCATAAACTCCTCCATGAGCAGTTTACAAAAGAGGAGCAAGGTAGTTTGCACCATTTCCCAGCATGCATAAATAAGCTTTCGCTGGAAGGTGATGGACACTGTTTTGTCCTCCCACCATGAGACAAGGTCGTTTGTGTGTTTTGTGCAGAGTGAAAGTACTGACCCAGGGGGGCGAGAGCATCCTGCACTAGCCATTGCCTGGGAGCAGAAGAGTCACAGGAGAGAAGGAAGACTTGCATCACCTCAGCTTGAGGCCTGATCTACAGGCGCAAAGTGAAGAAAGTCTCCTACCTTGTGGCCTGTAACTTTCTCCAGGGCTCCTCTGCTGCTAAAACAGCTCTGCTTTGTGCAAAAGTTTTAAATCGTCACAGAGACAGTGTGAGGAGGCCCACTAGCCCTCTGGTCAGACATCTTCCTGAGCCCTCAGTCTCCCTGAACTTTCAATGCAAGAAGCTGGGAGTCCCCTTGAGTACTTTATGGCTGTCTCTTTGGGCATTCCTGCGAGGTCTAGTCCTTTCAGAAGGAGAAAGGATTTAGCGCTGGGTCTCCCACGTCCCAGACAAAAGCCAAAGTGAGGTAAAAGACAAAGGAGGATGAAACAACACCTCCACTTCTGCCTCCTTCCTTCCTTCATTCCTCCTCTCTACGTTCTTGCCAAAAAAAAAAAGAAAGAAACAAAGTGAAACTATTTGAGTGCCTCAAGCTGAACTCACAAATAGTATCAGGACATTCAAAACCACATTTCCATGTAAATTTACTCTTCCTACAAAGATTTAACCAGTTTCTCACTCCAGGTTTTATTTTCTGACTGGTTATGGTGCATTTAGAGCCTATCGATGACTTTACTGTTAACACTGCTTGGCCTTGGGTTTATTGGGAACAACTTTCCTCCTCTGTAGGGTTGCCCATGCTGTCTTGAGATATTTCGAGTTCCTTGCAGTCTCATTTGCACCCTGCCTGCCTTTTACTTTTTGCCATCTCTCCAGTCACATCATTAATGCAGATTTTAATCGTCCCTTTTTCTAAAACTCTATTTAGATTTAACCCAACAGTTGAATTTTTGCCCAGGTGAAAATTAACCATTTACTCCCATTTGTTATTTTTGATTAGGCTGAATTCACACATACCAGTTTTGCACTGATAAAACTGTCAGCTAGGAAGAAACTTTTCCTAACTTAAAGTGGTGTTATACTGTAATTTATCCTTTCCCTATCCACATGGTAATAAGCTATCCTGTTCACTTCCCAATTAATTCACTGAATCCCTTGAAGGCAGCCTGTTGCCAACACACTGAAGAAACCTTTCCTCTTCTTTTGTGTATGGGTTGGTTGGTTATTTTTTTCATTAATATCATTCTTTCCAGGGCTACTTTTGCTGCAAACACATCCTACAATTATTTCATATTTACTGTATTTTTTAATGTGAGACTTTCTATTTATTCTTGTGGATACACAAAGCAGGGATTTCCATTTTCTACAGGATAACTGGATGGCTCCAACAACCTGTTCAGTTTTTCTGCTTAGCCATCTGGCAGAGGGAGCTGCAGGGACCCAGCCCCGGACTGTGTGTTCATACACTGCCAAATACGGTGCCTGCTCCGCTCACAGTGGGAATCACCCTGCCATGTCCCAGGGCCAACTTGAGCTTCATATTTATACTCTCATAGCTCATTCATGTGATGAGGCTGAGGGATACATTCACCAATCAGGATGTGTTAGAGAGCAAGTCTAGATCAGACAAAATGTGCCATAGAGAGCAGAGGATTTGCTTTGCACATCACCAGGAAGATCTCATTGCTTTGAAACTTCTGGCTTTAATACACATTTTTACTGGCTTCACTTGTGAGGGTTTTTTTCTCCCATCTCAATCCATCTTGCCACACAGAAAAGAATCCAGAGTTTGTACAGTGACACAAAAGTCATTTGAAGTAAGACTAGATTAATTTCTATATTGCAGTCATTCCAAGAAACAGCATAGCTAATATTATGCCTGAGGGTAAAACATATTTGGACTGCTTTCATTTTTAATGAAAAGTATATTCCACTGAGTATTAACACTAAACAACATTACCTAGAGATATGTTAATAATAGTTTTGTAGCTTACTGGAAGATTAGGATTTGACAATTCCCACAGAAGCACAGCATTCTATGTAAATTCCTCTTAAACCTTGACAACAGTACTACAGAACTGATAATTTATTTATTTTAAAAATGTCAGCAGGGTATGACCACTGAGATGAAACATCTCATTTTCAAGAACATCTTCAGGGATGATAGCAAATTACAGGCACTCACAGCGATGCACTTGGCATTAAAGAATACAGCGTATGATCAAATATGACAAGTAGAGGACTTGGGGTTTTTTATAAACAGAACAATAAATTTGCTTAAAAGGTAGATAAATTGTGATAGAATGTAATATTCTGTACTATGATGTTCTAGTCCAATGGCTCTGAATAACTAAAGAATTTTATTTGTTTTTTTATTTCAGAGAATTGAAACTCTGTCATCTTCACAGCTCTCAGTCTGTGTTAGTTATCAAATAGGGCCTGGTATTGCACTAGACAAAGAAATAATAACATAATAAACAATCAAACAGTTTTATGCAACTGGATTTTTTTCACTTCTCCCTCCCAGGGAAACTGTCATGGAATTTCCTGCTGCTACTTTATATAAGACACTGCTGTAGGGTTTATGTTTTCTCTCTTATACAAAGATACTTTTTAAAATCATTTTATCATTCATTATTCTTTGAGATTTTTTTCCCCATTAAAAAATCTCAGACTTTCCACTGTGTTACAAAAATGATACTGTGATCAAAACATACCAATGACACAAAGTTTCATTTGCTGAAATAAAACCACAGATGCTTCAATAAAAAAAATCACTTTCCATCACAGCAGCAATGGTCTGGGAATTACCCTATCAGTAAATATGCATCCAAAGATCACAGAAGATGCGGAAACATTTTAAGGGCTCGGTTTTAAGATTTTCCTCGTGAAGAACAGAATGCTGTACTTTTTTATTCCTTTTGGCAATATTGCCTTTGTAGAAAGACGCCTTTTTGCAAAATAATAGATACAAAGAAAGGAGTGCTTAGTGCTGCATGGCTTCCGGATATAGATGTTATCATGTTTTAAAGGCTTCAGAGTCAGACCCTCACCTGGGATAGGTCAGCATGGCCCCACTGACTTCAGTGCCAGATCGTATCAGTTGGGACTTCAGCTTTCATGACTTTAATGAAATCTCTGTACTGTACAGAGGGTTGCTGACTAGAAATACTTTTAGATTTACTGAGTACATGAATGTTTCCGAAGTGCCTGATGTTGAAACACATGTGTGTTGTCTACAGAACAGCTGTTTCCCCCTGTTTGGCCACTGTGGTGACCACTGACAGAAAGACCACTGCAGGGCTGCATGGACGTAGCAGTTTTGCTTTCTCAAGCCTCACTTACCTAAGAGTATCTAAGCCTCATGCTCGGGGCTTGGGGGCTGCCTGCCCTGCTCCCTGCATATGCATTTCCCCATGCTTGCTCGGGTGTAGCTCTTCTGTGGGTGTGCAGGACCAGGGCACACCAGCTGGGACTGACAGTGCAGGACCAGGGCACACGGGCCCACACCTACAGCAACCCTATCTGTAGCACAAGGATGACCCGGCAACCCACCTAAGACCTAGTAAAGCTGCGTTTACACCAGGTGACCCGACCAGTGATTCTGCAGAAGCTCCTGAGTGCTCAGGTGTCACAGCTTCAATGGGAAACTATTTTTCATTTCCAAACAAGGGCTGCATTGAGGGAATGGCACGAGCTGACTGCAGAGTGTCTGAGCCCAGCGCAGCGCCGGGTGCCTGCCACCGCCGCAGCACAGCCCGCCTCCCACCTCCGTTCATTTACCGTACACTGCTAGACATCCAGACAAACCAAAACCCCAGAATTAAAGTCATCCGAGCCCTCAGCTGTGGCATAAATGACTCAAATGCTGGAACAAAAATCCTGGAAAGGATCGGATTCATCACACTGATGGACAGTTTGTGGTGCTTTGCTGGGGGAAACCTTTCTTCAGTCTCCCCAGGACTCCCTTCAGTATGGGAGACATTTAGTAGTAAAAGCTGCTTCTTTACCATCTCCACTCCCAGTCCCAAAACAGGGATGATGATTAAGGAAGAAAGGTCTTGAGAATGTATTTATAGTCCCTCCAATGTCCTGTCCCTGCCACAGGCCTTGGGACATTCAAAGCAGCACTAAGACGGTCTCAAGATTACTTTTACATTCATCAAGAATGGCACCAGTCCATTATTTTCCTCCTCATCCTGAGCTACACTGAATGGACCTTGGCCATTGCTGAGTTTTGGCCTGCAGCCTATGGAGTGCTGGTTCGGCATGAACTCCTGCTGTTTTCCCTGTCGGGAAGCTTGAGATGATCGTCTGCAAAAATTCTTACAGACAGTGTGGAGTTTAAAAGCCTGGTTCATGACTTTTTTGTGTCTCGTGCCCACCCCACAGCTAGGTGGACCTTGTGATCTCTGCCCAGTTCTCACTTCCTGTCATGTCCGAACACTAATGGCTGACAAAATGCTCTGCCAGGGTTTCTGCCTTCATTTCAAAGCAAAGCACTGACTGGGACAGCATGTGTGCACCTGGGAGCATGGCAGGATCACAGCAAGGGCTGATTCCTCCAGCAGGCACCTGCAGCAATTCCCTTGTTCTCCAGCTATTGCCCACGGCCCTCCAGCCTGCGGCTTGCAACCCCAACAGAGAAATCTGGGTACTCAGCAGAACTGCAACACACACCACCATCTGCTGCAGCTGCATCCCATGTCCTCCAGCTGGGCTTTAAGGCTGAGTACTGAATATGAAGGTGAAGGAAATACTTTCAGGACAAGCATGTCAAAAACTGGATCAGAAACCTATATCCCAAACAAGGTGAAGTGCAAGAAGACAGATTTCCACTCCAGACTAGACTGGAGGGAGAGCCATAAGAAAGAGAATAAATCTGTACAAAGATTGGAAAGAGGACCGGTATGCAAAAAGAGAGGAACAGAGCTAATCTTAGCACTGCCAAAGGAAAACTGAGATTGACCTCACAAAGCTTGAGGCAAAAGAGCAAAAGTTCTTCAGCAGCATAAAACACAAGGAAAACAGAAGTGAGGCACTATGGATCCAGACTTTGCCTCAGTTTCCCACAAGGGTGATGAGCTCAATCATGAGAGGAAAAGACAGACGATGAGAACAAGAGCTGGAAATCATGGTGGAAACAAAACTCAAGGAGTTCAATGCACTTGGTTCGGAGAAACTGGATGATCTCATCCCTGCGTTCTGAAAAAAAACTGGCACAAAAAATGGCAAGACGGGTGCTTCAGAAGGAAAACAAAGTGCTCAGATCAAGTCTAGACTCATTAGTCTGTCTCAGCGGTATTCAGGGTTTAAAACAGATTCTGAAGAATATCATAATTAAAGACATAAATGTGAAGGGAAAATGTGATAAAACACAACAGGAGTGATTTTAAGGTAGCTTCTGCCAGATTGCCTTTGATAACACATTAAATTTATCTAAGAAAGAAAATGTTCCAGTCAAACTCTCTGGACTTTAGTAGGATATTTTGCTATAGGTCATATGGAAATCCTTTCTTTAAACTGGAAAAGCTGGGGTCAATTGGGAAAGTGAAAGGTGCGTAAGAAGCTGGCTTAGAGATAGGAGTATGGAAGGAAAAGGAGGCAATGAGTAATTCAGCAAGAAGTATGTAGCTGGAGGGAGGTTACTAGGCGAGACTCCAAAGTCTTAATATTTTGATAATGACCTTGTCAAAACCATTAGAACTGTGCTGATAAATTAGCTGGTGACCTAATGTTAAGGAACATCATGAATACAGAGGAACGGTAGAATACTATACAAAACGAAGTAAATGGCCCTCAGGGCTGAAATAAAGGAAAGGGATGAAATCCTATAGTACCAAAAATGAGCTCATGCACTTGGGAACAAAAGGTCTTCACACAGACCCAGTGCTAGCTTCAAACTAAGGAATTTGCTCAGTCGCACCAGCCTAACACAAGGGTTATCTAATTCTCATAGACTGGAGTGGGAAGGAGTCTCCAAAACACCCTTAAATTATGGAACATAAAGCATATATAGACATCAGATACCAGTCCTTTTCCCAGCAAAATTCACATTGCATGGACAAAGCAAGAAGATGTAATGTTTTACACTCTGCTCCAGGATGAACAGGGGCCCCATGAGCAGCACTTTCATAAAAACCTCCTGTGAATCACGGCCTCACACACAGGACCGGCGTGGCCACTGGAGCTCCCTGTGCTGGCAGGTGCCCTGCTGCTGGCTACTGACTACCCAAATAGGACGGTCTGTCACCACTCATCAGCTGGGCACCAGGCACTGTGGGGTCACGGGAGACTTGAATGTGTCCAAATTGCAAGGACTGTCTTACCACAAGTTTCTCGACAGACATGCTCAGGAGCAGGGGGGTTGGAGCAGGTTCAGTAACAACAGATGGTCGGCCTCAAGGGACGGGGTTTGGAGCAGAGCACTCCCAAATCCCTCAATAAGAAATAGCAGGAGCCATTTTTTCCCCCTGATGTGGACATGGCAACCTTCATCGCTTGGCACTTTTTTTGTCAGTTTTTGTGTGCCATGGAGGGCATGGGCACAGATGACTTTTTGCAGAGCAGTTTCTCTTGAGGCCCTGCAAAGCCTCAAGGAGAAGCATTAGCCAAAACGCAAGCAGAAGCGGTCTCTGAATTTGTGCCGTTGCCATAATGCTCTGCCACCACAGAGGCAAGCAATTGAATCCAGATATAAGCATACATGTTTGCAAAATAACAAATGCGTTTCCCACAGCTAGAGGTACTTTGCATAAACTGAATGGAGGCAGTTTGGATTAACTTGGCTATAGATCCAGCACAGAGCCAGAATTTGTGTCTTCACACGCAGTAGGCTAGAGGAAAAGGAGCCTTCTTTTAGCTTGCTGAATAGCTGCTGAATAGTATTTTCAATAATCTTTACAGACCATCTGTAATGATTAAATCTGATTCTATAAGCAGTGGATAAAGGTCTCTGAAGGACTGAAAAGGTAAATATTCTAAATAACAAGTCTAGCAAGGTGTGCAGAAGGCCAGTTCTGTATGTGAATAAACTATTCAGGTATTTGTAAAAAAGCCAGAAAATAACCTACCCAAAAATGTCTCAGGTTAGAAAAATAGATCTAGTGGCTATTTTTCAGCTTTGAAGGAAAAAGCATCATAGCTTTATCCAATTTCCACATGTTAAGACCTCAAAATTACAGTCAAATATGACTTTGCAGGCATTACTGCTGCAATACCAGGACTTCTCTATAAAAAATGCACGGAAAGAGTTTGTCTCAAGAACAGGAATTCTGATGATATGGTATCAGCAAGGAGCTTGGTAAAGACCCCAAACACATCTATAATACATGGGCTGAAATCATGCTTTAAATTTATTGTTCAATTACAGCTTCAGGCTCTTGGAGTTTACTGCTGCCAAGAAATATATATGACATTAAATTATGGAATATTTTGTTAAATATTTTAATATGTTTGAGTACTTGTAGCATTTTATTTAAACATATTATTCAGAGAATAGAAAACATTGCTCTTTCCTAATTAAAGGTGTGAGTCAGCAAGACCAATAAAGTGCTTACTCCCGTGTTGGAGGAAACTCTGAAGAGGGAAAGAAATCCTATTAGAAAGTCCCCTATTATCCTGGCAATGCCTGCCTGAGTGACATCTCGATGTATTTTTGCTGAGTTAAGCCTTACAAGGCCCATCCACTTATGGCACAAGATTTCATTTCACCATTAATTTATTTGATTTGTCAAGAGATTAATAGGCATGTGAGATGTTAGTTAAAATTTCAGAGCACATCGTGAGGCTCTGTCAGCTGGAGGAAGGCTATTATTAGCAGGAGCGTAGATGCTATTTGAAGGCGGAGGGCCACAAAAGTTGAGGTGGGACTGGCCACCTTTTGTGGGAAGGGACATGCAGACAGTGAGTAGCACCTTTCTGCTGCTTTGGCCAATGAGCCCTGTGGCAAAACTCATCAAAAAAAGAACCAGATGAGAGAAGATATCTTAATTTCCAAAGAATATTCTGGCAGGGCTTGAGGTGTTTTACTTCTTGCGACCACACCTGCAAGACACACTTGACCATATAGCTCTAGAGAAGTCCATATAGCTCTAGAGAAGTATGAGGAGTAGCAGACTAACGGGTTGATCTCTCACTTACAAGGTTGGACACACATCTGAAGACCTCAGCAGCTGCAGTCTTGGCCAGCTGCATCTAGACTAGGCAGGCATACTCCTGGCGCACTCATGATCTGTCATCCAGAGCAATGAGAACCAGTTTTCCTTTACCTTTTCCTTGCTTTGGAAACCACAGCAGACAACAAGTGCATGCAGGTCTCCCCCCTGTATGGTTTTAGCATGTGTTGACATGCTGTGTAGCTAGATGTGAGAGGCATGAAGTCCCTTGGTCCTGCAATTTAGATGGAGCTCTGTGGAGCAGCAAAGCCAATGCACAGGATTACTAAAAGAGTTTTACCTTTACTTTAGCTCTTTTCGTTGTTGGATGGATCAATCATTAAAGCAGGTCGGATGGGATTTTTGAATGTTAATGATTTGCAAGCATCCAACTTCCTCCATTGCATCCAAGCACCATTAAAGAGGCTGTTTCTGATCTAAGCTCTGTTAATAGGAATCCAGTGTTTAAACTGGGATCCCCTCTTAGCTGCAAATTTTTAATGAAATTTCTAAATGGCAACATTACTGTCATTAGTAATGAAGTAGATACAATTATTGCTAAGTGAGCAGTCAATACATATTAATAGCATCTCATTCAAACATGCGGGAAAATTGCATTAGTTCCAGACTGTAACCTGCAGGGAACAATCTCTCACTGCCACAGGGCCAGATTCCCATGTTTTTCAAACCTATGCAACTAGAGGGATAATTATGCTAACTTCTGATAGGTTTGAGAGAAAAACATTTTCAACCACCTTCCCTAAACCAAGGCTCTGATCCCTCGTGATTGAGGGGTAAATCCACAGTGGAGTATGGCCACTGGAATTCTCTGCACCCCACTTCTACTCTGTAGCCTCCCAGATATTCCCTGAAACCCATTACCCTAAGTTAGTCAACTGGGTGGACTTCAAAAAAGAAGATGGCCAGAACCCCTTCAGGCAGTGACAGCATCTGAAACCAGATTTCTCCATCCTGGAAGGTCCTCCCACCACTAAAACACCAGGTAAAACCAGGTGTCACAGGGCAACGCAGCCACCTGGTTCTCAAGCCCTGTCCAGCTGGGTGCTGAGCCTCAGGAGAAGGCTTCTGCCTCCGGGTTGTGCCTGGGCAGAGACCAGTGACATGAAGCTCTGGGTCAGCTAACTCCTAGAGAGCAGTGGCACCTCTGCTATTTTCTGTCACCCTGTTCTAGGTAGCTCCCTCAGCAGCAACCAGGGTTTTCTGAGAACCTGACCCTCCCACATGCTCTATAGGTGTAAGCAGGCTAGATCTAACTCTTGCAAGCTAGATATAACTCTGGCTTCTGCATCCTAGTCTCAAACACCTTATTTTAAAGTATTGCCTGAACTGGAGACCACCTAAAATGGCTTTTTTGGGTGGCACCATAACACATCACTGAGCCACATAGCCTTTTGCATCTACCAGTGTTTCATCGGCCTTATAAGAACTGAACTCAGCTTCTCTACCTGTTTGAGCCAGAGCTACGCTCTTTAGTTGTAGCTACAGCTGACTCTTAATGCAATAGGTGTCTGGTTTGTGTTCAAAATAATTAGCTGTTGTGAAAAATCTTGTGTCTCTTCCTCGGGCTTCAGGTCATGCTCTCTGACCCTGAGAGCCGCATACAGACATGATGATACTCTTTACTGTAGCCGTCCTTCCAGGAGACTTTCCAGAGTCCAGCAGTGTTGCTACTGTACAGATCTCCTGAAAGCAGCTGTCTGCTGAGGTTTGCTGTATCTTCAAATATTTTATGAAATCCTTATAGAAGCTGTGGCTGAAATTAAAGCTAGTAGAAGAGTCTGATAGGATTTGAAAAGCACAATTCACTGAGAGTCATGACAGTCACTTGAAGCAAACCTCTCTGAAGTGGTACAGTCATTGCTCTGGATGAACATATGTTTGCCTTGTCCTTGTAGGAGTGGAGCACATTCTCCACTGACGCACAGTCTTCTTGTTCTAAAGAGGGTTTTTCTGAACATCAGCAGCTTGTCCAAATGCTAATCCTGAAATTATTGAAGAAATTCTCAAAAGACTATTATTTTTCCAATACATGTTAGAGCGTTATTCTGAACACTGTTTCTCTTTTCATTTATCCACAAAACCTGCAAGAGGTTTTCCTATTTAGGGCATGAGTCTGCACCTTTGAATTTAGTAGGAAAGTTATTATTGAAATAATATAAATTAAGATTTTTTTTTACATTGTACATAAAATAGGACATTTACAATATCCATGACTTAAAAACATCATGCATTTTCCCTTTTTTGATGGGGAGTGGCATAGCAGTGTTGCCAGAAGAGAAATATTCCCCGTTCTCTTTCTATTTCTCTCATGCACGCACATTTATAGTGAATGTCAAGAAAATTACAGCACCATAACTGAGAGTTTAGAAATTGCCCAGAACTATAAAAATGTTGGACTGAAAACAGGCACGAAGAGCTTCAGATTTGCTGAGCACTGACCATGAGTGCCACAGTGGAAGAAGGTGGACATGGAGCTTGCAGTAAGAGATTGGCAGTCTCTTTAGTGAGCTCTCACTCACTGTAACTGAAAATATCCCAGATAACACGTATCCCCAAAGCCATTTGGGCTGAGACATAGATCTCCTCCTCCTAGTACCAGAGTTGGATTTCTGCACACTGGCAGTGGCAGTGCTAGTGCTACTAGCCATCATGCTTAACTCTTTCCCTTCTAGGCAACTCCATTAGTATAATGCCGTATTTTCTATGTGAAGATCACTTTTATCTCACAGTTAAAGCCCCCAGTATAATGTGTTCAGAGGACTAGAAATCCAGGATTTACCTGGAATGTGTGATTGGTAAATGCTGTGGACTAAACAAGCAGATCCAGACATCAAGGTCTTCACTGTAATAAGCTTGAGAGCATTGCAGCCTTGATGCCATAGCTCCCACCACGTCCCGTATCTTCCCATTACACCATGTCTTCCTTTCATTACCTCTCTGTTTTCATCTTCAGACATCAACGTTGCCTGGGTGTGGGGTGGTTTTAAAACATCCTTGCCCATCAGGGAATACAATCATTTTTCCATAATGTATTTTCTTAAGAATTTCATTGAAGACCAACCTGTCTATGTGGCAGACATCAGATTTGAGCTTTTCAGAATCAGCATCAGCAGAATGTATCAGAATAGGGCAGAGAATACCTTGGGATACCTGCCTTGCTTTTCCCGTGTATATGGGAAAGATGGGAATTCAAGATGCTGTGACTCCATGATCTGCAAGCAGAACTCTGCAGTTTTCAGAGTTTCCATTTCATGCAAAGTAATGACTCCCTTCATCCTGAAGATTTTCCCATAGTCTTCCAAATGCTGGTGTTTATTTGGAAATTACAGCAGCAGTGGGAATTTTGTATGGGAAAATGTTGTTCAGGCAGGTGAATTTACTTGCTTGAAAAATACATCTGTTAGTGTGGTGGTTTTCCCATAGAACCAACCAGGCGGATGCTGCTCTACACTCCTGTTCTTCAAAAACTGATAGTCTATTCTAAAAGTGAATGTGCTGAATGCAAAGTGACCCATAATGATTCATAATTTTCTGGGAATAAGCAACCCAAGACTGAGTAATCAGAATGAGCAAACACCTTAAACACAGCAGTTTTGCTAGGAGCCACCTGAGGTTAAATACTTTGCTTGAACCTCATCCAGACAACCCTGTCATAACCATGAAACCACTGTGACAAACGAGAGCTGATACTGTGTGAGTCCAAGGACATAGCTTAGCTTTCTACACTTTATTCCTGGAAATGGGTCAAAGACATTCCTGTCCTTTATTGATCTTGTCGTTATCCCAACATGAAATTGGGAAATAACCAATACAATGACTTTCTTGGAAGAAAAGATCTGAGTGAGGAGCTTTCATGCTCCTTCTTAACAGAGAGGGTCAAATGCCACTGCAGATTTTCCTTTGAATTTCCTGATTTTTTCCTTTGAGCTTTTTGCAGGTGGGAATGTTTCCTGGGAGAAACAAGACCCCTGAAGAGAAGTAAGCACACTGGTGCAGCAGCTGAAACCTTGGAGCCATCCGCAAACATTTTCACAGACCGAAGGAGTAGCCAGGCAATAGGGGTTTTCAAATTGCTGCTATCTACCTTAAATCATCCAGCCTCCAGAACAGCCCCGTGTACTCCCAGCCTCCAGTTTTTGGCCTGAGGTGCGGGTTTCTTGGGCCTCCTGGAGTAACTCCAAATCCCAACTGAGATGACAGTGCCAAGGCCTTAAGTGCTGCAGCCCTGCTTCTATCGCTGCGCGGAGCCGGGAAAGAAAAGCAATCTGGGTCCTGCCAAGCAGACCACAAATTATTTGCTGAGCCCATTGTTGGTTCGTTTCCCTCAAAATAAGGGTTCTCTTCTTTTCCTGACCATGTTTTGTACCCATATGCGATGCTGATTTGTTCCCTAATGTGAAAGGAGACTGGGGGGGGCTCTGAAACTGCGGGGTCCGGAGGCTTGTCAAGCAAAAGGAAAATCTCACGCTTGCTTTCCCAGCCTCGCCGGAGCTGGCGGCCATCTCCAGTGTCAGGTGGATTGCCACCCTCCCGGAAGCAGACCCTACATCCACAGCATTTTGGGTTAGGCCAGTCCCAGGATTCCGGCTTGTTAGTCACCCAAATGACAGGAGCCGGAAAGGCTCCCTTCCACTGCACGTGCCTCCCGAGCCTTTTCCTCATCACACTTTCCACCTCTCCTTACAATGCACCAGTGGCACACGCTCTGCCGGGCTGGAGGTAGCCAAAGAGAAGGAAAGCATTAGGGGCAGTAAATAAGTGCATGTTAAAAGTTAACGCCATCAGTTGAAAACCTCAGAGATGGAACATTATCAATCTTTGAAAGTTGTTATGCAGAAGCAAACTGCTGAGTGCATAAATATTTTATAGACCTTAAACTATTGAACAGTTATTGGACCTGGGATTTAATCTCTTTCGGCCTGACTTGACAAAATAACAGAAAAGAGGATCATAGTGAGAAAACAGATTGCAAACCCGTATGATGAAACCCTGGAGTTTATCCAGAGAGCCCATTCTCCTCCCATACTGGTAATTGTTGTAATTCACTGACTTTAATGAAGTTACTTTTTCTTCACACCCAAACTAAGTGTGAAAAGAATAGAGTGTAAAGCTTTTTATTAATCTTTGAAAGATCTGCAATATTTGAACCTAATCACCTGAGACGCTAAGAGCATCTCCTGCGTGGTAAATATTCCCAGTGCCCTTCGGCTGCAGGTATGGACTTGGAGAGATTTTTCATTTCATCATAAAGCCAGAGGGATGGACTTGATATATGGGGGCCTCAACACAGGCCCTAAAATTCTTCCCAGAAACATACAGGAAAATTCTTAGTGTTTTCCTGAAGGAGTGGTTTATACTGTGACTCTAACCCTTTCCACCACCATAATGGCTTTATTCGTCGTGTAAATTTTAAGAAAAGTTAGGAAACACCCCAGCGTGGCTTTCCACCTGGTATGACTGAGCTTCTCCCAGCTGCACAGAAAATCCCATGCATTTTCTCAGCTGCAAAACTGAAGATGAACCCACTAAACTGCCAAGTGGGCTTTGCAAACCGTTTCCTTTTCAGCTCTTTCCCGTGTACCATGGAAGGAGCTCTGCTGACAGACTCTGGACAATTAATATTCGTTGCCTGGCTCAGGGACAGCTGCTAAAGCACTTCCACCTCCCATGTGCAGCCCACACTGGCTGCCCACAGTGGTGAGTGGGCTCCTGCCGGAGGACTCGGTGGCCAGAGCCAGAGCGGGGCCCTGGCACCCTGCTGGTGTGTGGTCGGTGGAGGGTGAAACTGCCTTGAACAGAAAACACAGCATCGATGGCTGTGTGGGCACAGCTTGCCCAGCCTGCAGAATGTCCCTGGAAAAGTCTCTCTTTCTCCCTGGGAGGGGAAGAGCAATTTCTGCCAGTCCCTCTCCTGCCATCAGGAGCCTCCGACTCTTCTCTGCTGTGACCAAACTCTCCGTGGGCTTGCAGCGCTGAAGGATGCTGCAGTATGGAAAAAGGCCTGCCCTTAAGCACAGCCTGACAAATGTCTTTTATTTTTTTCTTTTCCTTTTTGATTTTTTTTTTTCAAATCTGTGTGTGTGTGTAAGGCAGGAAGGTCTACTTTCTTGGAGTCACTCTATAAGTGAGTTGACAAGCTCTGACCCTGTGGCTGAAAGGCAAACTCCTCTGTTAATTTACTAGAAAAGGGTCTTATTCACGTTGAAGGAAGGCTGGTTTCCAGCTCCTGTTTTCACTGAATATTTTCACAGATTTTCTATTGCAGTACACTGGAGCAGATTTTGCAGTAAAGGTTAAAAATCCTTTTCTTTAGGAAAAGCGTCCCTTTCCGGTACTTTTAAGACCTATCAGCTTTGCTCGTGCTGAGGAGAGGTGCCCAGGGAGTCCTTGTACCAGCACTGATTGGAGAAACATTGGGCAGGATTGGACCATGTCTGTAAGATAGCAGCATAGCCTAGACCCCATTAAATTAAGTTAGACTCCCCCTTAAATTAAATTAGACTCCTCTTTACTTCTTGGGCTCACCTGACAAAAATAAAATGAATTGCTGTGATTTATATGCTGCTTTGGCTCTTACCATCTTTCAGCCTCTTGACATGTGTCCTGGTTTCAGCTGGGAAAGAGTTAATTCTCTTTGTAGTGATTGCTGTGAAAGGAATGTCAATAATACCTGTTGTTTTTAGTTGTTGCTAAGTGATGTTTACATTATTCAAGGACTTTTTTTCAGCTTCCCATAGAAGAATAGATAGAATGATGGAATGGCCAGTGAAATATTCCATACCATAGACGTCATGTATATAAATGGGGGTTAGCTGTGGGGCGGGAATCTATGATCACTGCTCAGGACGATGCAAATTCACCAGGCGGTGAGAGTGTCTGTTGTTATTACTTTTATTGTTCTTATTATTAGTGTTATTTTTCCTTTTCTGATATTGTTCTACTAAACTGTCTTTATCTCAACTCACAAGTTTTTTTCCTTTTCCCTCCTTTTTACCCTCTTCTCCCTCGTAGGGAGGAGGGGGGATGAGCGAGTGGCTGCGTGGTGGGGGTTAAACCACAACAACGTGTAAGACATATACACATTTAAATCCATGTAAAATAAAGTAAATTAAGGTGGATTGAAGGAAACTCAAAAAGGATGCAGCTTTCAGCAACATGTACATGAATTTGTCCTACTAGTCTCAGTCCTGGCAAAGGAGGGAAGCCTTTGAGGGTGCAGCAGGATGAAGGTCTTTCTCCATCCCTTCCCTCACTATAACATGACACCTCCCTGCCCTCTCCAGCAGACCTAGTCCCATTGTCACTTCTGAGTTTCTTTGGCTTCCCTGAGGGATGCGGAATGGGTTTTATATTCACCCCGTCCTTTCTTCATCCTTCCTTACTCCCACCGCTATGACAAGCACGGAATATCATTTCTTTTAATACCACTGAAGAAAAACTTTTAACATTTCATTCACTCATTAGCAATTTTTGGTGCTTGTTTCCCTCCTGTGTATCTGTGAAGTTGGGTAAAGAAAGAAAGACTGCTTCATTTTGACTTTCTGCCTACTTAATATCCCTCTCCTGTTCTTATGCAACAGCACAGCATATTATTAAGAAATATTTTCTGCATTGGAGTGACTGTTTCCAGAAGCAGCTGGTACAGAAACATTCTGTTAAACTTCGGCTGTGTTTTAGTTTTAAAGATACTTCTCTACAATGTAAATTCTGACTCTGGAAATTTCCTTCCAATGTTTAATCAGCCCTTGGGAAACGCACTTGCAGCAGCTGTTCTTTTGAAGCTGGCACACCAGATCAAGCTCTGTGTTAGATAAAGTGTGTTTCTCATATCTCCATTCAGAATAGTCAACATTTAAAGGCTGAGTTAGATATCTTCCAGCCTCAGCAGTGCTAACGAGAGTCTGCTCAGCCTGTGCCTTCACCGTATACTTACAGACTTTCAGGACTTTATAGAGCTTATAGGGTTTAATAGGGTTTAATACTGCATCGTAAGCTAACTGTGAATTTGCTAGGCCCTATTACGTTGCCTGGTTTTGCCTTTTGTCTGATTTTTCCTCCCATCCTTTCTTTCTCTACTTTATTTTTTGTTCACAGACACCTGGTTGCTAATGTCTACATATTTGAGGGGGGCATCATATTTCCTCTATGTCCACCTTGTATGTATTCAGGAACCATTCTACATGATACCGAAGTTCTCAAAAGCCTCAACCTGGGGCTGCAAGAAATCCTACATTGCTGAAATTTAATTTTATCTGAGAATCCTGTTGGATTAAGCTCAATGTCAATGATGCTGGAGGGAGCTCAGTCTTCTTCAAAACAAGTCCCTGCCTGTGTAGGGCATTGCTGGGAGAGGTGCTGCAGTTCTACTCCAGGGAGCTGAATGTACCAGTTGCATCACAGGATCCTTTCTATTATAGATCCTCTAAATCGCTGTTTTTTCATAAGAAAATATGAATAAAATATAAAGGATACATCAATATTCTTGCACAAGTTTGACAATACTCTGCCTCCTTGTGTTGTGATACACTTTTATTGTAAAAGAACAGTCTGGTTTTATACAGCACAGCATAAAGTTGATTTACTTTTTCTGCAACCTTAAATTCACGTGAAAGTGGCATTTAGTAATATTGATTTCTTATTGTTATATATACTGTCATGTCAGTATGGGAACAGCTCAGTGTGTCTTTATCAGCATGAGCCAACACTTTTGGTCCCAAATGCAACAATATGAGTAAAACCAGTTTCACTTTTAGAGGCGCAGAGAGCAGAATGCCTCTCCTGGGAGCCACCTGGAGTGGAGATCTCCAGCAGTACAAGGACTCAGGGAGTTTTAAGACTCTCCAGACTCCCAGTTGAGAGTCTCTTTCAAGACAGATGGATGTAAGTAGCCTACAGATGCCAGCAGATGTTAACTATTGTTTTAGGCTTAAGTTCTGTTTGGCTGGTGAGCTGCAAGGTGACCTGCCGATAACTGCTGTCTTGCTCATGTATGGTCCTGTAGATAACTAACGGCCCCGGCCCCTGCGTGCACAAAACAGAAACAGAGCCCCTCTGTGCTACATCTATAGGGGAAGATAACAGCAATGGCTGGTGAGGGCACGTCAGAGGCAGCAGAGGATGCCACAGGGATGATAAAAGTAGGGGACAGCCACTTTTGTGCCGGCAGGATCTGGGACAGCTCTTTGGTGCGTGGCAGGAGCTGGGAGGGGACCCCTGGCACAGCGGGGTGTTATCCCTATGCTCTCCCCCTCCTCAGCCCTAGAGTCAGCTCAGCACATGTTACACCGTGTGGCACTCGCACAGCTTGGGGTTTGTTAAAAGATTTAAGTGATACTTTCCAGGATCATGAAGCTCTACTGAATTACAAAGTTGTCAGCAGGATTTGATTATTTATAATTCCCAAACCAAAAAGAATTGGTTGAGATCCTTACCAAATCTTTGGAATAACTTGCGTCTGCTCTTGTTGTGAGATAAAAGATTTAGTGAAAAATGTAAAATAGAGACACAGCCCAAAATACATTACAGCCTGGCTAAAATGGCCAGTGAAGGTTTTTGGATTTGACCATACATGTTCTTAGAAGTTCTGGTAATAATGGGACTCAGGCCAAGAGGTCAGTAGGATGGGAGAGGAGAGGAGACCAGAGCAGAGGATGCAAAAAATGAGCAATCATGCACAGGTGGACAGTGTAAATGAGAAGATCTCCTCTGGGAGTGCAATTAGTGAGAGAAAAATGGATGACTTCAGAATTAAAACATAAATTGAAGCACTGACATGTGGGAAACAAAGACCCCCATGATTTTTAGGTGGCAAACACAGAACAGTTTGTCCCATATCTTAAGAAACAATATAAAAGTCAGCTGAGTGGAGTCCTTTGTGTACTGCCACACATACTTTAGGGCTCATCAACTTAGAAAGTACCTAAGAAGTCTTCCTTCAGCTTTTTTTTCCTTTAATGAGTCTTCAAGATAAAGTCTGGTATATTTTTCGCTCACTACTTTGATATCAAAGTGTTGTACGCAGTTTAAGAAACTGAACAAAAAGAGGAAATTTAGTAATACATACTAATCCTATGATGTTTAGGAGCATGGCAAAAATGCTATTGAATATATACTTTTCAATACTCCTAACTTGGCCAAAGAAGAACCAAGGATGTAGCTCTTGAACACACTCTAAAAAGCTTCGTTCTCACTACAGCATGTATTTTAAATGGCCTATAATACTCAGTAATCTACTTTCTGGTTTCCTTCCAGGCCTCTTCATTGCTATCTCCACTTGCTGCAGAAATTGAGTACTTGTGTACGTGGGAGGCATGGTGTAGCACGGATTTATCACAGAAAAACAGAGCACTCCTTAGTGGAGGCACACTGCTAATACCTCTGAAAGGCTACAGGGCCCGGTGGAGGGAACTTAAATCATCCACTGGTATTTATTTCAGCTTGAAGTTATGCATGCAAAACAGCCATAAAAAGGGCGGCTCGATGAATCTTTCCTGCCCTGGACTTGCTCTGCCCCTCCCAGGTGACCTGCTCTGGCGCAGACTCATGACGCAGGAGCTCTTGCCTCCCTTCTCCTCTTCTCCTGGGGAAAGAATCACGAGAGGAAGCTTTCAGCTGCAAACCCACTGGGCATATCCTTCAGGATGTGCGAGCCCCCGGCGGCGGCCCAGTGGCTCAGCAGCGCCTGGCCAGAGCCATCCCACCCCTCAGCTCAGACTCTGTGCATGGGGACACCATACCCAGTGTTGGGGTCCCTCTGGCAGCCACCCACACCCCAGCCAGACTCCCAAGCAGTGGCATTGCTGCTGCTTTGGGACATTTAGCTGAACCTCGGGGTTTTGCCGTTCTCACCTCACGCCGCCGCCTGAAACAGTTGCTATGTCTCAGCCCAGATGCTTCATTTCAGAGGCGAACGGCATGATTCCTGTATACATTTGCTTTCTCAGTTTGTCAAGCACTTAAGTGCCTTTCATCTTGAAGTATCCTAAATGATAATATGCACTTATATAGCTCGAGCTCCTCTAATGAATGAGGTTCTTCATAAACACTCAGTAATTAGGCCTCACAGCAGCCCGACGAGCTGGGAACAACTCTTTGCAGTGGTGCAGAGGAGTGAGCTGAGGCTGCATGGAGACAGGCAGGGTTCAGGCTACCAGCTGGACATGCAATAGCCCAGTGGCCACAAGGCGCTGGGAGCTGGGTCTGCATCAAGGATGGTCCTCCTTATGTCCAGGAGAAAAGAGCATAGAAACCAGTCTTTTTCCCAGAAATTACTTTCCACGTGAAAAAAGAGAGTGAAAACTGAAAGGTTTCTGCTTCCTCAGTGCCTACCCACTCCCACTGCCAGGAGCTCTTGGTGGCCCAGCCCAGCACCTTGCCCCAGCGTTGGTGCTGCAGGTGGTGGGATGGGGACCACTGCCAGGTCCTGTGGGGCAGATGCTGGACTCAGTCATCACAGCTTCCTGGGGAATTCATGTCCATTTTGGCCAGAGAGGGGCAAGAAGCTTCTAGGCAAGCAACCAGCTTCTGACATGCATTCTTGAAGGAAATGAAAAAGGGAAATGTCGATACAGTCAAGTGGGCATTTCCCATCAGAAAACATTCCAGCCAAAGGGAAAAAATAAAGCCGTAAGCAGGTCTGCCCACAGACTTCTCTTGCTCTGGCTCTTTTTCTACCTTTCTCAGCACTGCTGTCATCTGTCACTGGCAGCTTTACTGTGGGAATTTCCTTTCTCTCTGATTTTTTTGTAGCACTTTCAGCACTGTGACAATCAGGACTTGTATGTATCACAATTGTAGCTTTCAGCTAAAGGAAAGGACCTCTTCTGCGAGGTCTTTCATTGTGTCTTCCATAGTGTCTCTTCCAAAGATATAATGAAAACTACTTGCTTGAGTCAAAGGAATTGGCACAGCTCAGATGCATGCAGCTGCCACTATTCCTCTAGCAGCATCTTACACAACTGATACACATACTGAACTACCTTTCGCGTGTGATCTTCCCATTTCCTTGCTCCTGCCACTTGCTTTTTACTAACCCATAGGATTCAGGTCTCCTGCTGAAATACACAGACACCTGATGGTAAAGATATTGCCTTCCCCCATGATGATCATGAAGAAATTAACTTACCCATTTCTCATTTTTCAAAGCCCTGAAGTTACCCACCCCAGCAGTACAGCCAGAGTGTGTTTTGCCCTGCTGATGCAGCAGCAAAACTAAGACACCAGCGAGGCATTGCAGGAAACCTGTCCCCATGCTTTTCCCAACTCTGTTGTGTCTTTGCTGGTGCTGCCGAGGTGCCTTTTCGGTGGCCTGCTCCTGCCTGCCCTCCTGCCCTATGGGGGTGGTGTCCCCTTGCCACTTGTGAGCTCTTTGCTGCAGCTTTTGCTTGAATTTGCTCTTTTGTTCTCCTGCCAGCCCCCCTTCATCTCCTTCCC